>CM069611.1:3778293-4190793 GCA_035771175.1 Paratinospora sagittata | reverse complement strand
TAGTTGATGCTTGATAATGTATATAACTATATGTATCATAAATTGTATATGAGTCATGTTAAATTAAAGTATAATGCATATGTTATGATTTATGCATGGGCTCATTAAACCATGAATTGATATGGGTTAGGATTGATTGAATAAAAGGATAAATGAAATTGAAAATTTGGTGTATTAAATGGATTGGACATTTAAAATACATGTGGTTGGTATGGGTAGTATGAGACCAACACATGTGAAGTTTTGTGCATGAAAGTGGACAAGTGTCCCATGCCCTCAAGGAAGTGCTAGAATGAGTGGAGGGAATCAAGGAGAGAATCAAGGAGGAAAACAAGGAGAGAATCAAGGAGGAAAACAAGGAGAGAATCAAGGAGAGAATCAAGGAGGGAATCAAGGAATTGCTAGAAAGAGGAGAGTGGAGAGAAAGGAAAGAAGAAGAGAAAGAAAAGAAGAGAAAGGAAAGAAGAAGAGAAAGGAAAGAAGAAGAGAAGGAAGGAGAGAGTTGCAGGAGGAAGATCCCTGCGACGTTTCCATCAAAGAGGTAGATCTTTGGAATATACGGTCAGATTGAGCTCAAATTTTATCAGCACATTCGTAGATTATGGTTCTTCATTCTGGTCGGTGGAGATCTTGATCAGAGGTTTCTTCTAAGAGATCTAACCTCTCAAACAAAGCTGGTCGGAAAGTCTGGATTTCTCGCACCGTTTCGCTCAAACTTATAGATCTCCTAAATCTACCGTTAGATGGCTACCAAATTTGGATATGTGGTTTAAAACTGATATTTGTACATTCTGAACGGTGGAGATCTTAATTAGAGGCTTCTTCTAAGAGATATAACCTCTGACACAAAGCTGGTCGGAATTTCTGGGTTTCTCGTGCCGTTTCAGTCAAACTTATAGATCTCTTCAATCTACCGTTGGATGGATATCAAATTTGGGTATGTCGTTTATAACAGATATTTATGTATTATGAACGGTGAAGATGTTTATACGTTTAGTATTTTGTGTGATATAGTCATCTGAGTTTGGGTATTTGCAGCAGGAAAGGAGAAACTGTCTGATTAGATACTTGTTCATCAAAGATACATATCTTTTCGGTCCACCGTTGGATTGGGCTGATATTTGGACAGAAGGTTTGTTTCTTCACATACTTCAATATGTACGGTTGATTTTGTGATTACATATTTCTGTTGGTAGATTGATACATCTGAACAGAATAATACATGTGAAGAATTGGTAGGGTTGTTTGTATTAGACCTACATTTAGAATATGAACTTAGACCTTTCCAAATAGCTTGCATGTCAACTATGTTGACCTAGTTGCCATTGTTGATGAACCCATGATGCAAAATCAGTGATATACATGGCTGAACATGGTGACCTAGTGTAAATCGACAATAGGGCCTAAGTATGGAAAATTTCATATTTTAGGGCTTTTGATGCTTTTGGCCTAGAATCATCGAATTGATGCAACTTATGTTTAATTAAGCATGATTAGAGTTGATTATGCTACTGATTTGGTGGTTGTGACCATATCATGGGTTAGGCCTACTTGTGATCAAGTGACCCAATTTGGGCATGTTTATGCCTAAAGGAATTGAAAATCAGTATTTTTGATTAATAGAATGGTTTATGTATGAGAACTATGCATTAGAGGCCTAAGTCATGTGATTTGAGTTGAATGATGGGATTAGATGAGATTTAGGCCTATTGTTTATATGTGGACTGATTTAGGGTTGATGTGTAATGTCTATGTGATTGAGCATAGAAATTGATGTATGGTAGGATATTGATGAATGTTTCAGGATCTTGATTTGGGTTGATTCGGTTTGGTGATCGTGTGTGGTTAAGTACTCTCGCGAGGCTTGGTTGTGAGTAGGCTTCACTTATGATTATATCATTTATGTCATCATATCACTTATATATATTGTATGTTGAAAGCATGAATGTGTTCTAATGTTTTGAATGATGCATTGATTTGAGAAAACCTTATGACTTTGGTTGGGCCCATCTATCTGGCTAATAGGGGGACTTGACCTTGTCATAGGAGGGTTTTAAGAAGGAAATGATTGGGATCAACGGCACGGTGAAATAGACGTGGACTAGTAACCCAAGTAAACATGATTGAGATCAACGGCACGGTGAAATAGACGTGGACTAGTAACCCAAGGCATGTGGAATGTGGATCCAAATTGATAAACTTTTACTTGCATCGAACTTATTATAAATGCTTGATATCTATATGTTATGAGCTTTTAATCATGCTACACATTGACATGCATACATGGTTTTTATTGATGAGTATTGATAGCATATTTGAATTCTATTCACTGGGCATCGTTGGCTCACCCTCATTTTCCTCTTTCAGGTCCTTCTGTCCCGAATAAGGGCAAGGGAGTAGTCATATCTTGAGGGCCTTGCCTGCGAGAGAATCCAAGTCCTCTATGTGAGTTGAGAGGCATTTTGATTGAATTGTGTTTTATATTATGAAGTATTATATTTTGGATTATGTAATTATAATACTTACCACATTTTAGTATGGGTGAGTTGGGACTTGCTAGATAGACCATGTGGGCACATGACGGTTTTTTTTTTTTTTTGTACCCACAATTTTGGACTTTATGTGTATGTCAATTTTTAATGGACTGTAGGAATTATGATTTTATTTATGGTTCATTTTTATGGATTATCTCGTCTTTGATGATTAATACAGTGGGTAGTTTTGTTTAGTACCTTTTGATATTATGTCGTTGTTTGAGATAAGGCTCGTAGGGTCTCAACCACCTCACGGGAGTTGAGGAGTGGTCGGAGATGCCTACGCTGGGCGTTCCGCCCCGGCATTCCGCATGCCTTTCCCTGTGGGGTTGGTGGTCCGGGGCGCGGGGTCGCCACACTTATGACATAGCATGCACAAGCTAATAGGTGTCTAAATGAGTGCATGGTGGCTGAATGTGATTAAGACACTTATTCTTTATTTAATTTCCATTCATTCCACCAGTCATTCATTATTTAATGAACATGTGAATATCTTAGATTAATTTCCTAATTGACCATAACACATGTAATTTAACACCTAATTGATCATAACACATGATTATTTCATGTATTAGACCATTATACACTAATACATATCAAACACACAAATTTATTAAAATACCTCGTACACACAGTATACGAGTATTATACACATCGACTACGTGTACAAGACCTCATATTGGCAGTCCACATCATCACGATGTATGGTGCGAAAAGTGGGTCATTACAGAATAAAACAATAGATTTCTGTAATGACTGTCAATATGGCAAAACACACAAACTACCATATACTAGATCAACATTAAGAACATCTAAACCTCTAGAGCTTATTCACACAGACCTATGGGGTCTTGCCCCTCTACAATCTAGAAGTGGTTTTAGATATTACATTCACTTTCTAGATGATCATACTCGATACACTTGGGTGTATCCATTAAAGCAGAAATCATAGGCCATAACAACATTCATCATGTTCAAGTCATTAGTGGAAAACCAATTGTCTACCAAGATGAAATGTGTTAGATTAGATTAGGGGTGGAGAGTATATAGTGTTTTCATCTTTTTTACAAAAGTTGGGCATTGAATTTCAACACCCATGTCCATTTGAACATGAACAAAATGGAAGGGCTGAAAGAAAACACAGACATATCATGAAAATGACATTGACATTATTAGCTCAAGGTCAATTACCTTTACACTTTTGGTGGGAGGCAGTACAGGCTGTTGTATACTTGATAAACAAATTACCAACTCCTATTTTAAAGGACACTTCTCCATATCAACTATTGTCTGGCAAAATTCCTGATTATAACTTTTTAAGATGCTTTGGTTGTGTGTGCTTCCCATGTTTAAGACCATATCAAAAGCATAAACTATAGTTTCATTCAACTGAATGTGTATTCTTGGGTCACAGTAATTCTCATAAGGGCTATTTATGTTTAAGCTCTACTGGTCGTGTGTATGTTTCAAGTAATGTGATATTTGATGAATCTACCTTTCCTTACCAAAAGTCATTTTCTAACTAAACATTTATCTCCCACATTCGATAATTCAATTACCTCTTCCAAATTCAAGTTCACACTAATTATCAACACAAAGTCAGCCAACCTCCACTATTTCGGTTGATCAACCTATTCTTATAACATAAGAAAATCCTTTCCAATCTCAATCTCCTATTCTTGTCAATATTCCTTCTGAACCTGTTATAACTCAACCTATATCCCAACCTAACCATCTTATGATCACAAGGTCAAAAAGTGGTATTTTCAAACCCAAAACATTCTTTATAGTATCTAATTCTATCCCATCCCAAACCTTAGAACCCAATTCAGTTAAGGAAGCTGTAGCAATTCTAGAATGGAGAGATGCAATGGAGGCTGAATATAAAACCTTAATGATGAACAACACATCGACACTAGTACTTAAGGATTCAAATCAGAAATTGATTTGTAACAAAATGGATTTTCAAGATCAAATATAATAATGATGGATCAATACATAGGTACAAGGCAAGGTTAGTGGCTAAGGGTTATCATCATAATCCAAGTGTAGAATTTGGTGAGACATTTAGTCCAGTGGGCAAAGCTTGTACAATTCATGTATTACTGGCTGTGGCAGTTACTTATGAATGGCCTATTCATCAACTAGATGTAAACAATGTTTTCCTAAATGGGATGATTTCAGAAAAGGTCTATATGGTTCAACCATAGGGGTTTGAAGCCCCAGCTACTCCATATCATGTTTGTTTGTTGCAATGAGCTCTATATGGCCTTAAACAGGCACCAAGGGCGTGGTATGACTGACTAAAATCAACATTGTTACAATGAGATTTTGTAAATTCAAGGGCAGACACTTCTTTGTTCTTCAAACAAACTAAATAGTATCAACTCTTTGTCCTTATATATGTTGATGATATATTAGTGACAGGAAGTAGTTCAACTCATATTAAGAGACTCATAGTTGATCTACACAAGACTTCTGCTTTAAAAGATCTAGGCCAACTACATTACTTCTTGGGAATTGAAGTTCATCGTGACAAAGCTGGCGTGTATTTGTCACAGTCGAAATATATTCAAGATTTACTGACAAAGTTGGAGATGCAACATCTGAAACCTTGCAATACACCTGCAACAATGGGCAAACAATTATCTTTAACTGATGGAGAATCGTTCAACAATCCAACACTATATCCAAGCACCATAGGGGCACTTCAATACCTATCGTATACTTGTCTTGACATATCCTTTATTACAAATAGGCTGAGCCAATTTATGCATAAACCGACTACGGTTTATTGGCAAGCTACAAAAAGAGTTTTGAGATAACTTGCTTGAACCATTTCCCATGGTTTATTCTATGCTCCTACAGATCAACTGCGACTACATGGATATTCTGATGCAGACTGGGCTGCTTCCCCAAATAATCAAAAATCAGTTGAAGCATATTGTATGTTTCTAGGTTCATGTCTTATATCCTGGCAGTCCAAGAAGCAGTCAGTGGTTGCACGTTTAAGTGCCAAATCTGAATACAGAGCTTTAGCTCAAGCAATAGCTGAAATGTGTTGGCTTAAATCCCTACTATATGAATTACATGTATCCATTCCTTCATGTCCCGTAATATGGTGTGATAACACCAGTGCAAATGCTATGATAGTCAATCCTATGTACCATGCAAGAACAAAACACATTGAGTTAGACCTTTATTTTGTGAGAGATAAAGTTCTTCAACAAGATTTGGCAGTAAGATATGTTCTTCCAGAAGATCACTTAGCAGATGGTCTTACCAAGGCTCTTCCTCCTGCTAGTTTTTAACACCATTTCAATTGAGGGAGGGGGCGGGGGGGGGGGGGGGGGGGGGGGGGATGTAAGAGAAGCTCACTACCAGGTGTTATATGGTAGAATGTCCTAGAGTGTTCTAGAAAACCTGGTAGTTACAAGAGTTGTTATAAGTCATTTAGCTAAAACTGTAAATATCTCAGGTTGTTATACATTTACCAATCTGTATACTACACGTGTACTGAACAACTTATATAAATACAATGACACTTCTCAGCTCTCTCTATGCTAAGACAACATTTCCCCATAAATAGAATACCTTCTTATTTGTTATGAAGATTTTTTATACATATATCCCTAACTTTTTCTTTTTATTTTTCTATTAAAAATACTGATTTATTAGAGCCCGATACTCTCCTAAATAATTATTTCAATTTGCGCAATCCAATTATCAGACAGAGTTGACAATTTTAATAAAACTTATCACAATTTTTAATGTTCTCACTTATAAAAAATTATTTAATGAGAATCTTATAATTAAAATGAATAGTAGTTTTTAAGCTTTACCCTTATTAATTTGAGTAGTAGTAGAAGATAGACAATAAATTAGGCTTTAGGGTTAGATGGTATGTAGTATACATGATTATCCATAAGGAAAATATATGATATATTCTAACTACAAAATGTAATTAGGGGTGCTCATCCTACTGACCACTCGAACCTTTTGGGCTGAATTGGGTTGAATTTAAAAATTTGGAATCCAATTTTATTTAGGCTACGTCAAGATTTTATAATGAATCCGAACTAACCCGAAATAATAATAAAAAATAATACTTATTAATCTATTCATTATTTTTGTCATAGACAATTACTATGATTGAATTAACCAAAATTTTATGATGTAAATAATACTAAAGGAATCAAGTTAAAAATTATTATAATATTTGTATTTGACTTACAAATATTATTTAGAATTCATAAATTAGTAAGTAGATTATATAATTTTATAATTAATATATTAGTTGATTAAGAGACTCAAATCAACCCGTCTAAGTCATTGAGTTGTGTTTGCGGGTTGGTTTTAAAAGGAATATATATATATCACTCATCTCAATATACATAAAAGCATGATCTAATGACTCACAGTTCAAACATATAATTATAAAGAAAAGTTGGCGTGGGTGAATTATGAGTAAGAGTGAGTGACATATTGTGATGGGTCCAAGGGTCTTTATAGATCGTGCTGGAGGTGGGTGGAGCCGTGGAGCGAGAATTAATGGTGATTGTATTAATGATAGAGAAAGAAGAATAAGTGCCTTTGTGGACGAAGGTACCACCAGGAGACCTTTGAATTTTTAATTCAAGTTAAATTTAGATAGATTAGTTTCGTCATAAAGTGAAAGAGGACACTACGTGAATGCACTTAACCATAAAACTTAAAAAAAAAAAAAAAGAAAGAAAGGAAAAGAATAAGTAGAGATGGAAGGCAAAATTATAGGGTTATATATGTGTGGACTGAGGATATTGGACGGTGCAGTAGTAATAAAAGTATACTACTCATCTTTACCAACTTGTAATGACAAGTACGAGCTGAAATTTTGAAAAAAAAAAAAAAAAAAAAGTAGGAGCCGACAAATAATATAATGGCAAATAAATTTCCAACTCATAACTGTTTTTTTTTTTTTTTTTGATTACCGGAATTTTGACATTCAGTGGTGTCTTATTTCCTTTTGGGGCGAAACTAGTCAACCGAACTCTAGATATGATGAAGGCAAAGGCGTCATTCTCACCCACGATTTTGTCAAGGGGAGGCTTGAACTTAGAACTAAGTCCCTTAACCTCTTTTGGGTTCAACCCTTGACCATTGAACGAACCAATGGTTGGTAACTTGTAAATGCTTTCAAGTCAAGTGATCACATAGTCTATAAGTACTCCGGTCCTAGAGATGTTTATATTTACATATTCCTTATTTCAATCTTTACTATTTATTTATATTTTTATCTTTTCCTTTTTTTTTTTTTTTGGTTTTCCTCACGATGTCCGAGTCCTTCGGACGCTAGTAATCCATGTCATATATAATGTGTATTTTTAATGACTTTTCAAAAAATGTCACCTATGTACTCTTAATTTTAATGACACTTAAAAATATGTCATGTATTACAACTATTTTGAATGGCATCAGATGCAATATTGTCTATTGTAAGACTCTTCAAGACTTTCAACGATAGTTAAAAAAATATCGTTGTACTTGAGTACAACAACACTTTATTAAAAATTGTCATCTTAAATAACTTTTAGTGACATATAGTTATGAAATATCGTAAAAAATGTGTCATAAAAAATTGCTATTGTTGTAGGGCGTTCAAGTATTGCAGGAATATTGGACAACTCTCCCTAAATAAGAACAACTAAAGTGCGCACGAGTTTTAATTCTGAAACCTCCATCTTTTAACTACCTTTATCACATATCTCTAACCATATGTACAACACCTTGTTGGGTTATATTTTTATCTTTTAATGTGCATGATGTGATGACACATACGTGAGAGTATTAGTTATAACCAATACACTCAGTTATTGGCCTCTATTTTTTACATCACATCCGTGAGAGTATTAGTTATAACCAATACACTCAGTTATTGGCCTCTATTTAATAATTATGCGTATTTAGGTCAAGTGGTTTCCCACGTATTAGCTCATGGAACAATTTCATTATGCCTCATTATCTTATTGAAGAAAGAAATAATCCTCCACTGAGGCACTTGGTAAAGCTGCATCCCATGTGTAATTGAAGCTTACTTCTTCTTTCTTTCTTTCTTTCTTTTTATTTTTTTTTTTGAGTGCTAACATATCATTAGCATTAGAGAATGTTGGCACGAGAGGTCAGAAAAAATTGAGACCCTTCACTAAGACCAAGAAGACAAGTACAATAACGAAAGACATATAGGGCCCAAATGAAAACTATGCAATCTAACTATTATAATTTTGCTCTCACTTTTATTAGGAAAAGAAAAACTTCTACATATTTACAAAAGAAAAAAATCAAACTCCCGACTTCGAATGAATGAGTTCAAATGCACACTGTTAAAATTAACTAACGTTTGCATATGAGATATATATCTACAATTAATTAACAATATATTAAAGAAATTAATCTACAAATTATTATAAATAGGTCACTAGCATTCTTATAAGCAGATTCCAAATTAAGTTGTATGAGCTTATAAGCTCACTTGTTGACTAAGAAGTCTAGTTGTTCACATTGTCAAATATAATACCAAAAATTTAAAATAGCATAATAAACTTTTTGAATTGAATTCTAATTTTCCAAAACTTGTTTTAGGATCAAGGGCTAAATAGGGTGGAAGGATTTGTTTGAATTTGTTCTTTATGAAAAGGAAAAACCATAAAGCAATGAAATGAAAGAATAATCAATAACCCAAAAATATTTGGGCAAGCAAGATAATAATTGCATGTATTTATTTTTGGAAGATGACTTATTGCAAAAAATAAATAAAAAGAATAATATAAAAAAAAATTAATTAATTATACATATAAATGGGTGCTTGTAATCAAACAAATATTTTTACTATCATAAAACTCACTGTATAAACATGAAGATATGCAAAGAGCACCAATATGTTTTACAAGGAAATGAAGAGTAAAATCCAAAGTATACTGTAAAATCACCTCACAAGTTAAAATCTGTAGAACACAACATTATCTACAATGGCAGAGTCCTCTCCACCCAAGCTTCTCAAAACACCCTTTCTAATTGTAAATTTAGCACCTGCAGAATACAAGATGAAGGAATAAAAAACATCATAAAATTTATGTTTCAGTTAACATTGAAACAAATACATAGAATGAAAGATGTAAAGAAGAAGCACAACAGAGAGCTTGAATGCAACATCTTAAGAGTTCATTATTCTTTACAAGAAATCAAAGTCACCATAAATAAGAAAATACGACGACAACTAGAAGCTTTTTCCTTTTTCTTAGCTATACACGAAGCGACCCACTTGAGGTGGGATTTGAACTAAGGACTCCTACTTCCTGAGGCTGGTTCCTGGCTATCACGCCAACCCCAAGTAAGTTGAGAACTAGAAACAATCTGCTACGATAGAAAATGCGAACATATTGAAACATAGCAACATTGAATATTATCCAAAACTATCACAGTTACAAGGTTTTTGTACAAATGGATGTGTGTTGGCCGCAACAGAAAATTAATAAGAACTTGTGATACTAAATAAATTTCCAATACAAACCTCCATGTTGTTCTTATTCATGATGGTGAGGCCAATTATCTAGTGGGTTGCATCAAGTATTTCCTTTGAAATGATGAGGATAGTCATATATTCGGTTCTGTGAATCGAGTTCTTCATATAATGTGGGAAAGGAGTTGAATTTTTTAACGACACCTTGTTCAGTTTGGCCCTGAATCAATAAAAACTTAATTTTCTAGTACTAAGCATCTTATTCCATTTGGAGCACCATCCTTAATTTAATGGGATTTGAGGTTTCTCTAATCTTTTTATTTTATTTTATACAACTTAGGTCTTTGGCTAATTTCCTCAAACAAAGGAATTCCAGATCTTTCATTGAAGAGCCGTTTCATATGGCCCTTGCTAAGTTGTTTCATTGTTTGTAGTATACACAAGTGCAATCGCAACAATCATATGCTAAAATGTTTAGAAAGGAAATTGTTCATAGGACCTTCAGGTTTTGGCGTGTGATTTGGCCCTTTTCTTTTCCTGGCCTTCATATTGCTTTTAATTAAATTTCTATACTTAATCCAAAAAAAAAAGAGAAAATATACCATCTTCAATGGAAAAAATTGAGGTCAGAAATATTTCATAATTTGTTTCAGATCTGATTTGAGGAAAATAAGAAAAGAAGATTTGCACATCAATTTAACTAGTCGAATTTAAAAACCAAAATCACAAGTAGATCTGAGCATAACTACAGAAGCACAATACACAGAATCTAAAAGCACCATCGGTAGTAGAAGCATGCATGGTTTTGCACCTTTGATCATAAGAAGAGAGAAGAGAATACCTTATACATGTATACACCATAACATATTATAACCATCTGAATCTCTGTGATATGAACACTGTCCACTGCATCTCTTTCTCCAAAACCAAGAAGAACAGATCTCATTCTTCAGTCTTCAATAATGTTGAAGGAGAATTTAGAAAGCAGCAGTGGCACTCCAGCTATAACTGGACCATATGTCTACACAATTCAACAGTGTGAGTTCAGCAAATTTCCTAGTGAAGAAAAAGACCAATAAAAATGGATGCGCATCTCACCTTATGGTTTTCATGAATCTGGGAGAGAGGAACTGCCAACATTTTTAAATTTTTTGGTACAATGAATTTCCAGGTCATTGGCAATTTGACAAGAAAGAGTTTCTTGCATTCCTGGATAGTAGAACAAGTAAATCTATTAAAGATTGAGATGGCAATGACTCTTTAAAGTTACAAGGTTATGCTAGCCGACAAACCTTTGGCTTTCGTGCGCTAGAAGGCATATATGGATACATCAAAGTTTCAAAATCAGGCCTCCACCACATTCCAAGGCATCCTCCAACCTAAAAGATCATGAAAAAAGAGTTTTTAGTTGTGATAGTTCGTTTATATAAGTTATCTCTAGTGAGAATATCTCATTTTCATTTTCTGCAATTAGGCTTCCTAGAGTCCAAATTGCGGGTGGGCCTCATCATTTGGAAAAGAGAATGATATTACCCACCCTCAGTGGCAACAATAGATATCATATTACCTCCCACTCTGTGTCACGGCCATCTTCATTAACAGAGAGCTTGCTTGATAGCTTGCGTTTTAGGCCATCTATCTCTGAAAAATTCATATATATATTAAGTGCATTGGACTCTTGAGAGTTGAGACTATGAAGTTTCAGTTCCAGACATATATAGAGGCATTCTAATATATTTCGCTTATTATGATCTATACATTTGGGGAAATGAACAGAAGACTTTCTTTTTTATAGCTAAACGAGGTACGGAGTGATTGGTGTTTTTATGTCAAAATTTCAGAAAGGATAAGTAGGATAACACACATGATACAAACCTGATTCGCCAGGTCTTAAGCGGCCACCTGGAAGCTTAAAGAAAGAGTTCTTCACTTGTAACAGCAACAAATGAGGGTGTTTGAACAGTTCAACCTGTATGAAAACCAATACTTAATCACAGCCAAAGAATAAGCATCAAAAATATAATCTGCAACATAATAACTTGATCATAATAACACAAACTGTACTGATAGATTTTATTATAGAGAGGGAGAGAAAAAAGGACGGTTATAAGGACAACGAGCATAAAGGCAATTCCTGATGCAACATACTCAGTCTTGTCAATTCCTTCATTAACTTTGCCACTAGTAAAGGCTGGCATAATATAATCTTTCTAACAATATGATATTTGTAACTAGTAATAGTATATGCAACAAGGATTAAGTCATATTTAGGATTGAACTTAATCTGAAGCATGTACTAGATAATTTATGCAGCATTCTGAGCTAAAGAAAAGTAAGTAGGCATCTACCAGATGACTTTGTGAGCATTTTGAGCAAAAGAACCGTAATTGGAAGTAAAAACTTTGCAACCATAAATGCTCAACTATTAGAAATCCACATATCCACATGTAATCACTATACAATGCCTCAACAATGGCAGATGATTAGAACCGTTTTTACAAGCCAAATCCTTCATTTTCAATGGCCTAAGCACATCCACAAGTCATTTTTACTAATTTAAATCAATTACTAACTTTTTTCTTTTAGCTTGCTTGTAAATCGAATATTGTTTAAGAATGTGTCTTTAGCAGTTTTACCAAAGTTGGGGTTGAGTTGTCTATGACTTTCAGTAGACTATACAATTTCAACAAAGTTTCAGAGTTTGACAAGGATTAGGATTCTCGAGTTCATACATGGATTTGTGTTCAATTCTCCATTATGATTTTTAGTATCCTTTTCTTTTTATTCTCTTACTTCTCTAAGTAAAAATTTTCTACTATTTGGTAGAAGCTGGACCGCTTCCCTTATGCTCGTTTTCCATTAGAAACGTATTAGACGCATTGAACAAATAAAGATATTAAAACATGTAACATATTCAACTCTTTCTCCTTTATCGTTTACTAAAAAATGATCTCTTAAGAGAATATATTCATAATCATCGTCCATAAGCTAATTTAACTCATTGTCAAGAAGCAATCCTGGTAGGGATTCAATTTCAGTAGTATATAAAATGTTCGTAAGTCACTTCACTATTGTTATTAAGGAGAACAAGTTCCGATAAAGCTAGAAAATAGATCATAACAACTGTGCTTAAAGCCTTGGACTACTTTCTTTCTTCTTTCTTTTTTTTTTTTTTTTTTCTTTCTTTCTTTCAATCACCTAGGCCGAAGCCCTGAGCACATCCAGCCTCTGAAGGGAGCACAAAAACAGGAAGTCACAAATAAAAATATCTATCCATAAGGAGCAAGCGGACCCATGGATAACAAGACCTATAAGCTAATAGTACGCTTGCAAAAAGGGCTCATAGGCCCACAATGCAAATAGCATTTACTTTCACCACATGGAGATTTGATCTCTAGTCACCAATGTGGCCAGGAATGCTCTTGATCATCACACCTATCGGTCATTTGTGAAGCCTTGGACTACTTGAAGTTGCATCAATTGTGTCTTTTCAAATAATGACACCCAGTTCTCCTATTGCTTTTCAATTGAATTAGACACAAAATAATACAAATGAATGGGATTGAATCAACTGGATGATATCCGTCAAGATTTTGAATCTCTTGCATTGTTAACAAGTTATTACCATATAAACTATTCAACTTAAGTCAACTAAGTCTTTTCCAAATTATATGGCATCAGCTACATGAGTTCGGTTCCTTCACTCCACTGTATCAAGGTCTAAGTCGACATCTAAACACTTCTTCACTTAATTTATTATGCTAATATTCTATGGTTCCAACTAGGCATTAGTACGACACCCCTATTTGGTTTTTTCAACCCCAATCAATCAATCTAATGCAGTAAAAATAGTTGAAAAATTAATCAAGCAATCACACAATCAATTTTACACGATCGGCTAATCGGTGCCTACGCCCACGGGTGGATAAATCAATGCATTACGCTAAGAAGATTACAATACAAGAAGACAATCCTTCGACATTCACCTCTTGTCACACACTCAATCATTCATAATCTCTCAACCCTCAACATATCACTCTGCCACACATCAATCTGAACTACTCATCCCATAGTTATAATGAATAAATTAGACTTTTAAGACGACCCAAACACTAAAATTAGACAACTACTATAATTAGAAACCACTTTTTTATTTTAATTCATTAGACTCCTTATCAGCTAGGACATTTTCTAGTTGACTTATATTCAAATTAGACACTTTCTATTTTAGCTCGAACCAAAATCCCTAAACTTAGCATATCAACACTTGAAATCACATTTTCATTTGTGTTCTATACTTCCTCAAACTTAGCCAGCATGATTAATCAACAAGAGAGTAGAAAACCTGAACTGGGTTCATATCATATCAGGAGAACCTTTTTGATTGGGACTTCGAAAGTTTCTCAACCCCACTTCAGATTCTTCATTACCCGTCACCCTTACTTAGGGCTTTTCTTCATTTTCAAAAATAAGTAAAACTCTTCCACAGTCACCACAGTGATTTTATTGTTTCATCTCCTAAAAACCTGAACTGGGTCTTCATATATTTCATCAAACTAGTATCTTCATCACTAATTATACACCAAGATCTATTTTCTTCACTCAATCAAGATCCATCAAGCCCGTAAGACATAAAATTAATTCATTCGTCATCTATTTCTAAAAAGAAACTTACCAGAAGAACTGCTTCCACGCATGTCCTCAATCCACAAGTGGTATAACTGAGAAAATCAACACACACACACAACTATATATATATATATATATAAAATAAAATAAATAAAAAAAGGGCATAAAAAATTGATGAAAAAAAAGAAGAAGAAAAAAATCAAAGATTTCTTCTCACTTGGCTCTCATTCTCTGTGCCTGTTCTGCCAAAGTTTCATCTTTATCAGGGCGGGGGTGTTTGGATGCAAAGACATAGTTACTCAGAGGATATATGTTCACTACATGGTCTTCTCCATTGCTTGTAGTTCCAGATGATACCACCATTTCTTCTCCCATCATCCAAACACACACACCCACAAGAACCAAAATAATGAGAACAGAGAACAAAAAACAGAGTAGCTTAGAAGAGAAAATAAAACTTTCAAGAATCAGAGTAGAGACACGTGTCGTCTTCCTGAAGCTCCTCCACAGCTCAGACAATGAGAAGAGAAACAGAGGATAGCAGAGTAGCTTAGAAGAGAAGAAAAGAGAAGACTTCAGAGAATGTAAACTCATGAAAAACAGTGGACAGACACGTGTCGTCTAACTGAAGCTCCTTGGAGTGGAGACACGTGGCGTTGGTCGGAGAAATCTGCATCACACGTCATGAGGTGGCAATGTAAGAGACATCTTCCTTAGTAGAAGATTCTTAATTTGTGTTACTTGGAGTTGGATATGTATATAACTCCACATCTATTTATATATAAACTACAATTTCAATGACATGACTATGAAGCAATATTTAATCTCATGACCATATATATATATAAAAAAGATAATTAGACTCGCTAGTTAAGAAATACGATTTATGATGAATATATAACATAAGTAAAAGTAATTAAAAAATATAAAATTATTTGTATTATGAAAACAAATGACCAAGAAGTTTTAGATAAAATTATTTGTATGATTTGATATAGTCGACCCTTTATAATTCAGAAAAGGCTTTGTAAGAGTTAATTCCATTGTTGCAAACTATACCATTTCGCCTGTCAATATGACAGTCTATTTTAAATGAAAAAAAATTACAACAGAGATAAACATTGTTAACACCTATTTTTTTTTTAAAAAAAAAAAATTAATGTGTCGTTAAAAAAGTTAAACAAAATTCAAGACAATTACATGTGATATCTTATGATTTTTTCTTTTTTTGAAATAGACATGTGATTTTATGACTTGTGAATCTAATCTCATAGGAAACTGTAGAAATTTTAAACTAAACTGATTATGTTTGGTTCAAGTTGGTAATTCAAACTAAATCGATTAACGTAAACCAAACTGAATCTGATTAGGTTTGGTTTGGGTTAAGTTTAAGCATCAAACTGACTCAAACGAAATCGTTGATACCCCTAACTTTGTTTTTTTATTTTCTACTGGGGTGCATACATAATATAACCTTTTTATTTTTTATTTTTTTATATATGTTTTATATTTATTATAATAAATTATAAATCTTCAACTCCTTCCAAATGACACCACATTATATGGTTATGTTATAAAACTAGGAGAATGAGTTGTAAGATTAAAATAGAAGTAGCTTAACAGCTACCACATCAACTTAATGAAAGAACCTGCACTTTAAAACTTAATCTATTTATAATTAATTAAACATATTAGTTAAGGGCCTATGCATACGAACTTTTTTAGTGAAGTATACTAAAATTATTATATCCCTTTAAATCAAACACAACTAATTTATTAAATATATTAGTCTTGTGAACAACCTATTTATGAAATCTGAGTAGGGTAAATTAACACACACACCAGAATTACTAAGAATATATTAATTAGACAAATACTGAAAGATCCCCACTCTCCTATTATTCACTACTAATTATTAGATAAAAATGAACATATCCTCTCATGGCTATCATATATGGTGTCTTAAAGGTTATAATGAATTTTTTTTTATATCCAAGATAAAATTAAGATTCAAAATTTTATTTTTGGAGCTATATTATAGTTGGGAAATTAAAAGATAACTTAATAAACTAAGTGTCACAGAAATACGAATGATAAAATGAATATTTTGTAAAACTTTTTAAAAAATAGAATTAGAAATGAGCATATTCGAAAAATAGAAAGAGTAGACCAATTGAAGATAAAATGCAAAAGAACCGATTAAAGTAATTTGGATACATACAACCTAGGCCTCTAGATGCATCAATTAGGAAGAGATAAAGAGTGACCAATTAACAATGCATGATAACTTTAGAGGTAGAGGTAAACCTAATAATTAAGAAAGATCTAACAACTTGTAATTTGAATATCAACTTAACCCTCGATAGAGCGGAGTAGAGGAAATGAATTCATGTACCTGACCCCATAAAGTTAACATAGTTAAGTTAGGTTGTAATGTGGCAAGGCAAAAAACTATTTTGTTGAAATGATATAAAATGTTGGGCCCTCTTCAATCCATATAAAATGATCATCAATTGTCAAAGCAAATTTTGCCAATCTATAAGCAACCTCATTGCTTATTGTAGGAATATGACTAAAATATCGAATTGGGATATGTTTTGAAAGCTCTAGAATATCTTGAATTATCTGCTTTCGCTTGAGAGAATTCCACTCTATTAATTAAGTGTATCACATTGGATGCATCTGATTCTACCGAGATAGGAAAGTAGTTGGTGTCCCTTCTTAGTAATAAACCTTCCTTCAACGCTAGCAACTCCGTTGCTGCCATTAGTTCTCCCTTTTCACATATGATCACTGCTCCCACGCCAATCACCTTCTTGTGGATATCTAATGAAGTGTCAACATTAATCTTACACTCTGTGCTTGATAACATTCATCATGGTGTGTATTGAGAGTACTTTGAATTGGCTTCTTGAGTTCTCGAGCTTACTGTATTGACTCGTAGTAGGATTTGGCCTAGATTGCTATCTCTACACCTTTCTATCCTCCTCCTTTCATGCCATATACGGTTTCTGTTGTGCCATATTTCCTAGAGTAGCACAATTACCTTATCTAATTCGTCTTACTCTATCATCGTATCGGCTAACGGAACAACCTGCATTCTGCATCTTACAAATCCTTGATTCCACGCTTCCTTAGCAATGACACATGAGAAGAACACACGTTTCATGGTATCAAGGCCAGACTGACATACACAACATCTTCTAACCTCAGCTATTTGCCATCTTGCTAAGTAGTTTTCACCAGTAGGAAGACACTGCTGAACTATTTTCTAGAAAAACAACACCACCTTGCTTGGAAGATTTTGACTCCATATTTTTTTCCACATTTTCACAAGCACGCAAAGATGAAGTTGGGCTTTTAAGGGAAATTGCCAACCTATGAGATTAGAAATCTCTGTTCAAGCTCCTCTTGAGACTGATCTAATATATTTATATGAAAAATAACATGTCCAGATACAATGAACATGAGCGTCATAAGTGAAACTAATGCACTAACTAACTCTGGCACACTTCTAATATACTATCCTTCTAGAAGCTCCAATGCATAGCGTGTTACAAAACAGAACAATAAACTGTCATAATAGTTGCTGACTAATGAGCTATTCTCACATCCCCCTTCAATCGAATGGGTGATAGAATCACCTTGAGATTGTCACACAAGTGTGTAAATTGAGAAGCAGCTAATGCTTTCGTTAAGCTATCAACAAGCTGATCCACAAAGGGCACATATCGCACATGGAGTTCCTTGCACAACACCTTATCCTGAACGAAATGTATATCCAACTCAATGTGTTTGGTCCTCGCATGAAAAACATGATTCGTAGCTAGAGCAATGGCACTGATGTTATCACACCACACAACTAGACATGAAGAAAAGGATACTCCCAATTCAGCTAAAAGAGACTGAATCCATGAAACTTCATAAGTTGTATTTGCCAATGATCGATATTTTGACTCGGCACTGGACCTCGTAACAATGGTTTGTTACTTTGATTGCCAAGAAACTAGACACGAGCCAAGAAAAACACAATAACCCCCAATTGATTTCTTGTCATCTGGTGAAGATGCCCAATCAACATCTGAGTAAGCACCTAATTCCATAGAACAACCTGAAGCAAAATGAAGCCCATAATCAACTGTACCAGTAAGATAATGAAGAACTCGTTTGAGTGCTTGCCAATGAAGAACAATAGGCTGATTCATAAACTGACTCAGTTTGTTCGTGATAAAGGATATATCAGGACGTGTGTATGACAAGTATCGTAAGGCACTGACTACACTTCATGTAATACCCTGTAGATTTAATTAAACACATACGTTGACTTATGCATATATCGAGATATATAATACACGTATTTTATAGGTAGGAGCCAAATATACGTTTGTATGAAAATACATGCTATATTTAAGGAGTATGAGCAAATAAATGAAATTATTAAATGAATAATATAAGTTTAATAAGGTGAATGAGGTTAGTTAATTAAATATGTGGATTGTAGTATGATTTAATGAATTAATGAATAGTATGATTCAACGTAAAACAAAAACAAAAAACAGAGAGAAGAAGAAAAAGAGAAGGAAGAGAAGGAGAGGAGACAAAGGGGTGAAAGTGTGTGATTTTTGCCGAATCGGGACCAACTGTAATTATTTTTCACTTCATTTGTTCGTGAAATTGATATATAAGTTAGATGTAACGATTTTCTCGGAGTAATTTTTGTTGTGGGAGCGTTTTGCGGTGTTTTCAAAATTGGGGTTTTGATCCGACTTGAATGAAAATTTGTTCGAAAGGTTGAAAAACACTTTCTAGACTATAGAAGCTCCGTATATGTGGTTAGATTTCATTTATTTGTTCATTTGAAATTTTTATGGCTGTTGGAAGTTAGATTTGATATTGGAGACCTTTTGAACCCTATTAAAACCCGATGAAACTCCGGTTTGAGGCTGTAAAATGATAAATCTATCAATTCTGGACATTTCGATGTTAAGATCACGATTTTTGGATATGATTTGATATTTTTAGTAACTAAATATATGATTTTTGTGAGTAAAATTAACTTTGGATGCCTCCGCGAACATTTAAAACCTCAATAAAATACTTGTTGAAGGTAGTAGAATGGTAGCATGATTGATTTAACACGTGTCGATGTGGACAGAATAATTTTAGGATGTTTTTATATTTTTAATAAAATTAATATATGTTTTTAGTAGAAAACTAAAATTAAGAACTAGTGAAAATATGATTTGAAAATATATTTTCACTGTTTCTTCTTATAGAAACATATAGATTGATTGTAGAAACGATGTTTAAGTGAGATTGAATGATGTCTCGTTGATTATAATGCTTAATTATGGTATGAATTTCATGTTTGCAGTGCTTAAAATGTGATATAGTGCGTTGGTGATTGAACTTGAGAAACATTGATGCTGGACATTTTGGGTGTGTATTGAATTGGGTGATGATCCAATTGTACTGGACATCTTGGAATTGAGCGAAATACTTAACATTAGAGTATGCATTGTCTTAGAAACATCGATTAACCATTGTGAGTGTATTTTCTTGATTTGGTTCTTATATGACATTATATATATATATGAAATGTTTGAATGTAAATATGTTATGTATACATTGTTGCATTGTGCTTTAATTTGCATTCATAAATAATTTTTTTTGACATTGGAGCATGTGAGACTTGCGAAGGCAAGTTGATGTCATTTCGTTAGGAATTAGACCTGGATGAGTGTTATGCGTAACCTCATTGTCAGTAGGCCTGTACTAATAAAGATTTGATATCCTTGAAATGACTGTGAATTAGGTAATGGGAGGCTGTGGCTACCTTGTAACGGCCATACAAGGGTTAGACCCGCTCTATTACCTTGAAGAAGGGAGATGGTGTTTTTTGATGAAAAACCTTGCATTGTTTATTTGAAATTATTTGTTGAATGATGCATATGTATTTATAAATGTTTTAAATGATTTTGAATGTCATGTTTCCCTAAATGCATATAGTTGACATATCAAGAAATATATTCACTGAGCTATTGTTTGCTTATTCTATTTCCTCCAATATTTTAGGTACCGAGTCGAAGGGAAAAGAAAAAATTCGTGAATGATAATCACGTGATTGCATTCGTCTTGTATATGTATATATGCGTTAGAGGATATGAGTTACTTCAAGCAGTAGGTATAAGCTGATAAAGATCTTGCGGTGGCAGTTGCCTAGGGATCTACACAATGGTTGGAACTTCATTATCATGAACAAAAGCCATAATCGTACCGTGAGGTTTGTAGGTTTTGAGATGGATTGCATGATCTTGCAATCTGAAAGCCATTTGATGATGAAGAGTAACAAGAATTCCTTCAGATTTATGTTGAGCACCAGAGAACTGAATCTGTACTTTGAATCTGGTAGGTAAAGTAGGATCATTTAAACAAACGTTGAAGTCTAGGGCTATAGTGAAGATCATAGAGCCATGACTGAGAGTTGTAATGACCGTACCGATGCAAACATATTCATATTTTAACAGATTCGTATCCAGAAGAGCAACACGAGCAAATAAAGGTATATCACCTCGGCCATGGTATGAGAGGACCAAACGAATTGCACCAAGATGAAGATGAGTATATCCGTTAGACAACCAGTGGCGAATAAAGTCAGGTTCAAATTCAAGGGTGACATATTGTTCTTGATGTGTAGACTCTAACTGACAGTTGGCTAAGGCTGTACTCTGGACATATTCTTTGATAGGAGGAGATTTTTTGGAAATCAAAGTTTTAACAGACTTAGTAAAAGAAGGACGGCGTTTATTAAGCATAAAATAAGGGTTTAATAAAGGAGCTATAATTTCATCTATTTTACTATTGTCTGGAATATGGGTGACTTTGATTAAATGGTCTATTTTAGATGTTTTGGTTTTTAGGCAGGACTTAGGTAAACTGGAAAAATTAAAAGAAGACTTTAGAATAGGTTGAGGGGTAGATACAGGCGTAGAGGTAGTAGCTTCACCAAAAACTTCCATGGATAAGGTATGACTATCCGACACGACTCTTCTGGCCTTTTAAGGACTGTCCTTTTATATCCACTGGATCAACAAGTGAAAAAGCTAGTTCCTGTTAGCTTGTATAGACCTTGAACCAAAACTACAGTCTTGATCTAAGAATCTTGCACAGTGTCTGAGTCACAGACTACACACACAAAACAAAGACGACAGAAAACAACAAGAAGGATGAAAATGATGATAAGGAGTATAACTAACCAAACAGGAAGGTTTGACAACATCATTGTGAGAAAACGATATTATGCAGACGTTTGAGTAAGAATATAACAAGATGTAATAAAATACACGCTGATAAAACTATGGCAAATATAGCACATAGAAAATACAGGGACAAACAACTTAATACCATAATATTACAAACTGAAACTAAAACTTACATATACCCGCTCTGGAAAGAAAAGATGTAGGACGGGTTCAAAATCACTACCTGCAAAGGATTGATCATCAACTCACAAGTATTTCTTATGTTACCACCAGTCTTGCCCATAAGACTGATGCTCAAGTTGCGATAGCCTAGCAGTACTACCAAGAAATACGTGAAAAAACTGAAAAGCTTGATGCTACCTTGCTGTATTATTTGGAGAATAAATATTTTGGTCCTGAATTTATGCAGTATGAGGCTGAAATCAGACAATTGAAGCAACAACTTTCTTATGTTGAAACTGATATTCATAAGACTAAGAAACCTCCAGCAGATCCTTACAGAACTTTGCTGGATTCCTACATGTACACATCTCCTCAGCCTACTCCTCGACCTCATACACCAACGGATACAACTCCTTTTTTGTTCTCCACTATTTTTCTTAAAAATCCACCACCATTTTCAGCCCGACCTTCCTTTGAACCTCCACCTCGAGGTCCTCGTCCTTCATATGGTCGTGCTACTAAAGGTAAAGCTCCTATGGAATATGAATCCTATGAATCCCCTTTATATGCACCACCTCCATTTGAAGTCTCATCTTCACATCCACCACATACACCACAATCTATTACCACCATACCTCCAAGTGATCCTCCACCTTCTAACCCTATCCAACCTTTCGTACAATTCCTCGACCACTTGGTTACCCAAGATACTGCAGTTCCTCCAAATGATAAGCCTCCGACAGCTTCTATGCGGCTTCATGATATGTCTGATATTTCTGACTCAGAAGACTATTCTTCAGATATTTCTTCATGATATGTCTGATATTTCTGACTCAGAAGACTATTCTTCAGATATATGCATTTTTGATAAACACAACTGTATGGATCTTTCCCATATTGCTGATATTCATATGGCAGATGATCCGTCCTCATCTCGTCGTCGTGAACCTGATATTTCTGAAATCCTTTCAGATACTGATGAACAATTTCTTGAACCTCCCAAAACAGCTCGAGCGAGGCCCAGCATAATTTTGGCCCATGGTTCAGTCTTGATAACGTCCCTATAGATCAATGGTGAGTTAAATTATCCACCTGGTGTGCATGGATGGACAATCAACAATTAACTGGCAAAACTGCTGAAGAAATCATCCGCGACTTTTTCTCTAGATGCACAGGCCTCCTTCGTGATTGGCTACTCAGCTTAGGTGAATATCGAATTTTACAACTCGTTCATACCTCTATCTTTGTCGTTTATTACGTCATGCTCAAAGAGTTCGTTGGCGACATCTCTCTCGTTGAAAAGCAGTATAAACAAGAATTTTTCACTATGAAATGCTGCTCCCTTGACAGGAAGAAATTACAAAAACACTTCTCCCGTATGATCCTTCGTTTCCACTTACTTAGTGGAATAAATAAGCCTGATCTCAAGTATACATTTATTGCTTCTCTCCTAGAGGAAACACATGCAGAGATCAACCGTCTTATTCTTGCAACAGGAAGACCAATGAAACAAATATCTTTTGCTGAGATTTTTCAATATCTTACTTCAACCATTGATAAATTATGCGAAATCCAGAAACTCTGGAAAGATATGAAAGACCCTTTTGCGGATTTCTCTCAAGCTTGCCGGAAGAATTACCTCGAAATTGGCTGTAAGCATAAAAAGAAATGTCTTTGTAAAAACAAGAAAGACAAGCCTTTCTCCAAATTCTCCAAGAAGAAGAATCGTCATAAAGCTCGTCCACCATGGTACTCCAAAAGATTTTCTAAAAAGAAAAGGCGTATCCGATATTTCAAAAGAAGACGATCTTCCTCACCAAAGAAGGCTACTTGCTACATCTGCAAGAAACCAGGCCATTTTGCTAAACAATTTCCTGAAAAGAAAAAGAGTCAGCATCTCATTCATCAGATTCAATAATCTTATTCCTTATCTCCAGACCAGGATATTGAAACTATTTTCTCTGAACAAGATTCTCCTGATGAGGAAACCATTTTTGCTTATCAAGCTGCAGAGCTATCAGAATCTGACATTGATTCTCATCTGATTACTTCAAATGACGATGAAGATGATTCTTTTATGGGAATGATTTTCCACTCTTTTCCAACATCCAAGGTCACTCATTCAATGCCTTATGCTCCCATATCCATCTTACAGACAAAATATGATAATCCCATTTTCGTGATTGCTTATTTTGATACTGGAGCTTTCAAAAGCATGATGAATCCATTAATCCTTCCTCCTGAATGTTGGACACCTCACAAAGAATTGTTTAAAGCTGCCAACAATGAGATTTTCCAAACTAATCTCATTACTACTACCAAGATTGATATCAAGTTCTTTCCAGATTACATAATCTGGACACATCTTATTGGATGCGCTCTTCCTGACAAAGATATAGTCATTAGCATGGAAATTTACTCTTTAACCAAGCTACGTATACTACGCACTGGTATACAATTCTGTCAACAGTTTCTTCTATATACATCCGTACCAAAGATGTATACAATACAAAATCTAGATGATCTTCAGTCCAAATTACAACAATCATTCACTGATTCTCATAAGGATTTCCAGAATCCTCATCCTCTTTGGAAGAATACACATTACTTTGTTCGCCTCCCTTTTAAGAAGAATGAAGATCTGAATTCAACCAAAGCAATTCATCCAGGAATGCCTCCTGATGAACTCGCTCTAGCCCGAAAAGAATGTGCAAAACTCCAAGTATAATTATTACATTATTATGTATATACTATCACATAGTTGGGTTATGAAATGAATAGTATTTGAACATTTTGGGTTATGAAATGCTTGTGAGGATTATTTATTGTGGAATGAATGACATGAATGATTGGATATCATGGATGAGTATATATATATATAATTTGATTTGTGGTATATAAGGAAAAAGTGTGAATTGTCCAGCATATGGGGATATGCCGCCAAAATTTCTGAAAATTATGGGAATTATTGTGAATGTACCACAGTTGGTATCAGAGCGTGATTTTACTAGGTTTGGTCTATGTATTGGACTTAGATGACTTTGACCTAGGAATTGGGTGAGAGATTTAGGTGATTAAAAAGCTTAAAAGAACTAACTTAAAAGCCTTACTATCATATTTTCTGTGTGTATTATATGATATGGGTAGTTATGAGGCGGGCACTAGTGGGGCCGAGGCTAGTGGAGCTGTAGGGGCAGCAGGATCTTAAATGGCTGTACCTCAGCCTATGCCTACACCTGCTCCTATTGTTGTGGAGAACCCCACTGATCTGCGGATCAAACTGTTAGAGAAGTTCATGAAGCTAAAGCCTAAGGAATACACTGGTGGGGTTGACTTGAAGAAGGCCGAAGATTGGCTGAAGAATGTCGAGAAGATCAGTAGCTCCTTAAAGTTTGATGAGGAGTCTCGGGTCTTATGTGCTGCTCACACACTGGAGAGTGATGCAGAGGACTGGTGGCTTTCAGTGTTGGATACACAGGGGGCAGTGAAGAGTTGAGATACCTTCAAACGGTTGTTCTTACTGGCTTACGTTCCAGAGACTGAGAGACAGGCTAAGCAATTTGATGCTGGTTCCATATTATCATTCATATCTGGACGTATGGTAGATAGTTTGCATTTGACTCCCATTAGGGCTAGTACATGGTTAGTGGTGAGTACTATAGCTGGGGAAAGGATCTACCCGAACATGATCTGTAGCCAGTGTGTGGTTCAGATTGGTGATGTTGAGATGCCTATTGACTTTCGAGTCCTAGAGTTTTTAGAGTTTGATGCAATTCTAGGGATAGATTGGCTCGCGGCATATCATGCAGTTGTCGACTGTTTTGCAAAGAGAATCATTTTTCAAATCCCCGGACACCCAGTGTTTACACTACCGGGTAAAGCTTCAGACCAGACAATCACAAGGGGTAGATTTGTGACTAATGGAGATAGGGAGATTTTGGCTGGGTTAGTGCCTGATGAGGAAGAGACTAGTGAGGTGATACTTGAGGATATTGCCATTGTTAGGGACTTTCAAGATGTGTTCCCTGCGGATCATCTAGGATTACCACCGAAGCGAGAGATCGATTTCATTATTGAACTAGTCCCTGGCACGAAGCCTATCTCCATGACACCATATAGAATGGCGCCAGCCGAGTTGAAAGAGTTGCAGAAACAGCTCGAGGAGTTATTGGCTAAAGGCTTTATTTGCCCGAGTGTGTCACCCTGAGGAGCTCCAGTTCTTTTTGTGAAAAAGAAAGATGGGAGCTTGCGGTTATGCATCGACTATCGCCAATTGAACAGGGTGACCATCAAGAACAAATATCCTCTCCCGAGGATTGATGACTTGTTTGATCAGTTGAGGGGAGCGAAATATTTTTCGAAGATTGATTTGCGCTCCGGGTATCATCAGCTGAGGATCAGGGAGGAAGATGTGCCTAAGACAGCATTCAGAACCCACTATGGACATTATGAGTTCCTTGTGATGCCATTTGGTGTGACTAATGCACCGGCGATGTTCATGGACCTGATGCAGAGGGTTTTTAGGCAGTATCTGGATAAGTTTGTCATCGTTTTCATTGATGACATATTGGTGTATTCCAAGACTCAGGCTGAGCATGAAGAACACCTTAGAGTGACCTTGCAAACTCTGAGAGAGCATAGGCTATATGCAAAGCTAAGCAAGTGCGAGTTTTGGATCACCGAAGTGAAGTTCTTAGGTCATGTGGTGAGTTCTGAGGGAATTTTAGTTGATCAGTCTAAGGTTGAAACCATTATCAGTTGGCCTAGGCCTACCACAGTGACCGAGATCAGAAGCTTTCTTGGGTTAGCTGGTTACTATAGGAGATTCGTTCAGGGATTCTCCAAGATAGCTACGCCTATGACTAGGCTCACCCAGAAAGATGTGTCCTTTGTATGGACCGAGGAGTGTGAGAATGCCTTTTTAGAGTTGAAGAAAAGATTGACATCTACGCCAATGTTGATTTTGCCAGAGCCTGATCAGGAGTTAGTTATCTATACTGATGCCTCTCGTATCGGCTTGGGTTGCATGTTGATGCAGAAGGATAGGGTCATTGCTTATGCATTGAGGCAGTTGAAGGTGCATGAAAAAAAAAATTACCCTGTTCATGACTTAGAACTGGCCGCATTGGTTTTTGCTTTGAAGATTTGGAGGCATTATCTCTATGGTGAGAGATTCACTTTGTATTCTGACCATAAGAGCCTCAAGTACTTGTTCTCTCAGAAGGAATTGAACATGAGGCAGAGAAGGTGGTTAGAGCTCCTCAAAGACTATGATTTTACATTGGAATACCACCCAGGTAAAGCCAATGTAGTGGCTGATGCATTGAGCAGGAAGCGGGTAGAGACAGTTATGGTAGCACACCAGATGTCTCATGAGTGGAGACTACTTGAGGCGGCTACGGTTATGAGTATATGTGCTACCCCTTCAGATCAGATTGTGATATGTGCTCAAATGAGAGCTCAGCCTACACAAGTCCAGGAAGTAATTGACCAACAAAGACTTGACGTTGATTATGGGATATACAAGTCTTGGGCTGAGAGCAGTGATTTTACTGATTGGCACTTGTCATCTGATGGTGCCTTGAGATTTAGGGGACGTTTATGGGTTCCCGCAGATCCACGACTTAGACAGAGTGTTCTCCAAGAGGCTCACAGATCTCATTATGCTATTCATCCTAGCGGAACCAAGATGTATCATGATATGAAAAGAATGTATTGGTGGCCCGACATGAAGAGAGAAATAGCTCAGTTCATTCAGAGGTGCGAGATCTGTCAAAGAGTCAAAGCTGAGCATCAGAGGCCTGGAGGGCAGATGCAACCGCTTGCCATTCCTGAGTGGAAATGGGAGCATGTCACTATAGACTTTGTTGCGGGATTACCCAACACCCCGAGGAGACATAATGCTGTTTGGGTTATTATTGATCGCTTGACCAAGTCCGCTCACTTTCTACCGGTGAACACTAGGGATTCTATGGACAAGCTGAGCATACTCTATATGCGGGAGATAGTCAGATTACATGGAGTGCCTGTTTCGATTGTGTCAGATAGGGATCCGAGGTTTACATCGGTATTCTGGCAGGGGTTGCAGAGGCAGCTCGGCACTAGACTAGATCTCAGTACCGCTTTTTACCCCCAGATGGATGGCCAGTCTGAGAGGTTGATATCGATTTTAGAGGATATGCTTCGAGCTTGTGCCCTTGAGTCCAGTGGTAACTGGGAGGAGTACATACATCTGTGTGAGTTCGCGTACAACAATAGTTATCAGTCCAGTATTGGCATGACTCCTTTTGAGGCATTGTATGGTCGACCCTGTAGATCTCCGATCTGTTGGACGGAGGTAGGGGATGTTGCGATGATGGGACCGAAGTTTGTACAAGAACACACAGAGAATATTAAGAGGATCAAGCATAATATGAAAGTAGCCCAAGACAGGCAGAAGAGTTACACTGATGCCAAGTGGAAGACCGTAGAGTTCGAGGTGGGTGACCAAGTTTTATTGAAGGTCTCACCTCAGAAGGGCAAAACTAGATTTGGGATAAAAGGCAAGCTCGCTCCTAGATTTATTGGGCCGTTCGAGGTTTTAGAACGAATTGGCCCCGTCGCTTACCGATTAGCCTTGCCACCTCAGTTAGCAGCAGTCCATAATGTCTTTCATGTGTCAATGTTGAGAGTGTACAAGAGTGATTTTGATCACGTCTTGGACTGGAGGAACATTGAACTGAGGCAGGATGAGACTTATGATGAGGAACCTATTCAGATACTTGACCGGAAGGTCCAGAGGTTACGTAATCGCGAGATTCCAATGGTTAAGGTGAGATGACAGTTCCATGGCGAGGAAAAGGTTACTTGGGAGCGTGAGGACTACATGATGGAGCACTTTGCCGAGTTCATGGGCTTAGGCAATTCTTAACCTTAAAACTTCGAGGACGAAGTTCATTCTAAGGTGGGTGTGATGTGACGCCCCGAAAATTATTTCATCTAGCCCATAACCCAATTGCATTTTTGCCCAAACTCTATGTGTTGTCTTGATATGTTTGGTGTTTGTTTGATGATTGTTTAATGTTTGTATAGTTGATGCTTGATAATGTATATAACTATATGTATCATAAATTGTATATGAGTCATGTTAAATTAAAGTATAATGCATATGTTATGATTTATGCATGGGCTCATTAAACCATGAATTGATATGGGTTAGGATTGATTGAATAAAAGGATAAATGAAATTGGAAATTTGGTGTATTAAATGGATTGGACATTTAAAATACATGTGGTTGGTATGGGTAGTATGAGACCAACACATGTGAAGGTTGGTGCATGAAAGTGGACAAGTGTCCAATGCCCACTTGTCTTCTTCAAGGAAGTGCTAGAATGAGTGGAGGGAACCAAGGAGAGAATCAAGGAGAGAATCAAGGAGGGAATCAAGGAAGTGCTAGAAAGAGGTGAGTGGAGAGAAAAGAAAGAAGAAGAGAAAGAAAAGAAGAGAAAGGAAAGAAGAAGAGAAAGAAGGAGAGAGTTGCAGGAGTAAGAACCCTGCGATATTTTCATCAAAGAAGTGGATCTTTGGAATTTACGGTCAGATTGAGCTCAAATTTTTTCAGCACGTTCGTAGCTTATGGTTCTTCATTCTGGTCGGTGGAGATCTTGATCAGAGGTTTCTTCTAAGAGATCTAACCTCTCAAACAAAGCTGGCCGAAAAGTCTGGATTTCTCGCACTGTTTCGCTCAAACTTATAGATCTCCTAAATCTACCGTTCGATGGTTATCAAATTTGGGTATGTAGTTTATAACTGATATTTACACATTCTGAACGGTGAAGATCGTAATTATAAGCTTGTGCTAAGAGATATAACCTTTGAAACAAAGCTAGTCGGAATTTCTGGGTTTCTCGTTCTGTTTCGGTAAAACTTGTAGATCTCCTCAACGTACCGTTGGATGGATATCAAATTTGGGTATGTAGTTTACAACAAATATTTATGTATTCTGAACGGTGGAAATATTTATACGTTAATTATTTTGTGTGATATAGCCATCTGAGTTTGGGTATTTGCAGCAGGAAAGGAGAAACTGTCTGATTAGACACTTGCTCATCAAAGATACATATCTTTTCGGTCCACCGTTGGATTGGGCTGATATTTGGACAGAAGGTTTGTTTCTTCACATACTTCAATCTGTACGGTTGATTTTGTGATTACATATTTCTGTTGGTAGATTGATACATCTGAACAGAATAATACATGTGAAGAATTGGTAGGGTTGTTTGTATTAGACCTACATTTAGAATATGAACTTAGACCTTTCCAAATAGCTTGCATGTCAACTATGTTGACCTAGTTGCCATTGTGGATGAACCCATGATGCAAAATCAGTGATATACATGGCTGAACATGGTGACCTAGTGTAAATCGACAATATGGCCTAAGTATGGAAATTTTCATATTTTAGGGCTTTTGATGCTTTTGGCTTAGAATCATTGAATTGATGCAACTTATGTTTAATTAAGCATGATTAGGGTTGATTATGCTACTGATTTGGTGGTTGTGACCATATCATGGGTTAGGCCTACTTGTGATCAAGTGACCCAAATTTGGACATGTTTATGCCTAAGGAATTGAAAATCAGTATTTTTGATTAATAGAATGGTTTATGAATGAGAACTATGCATTAGAGGCCTAAGTCATGTGATTTGAGTTGAATGATGGGATTAAATGGGATTTAGGCCCATTAATTATATGTGGGCTGATTTAGGGTTGATTTGTAATGTCTATGTAATTGAGCATAGAAATTGATGTATGGTAGGATATTGATGTATGTTTCAGGATCTTGATTGGGTTGATTCGGTTTGGTGGTCGTGTGTGATTAAATACTCTCGCGAGGCTTGGTTGTGAGTAGACTTCACTTATGATTATATCATTTATGTCATCATATCACTTATATATATTGTATGTTGAAAGCATGAATGTGTTCTAATGTTTTGAATGATGCATTGATTTGAGAAAACCTTATGACTTTGGTTGGGCCCATCTATCTGGCTAATAGGGGACTTGACCTTGTCATATGAGGGTTTTAAGAAGGAAATGATTGGGATCAACGGAACGGTGAAATAGACGTGGACTAGTAACCCAAGTAAACATGATTGGGATCAACGGCACGGTGAAATAGACGTGGACTAGTAACCCAAGGCATGTGGAATGTGGATCCAAATTGATAAACTTTTACTTGCATCGAACTTATTATAAATGCTTGATATCTATATGTTATGAGCTTTTAATCATGCTACACATTGACATGCATACATGGTTTTTATTGATGAGTATTGATAGCATATTTGAATTCTATTCACTGGGCATCGTTGGCTCACCCTCATTTTCCTCTTTCAGGTCCTTCTGTCCCGAATAAGGGCAAATGAGTAGTCATATCTTGAGGGCCTTGCCTGCGAGAGAATCCAAGGCCTCGATGTGAGTTGAGAGGCATTTTGATTGAATTGTGTTTTAAATTATGAAGTACTATATTTTGGATTATGTAATTATAACACTTACCACATTGTAGTATGGGTGAGTTGGGACTTGTTAGTTAGACTATGTAGGCATATGACGGTTTTATTTGTACCCACAAATTTTGGACTTTATGAGTATGTCAATCTTAATGGACTGTAGGGATTACGATTATTATTTATGGTTCATTTCTTTATGGATTATCTCGTCTTGGATGATTAATACGGTGGGTAGTTTTGTTTAATACCTTTTGATATCATATCGTTGTTTGGGATAAGGCTTGTAGGGTCTCAACCACCTCACGGGAGTTGAGGAATGGTCGGAGATGCCTACGCCGGGCGTCCCGCCCCGGCATTCCGCACGCCATTCCCTGCGGGTTGGTGGTCCGGGGCGCGGGGTCGCCACAATAGTAGGATTAGTAAAAAGGTCACCACCTTCTTTAACTAGTTGTTTCCCAACAATAGCAGGAGTATTACATTCCTTCAACTGATTTAGATCAAGATGAATAAGCATATCCTTTATATATTTCGACTGTGTGAGATACATCCTAGTAGAATCACGATACACTTCCACACCAAGAAAGTAAGTCAAGTCACCCAAGTCTTTTAAGGCAAATTTTTGATGTAGCTGAGCAGTGAGCTGAGCAATATGATATTTACTATCACCACTTAGCAGTATATCATCTACATAGACAAGCACATAGAGACAATAAGTGGAAGTTTAATGAAAAGTGAAGTATCAACCTTTGAGTTTAATAAGCTCGTGGAGCTTATTTTAGGCCATATAAAGCCCGATGAAGAATACAAACTTGATTAGGTTTAGACGAGTCCACGAAACTTTCAGGTTGAGCCATGAACACTTTTTCAGTAAGTGAACCATTGAGAAAAACATTATTCACATCAAGTTGTTTGATAACCCAATTCTTTGATACTGCAAGAGCAAGGAGAATACGCACTGATGTGGCTTTTGCAACAGGACTAAAAGTTTCACCAAAATCTATGCCCAGTGTTTGATGAAAACCCTTAGCTACCAACCGAGACTTATGTCTATGTATTGATCCATCTGTGTTATATTTGGTCTTAAACACCCACTTGTTTCCTATTAGATTTTGAGAAGAATCATGAGGAACAAGAGACCAAGTGGAGTTCAACATAAGGGCTTTGTATTCATCATTCATAGCCTTCTGCCACTCAAGATGTTTAAGAGCTTCTTTGACTGTTTCATGTTCAACTTTACACACTTGTGAAGTAAGAGCTTTTGGTTTGAAGATACCATTTTTTGCCCTGGTAATCATGTGATGTGTAGGAGCAGCTAAAGGATCAACATTTTCTGAGATTTGCTGAATATCTTCAGAAGAGTCAGGGACTGAATTATGGATAGGAATTGATGGAACACTTGGTGACAAAGAATGTAAGTTTAAACAATCTGTAGCCATAGGAGAAGTAGTCAACTGAATAATCCAGTTGACTGTGTTGTATCTCCTTTACACGCTTCCAAAGGTAAATTAACATATATATGAGAACCAGGAGTGTTGATAGAATCAGGAGAATTTGCTAGAAATGATGACTTGTATGGAAAATGTGATTCATCAAACACCACATTACTTGAAATGTAAACTCTTCCAGATTGACTGAGACACTTATACCCTTTGTGAACATGACTATAGTCGAGAAAAACACAGGCAGTCAAGTGAATCAGAAACTTAGACATGGATAGCACAAGCATCCAAAATACTTAAGAAATTTGTAATTAGGAGGGTGCTTATGAAGTACCTGATATGGAGAACTAAAATTCAGCACCTTACTTGGTAAGGCATTTATCAAACACACAGATGTTTGGACAACATCCCACCAATAAGTAAATGGTAATTTAGCTTGGGCTAGTAATGACGGGGCCATTTCTATGATATGACGATGCTTTCTTTTAGCACACCCATTCTGGTCGTGCTCATACGGGCAAGGATGTTGGAAATTAATTCCATACTTTGTGAGAAAACTCGAAAAGGTTCTATGCTCTCCACCCCAATTAGACCTTAGACATTTTATCTTCGTAGAAAATCTATTTTCAACCATTACTTTAAAAACACAAAAAACATTGAAAGCTTCAGATTTAAGTTTCAAGGGATAGACCCATGTGTACCTTGTATGATCATCCAAGAAGTGGATTTAGTATTTGTAACCAGATTGAGAGGTAACAGGGGAGGGACCCCACAAATCTGTGTGAACCAAATCAAGTGGTAATGAGGCACGTTTTGAAGATCTACCATGATGTAAAGAGTGAGATTTACCATATTGACATGCACGACTCATATCCAACTTTTTATTCTCAGCTAAAGAAGAGTTACAAAAACGAAGAACTCGAGACAAAACATCAGTAGAAGGATGTCCCATCCTATGGTGCCACAATGTAAAACTTGATACAAAATTTGTACAAGTTACTGTGTGTATAACTGCATCAAACCTTGTATCATTCACAGACTTGAGCTACTTAGAATCCTACTAATACAATTCATCATGAATGTATCTTTTAAGCACCACTTCCTTGGTTTTGTTGTCCTTCACATACCAACAATTTGCATGAAATTCCACAAATACATTATTATCACTAGTTAATCTAGCAATACTAAGAAGATTGCTCTTGATTTCAGGAACACAAAGCACATTATTAAGAGCAAGATGCGAGGATAAAGATCAAAACCTCTAATTTCTAACATGAGTGATGTGTAATTTTGATCCATTACCAACACTAAGAGAGGACATACCTTCATATTCAACACTGGTAGTTAGGTTTGATACATCTCCTATAACATGATGAGATGTCCACTATCCATGATCCAGGCAGGGTCATTTATAGCATTTGGAGTAGTAACATAGGCATTTGGTTGTCCTACAACTCTTGATGGTCCCATATATGAGAAATTTTTCCTATAATAGCAAATTGTTGTAGAATGCCCAAATTTACCACAAATTTGGCATGTAGGTCGAGAAGAATTGCCAGATCTTCCTCCACGACCCCTTGATCTTCCATTTCCTTTTTTACTTCCATTAAAATTTCTACCCCCAACATTTGAAAACTGAGCATTTTGATAACCAAAACCTCCAGATCGAGTGTTGTTATGATTTGCAGATGATTGGCTTAATTGGCTATATACAACATTAGTAGAGGCATTTGAAGATAGAGAAAGATTGCTACGTTGATTTAGTTGTTCAAGACGAGCATCAAGCTTAAGAGAGCTGATTGAAGTTCTGGCCAAGATAAAGAATCTTTATCTTATAAAACAATGATTATAGGCAGATATTCCATCCCAAGACCAGCAAGAGTGCATGAGACAAGATCTGTCATGAGAAAAGAATGACTTGCAACTGCAAGATTATCCGCAAACTCTTTCATCTTAGAGATACTGAACCATCGTCATAGATTCTTTTCTCGTGGTCTGAATACCTGTTCGACTCAACTGAATTCTAGTTTTATTGTGTGCACCACAAAGATCTTCTATAGCTTTCCAAGCATCTCGAGATGTTGAGACAGCAATGATCTGTGATGCCACAGATTCTGTGAGGGGGTTGAGAAGCCATCCTAGTAACAACTGATCATGGCTCATCCAAGTCTCAAACTCCGGATTCTCACATATTTCCTCATTGTTTCCATTAGAAACAATGATTGTTGTTGATGGACGAGATCTTGATCCTGCGATGTAGCCTTCCAACTTGTGACCTCTGATCACTGGCAACACCAAAGACTTTCATAACAAGAAATTACTTATGTTTAATTTGACAGACATTGGCTGATTCAAGGCTCATCCAAACGTAGATAGAGTAGTTGTTCTTGAATTCATTGTTTGAGCTGAGTTTTAGAAAGAAGAAATTGTAGATGAATCAACCATGGCGTTTGCCTTTTAGTAGGCTTTGTTACCATATGAGATTAGAAATCTCAGCTCATGCTCCTCTTGAGACTGATTTCATATATTTACATGAAAAATAACATGTCCAGATATAATGAACAAGAGCGTCATAAGTGAAATTAATGCACTAACTAACTTTGGCACACTTCTAACAGACTATCCTTCTAGAAACTCCAATACATAGTTTGTTACAAAATAGAACAAGAAACTGTCATAACAGTTGTTGACTAGTGAGTTGTTCTCATACAACTTGTACCCACTACTAAAAGTATAGCAACCCTTTTTCTCATAATGCCATAAAAAGATATCCTTTGGTTGCTTTAAGCTAGTTAGGGTGGACGCTATGGCTGATGTGTCCTCTCTTAAAAAAACACTTGAGTATCAACGATGATTTCCAATTACTTGATTTATCCAAAAACGTTGATACCTTTGTGTCTATAGGTAATATTTGTGGAGAAAAAGGTTTGAAGGTTGATTTTCTAAGGATCTAGGGATCTTGGTAGATCCTAATGGCTTTACCGTTACCCACTCTCCACCTCAATCCTCTCCTCAATAATTCTCTACCCATATGATACTACGCCATACATAGGATGGCTTATATTGCAAGCTTTGCTTCAAGAAAAGTGGAGTGAGCATTATACTTGACCTTAAAAACCTATTCAACCAAAGAGCCTTTTGAGGTAAGGAGCCTCCATCCTTGTTTTGCTAGCAATGCTTGATTAAAAGACTCCATTTCTCTAAACCCTAGGCCTCCATGGAACTTTGATATGCACATAAACTGCCAGCTTTTCCAATGTATCTTCTGACATGACCGAGAGTTTCCCCACCATGAATTAGACAAAATACTTTCAAGCTTTCGCCATACACCTATCAATTGCTTAAAGCAACTTATAGAATATGTGGGAATTACTTGAATAACTACTTTAAACAAGACTTCTTTTCCCCCTAGTTGAAAAGAGACCTTTCTTCGAAAGAGAGAAAAAGAGAAACCTTAAAATGTACTTCTTTTAAGAAAAGATAATTTCTTATAAATCAACACTTCAATTTGCAAAAGGAATTATTACTTTTTAATACAATCAATTATAAAAGAATGGTGACTTTTATTATTAATTCTAGACATAATAATAAGCCTAGGAAGCAAAGAATGAATTCCTTTTATTGTTTTGACTCAGGAATTGAAAAGTAAGGAATATTTGTACATGTACAGCACACACATCTATTTTATGCCATTTTCTTTACCTAATATATTATAGCACTTTAGCATTCATGTGAAGATATTGATATCATGGATGAGTATGAAATATATTAATTATATTGTCATCCAGAAAATAGTTATATCATGTTAATATAAATAATGTATTTTAATATATCATTAATTGACACTATCCAATCAAATGGAAACTATAAGTATTTTTTTTTTCAAAAAATTATTAATTAAATTTTTTACAATTTTTTTACAATTTTTTTTTCAAATTTTTTTTTTTTTTACAATTTTTTTAGAAAAACAATGTTGTACTTTATGTAAGAAATATTGAATTGTTGTATAAAATGTTATTTGGTATAGATTCACAAAATGATGGTTGAATTTGATTAATTATTCAATTATATACCATAGGTTACATGAACCCATTTTTCCCACTCTCCAATCAAAGGGATAACAACACAATAATTACAATATTTTCCTAACATCCAAACACTAGATAATCACTATTAAAGTGTACCCTAGATGATAATGATAGCCAACAACCATATTATATATTATTAGTCCCATAATGTGGTGGGTGCATAGCCTAGTTCCTTTGTAAACCTACATTATCTCATTGAAGAACTTTTTCTTAATTTACATATACAAACATATATTTAGTGGATACATATATATTCAAAAATAAATATATCATACATACATATAGAGTATTAAGAAGATATTTTTTGAAAGAGTAATATTTTGGTAATATACTTCAGAAACACGCATTTTTGATATTGATAGTGTGCAGGAACACTAGACGCATTTTGTCAGATTCTAAGAAAGTCTCTTTCAAAGGCAGAAATTCCTCTCCTCTTGCTCATATAGAGCACATTTGCAACTGGCTAGTATCTAAAGATTGACAGGTGAATTTCAGTTATATTCCCCCAAGGAAAATGATTTGGGTCATGTTCTAGCTATAATAATATTAGATATAAAAAATTAGTTAAGCTTTTTTTTATATTTTTTTTTCACCAGTTACTAAAAATTAATTATACAAAAAGTTATTAAAAATTAAGTTTAGTAATCAAATTTGAACTTTTTTTATATAAAAAAAAAGAAAATAAAAAAGGAATCAAATGGATAATTAGAGAATTGTTGTTTTGACAAAAATCCCATTTGAGCTCTGAATTCAATTGCTTGATACATATAAAATTGTTAGCCGTCCCATCTCCACAGAAAAAACAAAAAAAGACTAACAACACAACTTGCAGGAACGGCGTAGGGTTGGACCGAGCAAGATTATGATGGATGACCATATGAGGTTATTGCTTCTAAGTTCATAAATAAAATAAAATAAAAAATCAATTAATGTGAAAAAGGGTGAGAGTGAAGTATAAGTTTTTTATTCTTTTTATAAGGAGTGAAAATAATTCTTTACCAAATTATTATTATTATTATTATTTATTTTTTTATTTTTTTCTAAACTAACTATTCAACTAAGGCAGATTTGAGGGGTCTTCTCTTCTTCTTCTAGTCCTAAAAAGACACAGCTCTTCGTCTTCTTCTACCTCAATTTCAGCAAAAAAGAAGAGAAGGATTGCTTGCACTTGTGGGGCTTATCATTGATAATACTCAAGTAAGTTGTGTTTGTCACTATTGATTCTTTTCTGTTATTATGGTTGTTGAGAACTTTTGAATGATCTGGTTTGCTCTTTATTCGTCCCTTATTATTGTTATTATTATTAATAATTTTTTTTGATAGCGTCTTGGATTGTTTTCTTGAAGAAAATCTGGATTTTTGGCTCATGGGTTTTGATTTGTTTGACTTTATTTGAATTGGGTCTTGGGATTTCGGGTTGTTAAGCTTTGCTTTTCTTCTACCCTTGTAGATTGGATGTCACTCTTTCACTTTTCTGTAATTTTTTCCTGAGGAAATTGATGGTTTGTGGTAGTAGGACTTTGAAGGAACTCTTTTAGTTAATTTAACTTAATTTTTTTGGGTAGTTTAGATTGCTAGTATTTTTCTTGATCATTTGGCGAGAGAAAATTTGGGGGTTTTCTTTGTTTTTATTTTTGGTTATAGTAGTGGCTTCTTTGAAGAAATTCTGGTTCTCAGATCATAGGTTTTGATGGCACTAGAATTTCAATTGTCTCTATTATTCTCTTCCTAGTTTGGGGAGTGTGATTTGTTGATTTGAATGAAGAAATTGCAAAGAGAATTTCAAATGTAGATTACCATTGGCTAGAATTTTGAAGTTTGAAGAATTGCAGCTGATTTAGGTGAAGTTTTAAGGAGATTATTATCGTTTTCTTCCTTTTAGACGATTTTCCCTCGGTTTTTTTAACTGTTCTTCTTTATATTATTAACTATGAAATCATATGGTGGTTTACCATGTAATGGGTGTAATGATTTAGTTTTCCTACATTGTGAAATGTGAGGATGGTGATTCAATTCTGGGATTTGATTTTTGATTGATTGAGATGCTTTCCTGCATCAATAGCAACATTATTTTCCATTTTCGCTCCTTATTTGTTGCACTTTGTTGGTAGCAATGAATTGAAAATTTCCTAACCTAAAGCTTCTCCTTTATGTAATTTTCTTAATTGATTAGTTAATGTTACTTGAAGCAGGTGTTTTGCGATACTGGCGGAGGACTTTAGGACAACAACAAGCTCAACACGTCAATTCTAACCAAAATGGATCAGAGTACTTAACTTTCCTGGATTTATTTTTCTACTTACTTTGTGTTTATACTAGAAAGATATCATTGCCTGGACTTACTATAATCTTATCAATAGAAAGCACTTGCTGTTTGGTAAGATTTACTAGTTTTTTTTTGTTCTTTTTTCTTTTTTTCTTATTTCCTACTTGATGGACTTGTGATTAATATATTATTAAGATTTGTTATAGACTTAAGTCTACTAATTCTGCTCCATGGCTAATGCTAATCTATTACTTTTGGTTATATTGGGGAGCTAATACCATGATTTTTTTAAACTCTTCCAATTAGTACTAATCCCAGACATTGGTGCAGTGGAAACTTATTATATCCATTTTCTGATCATTATCACCTTATTTATCTTCCATTTGAAAATTCTGATTAGTTGGTGTTAATGTGGATATCTGTATATTAAACACGAACAATCACGATGAGACGAGTTACTAGGTGTATCGAGCATAGTTTCCAACTTAAGGAGAAATAATATGATTTTAGAGTCGTTTCTAGGTCTATCACATCTTGTGTTCAGAAATTTAGGAATGCCAACTTGAGTTTATCTTCAGTCAAAAGAACTTAGAAATTGTGGTTTATGGAAATTGTAAGGTATCAATGGGAAGATTTGGAATCAACTTGAGACCTATTGGTTTGCAAGCTTCAAGCAAGTGTCACAGCTATATGCAGTTGGTTATGAAAGGGAACTTACATTGGTTAGTTATGAATAAAATAATGGATTTATGGATCTTTAGAGTGGTAGATAGAATGGTTTCTTCATTTGTTTAATTGCGTGTGTAATGAATTAGTAGAGCACATAAGCTTTAAGAATCTACGCTGGAATGTCTTTAGAGGCGCGAGTGGTAGATTCTATATATTTCACCATTTTGCTTTCTATGAGTTGTTATTATTATAGGTCAGAAACAGAAAATTTGTTGAAACAAAATATAATGAGGCAGGGAAGGGCTTTTCCTTATAGATGAATGTTCTCACATGCAACCATGTTTGATCAATATCGAGGTTGCCTGTTTATAATAGCCTATAGGGCTCCATGAATGCATCAAGTCGCTTCCTTTTGAAAATTTGATGCAGGCGGCTAATGGGTTGGCATCTGTTCTCTTCTAGATGCCTAGAGGAGAAATAATCGATGTTGGTGACAAAGGAAGGATTTTAGCCTTGCCAAGTTTTATGATTCTGGTGGGATTTATAGTGTTCCATTTGGACAGTCAGGGCACTTTTGGTATTTGTTTCTCTAATCTACTAGAGAGAACTTCCACTCCACTTGATTGGATGGCTTTTGGAACTTTTGATATGGCTTCTGCTTGAATGGGAATTCATATTTTGCAGCTGAATAGTTGGTACTTTTCAGAGATTGCTGTTCTCTTGACAAAGCAGTTTGATTGCCATAACTTGTCATGATAAATTTCTTATTTGAAGGATATTTACTCCATATAGTTCTCGATTGAATTAATAATAACACAGGCCTCTGATTTTTCTTAGTTTGCTTGATTAAACCAATCACATCAGCCTTTGATTTTTCTTATTTTTCCAGGGTAGGGTATAACTACCGGCCTTTTTTTTTTTTTTTGTTTATACAACAAACCTTCACCCAACTTTGATTCAAGGGTATTTGAGCCTATTAGAGCACCCAACTTGTCCCTTGAGGTTTATGTAAATCTCTCTATCTTCACACATTGGAAACTCTAAAGGAAGTTACGTGCTTGAGGTGGGATTTGAACTCATGACTCCTGCTTCTTAATCTTAATGTGGTTCTTGGCTATCATACCAACCCCAAGTTATTTATCTCTTTTTATTTTAAATTAATAAGATATAGTTCATAATTTATCTCCACCATTTTGTCATTTCAGGGAATTACTACTGCCCCAACAAGTTTTCAATTTCTAATGACTTGCTGGGTTGCCAAACTCCTAGTCAACTTTCAAATCAAGTTTTTCTTTCCTACTTTTTTTAGCTTGAGAAAAGTCCACAAATCTATTTTTTGTTTCCTGCTCTCATTTGGCAAATGAAATGAATGCATCGAATCTAAACCAGCAACATTTTCTAGTGAGTGCTGCCGAATAATTCTATTCTAACCATGCTCATGTAAAGTAGGGACTTGTATGTTCCTGACATCCTTTAATATAGTTATAGGAATTCAACAAATTCTCAAAAGCACCCAATGCATTGCATAACTAAAAGAATATATATGGGTAAAGCATTGGTAAAGAGGTAAAGTATAAATAAGTAAAGAAAAGAATTCCAATTCTTTAATTTTCTGATGGTGGCATGTATGTAGCTGCATAAGGAATTTAGGAAAAGGAAAGCAAGTATTAAAGAAACTTCAAGTTTGAGTTTCTTAGTCCTGGTGTTAGTGATGCTTATCCGGGCTGAACGCCTTCATAATGAGACTTAAAATTTGTAAGATGTACATAGAGAACATGCATTTACTTTCAAAATGATTAAGGATGGAACCTTCTTGGTGTCACAGATGCTACTGTTGAGCAGGCGGAGGGTTTGAGAAATGGCCTTGAATTGGTGAAATCAGTTTCAGATAAACATCTTGATCTTTTGAGGCCTTCTGTTCGACATCTTGCTGTGTCCAAAGGTAGGGATCATTTATGGGCTTAATAGAAATAAGGGTTTTTGACGATCTTCCCACGGCAAACATATGACGAGCTTCCTTTGAGGGAGTGAAAGTTTTAAAAAATAAACTAAACTAATTTGGTGATTTGAACATTTTGTATTACAATTACCTTACAGTTAAGCCTTTGCAATTTAAAGCTTTTATTCTTCCTGTTGTAACTCACCAGAAAAAGAAAAAAAAGAAAAGAATAGTAAGGAAAGTCTTATTCCTGTTATTGACAAATTTTAGGTTGTTTAGAATCTTTCTTAAAGTATGGCGCTGTAGCTAGCGTAAGATGTTCTTGCTTAGTAATTTTAAGCCTTACGACTTCAAAGCATTTTGTGATAACTCCCTAATCACCAACTGTTCATGTTAGATCAGGGAGATGGTATAATTAATTTTTCTGTGACGTTATTCAGTGGTTTAAAATTCTTATTTTTGTGATACCCTTCAGTGTTATACTGTTATGTTTCTGCCTTGTGAGTTGTGTGTTTGATGGATTGAATTTAGTTTTATACTTTTGGTATGTATCTAACTATCTATATGTGAAAATCAAATATGGTACAAAGTATTAGTTTGAGTTGTCAAAGCCCACATGGAATAATTCTCAATGAGTATTGTTGCCTTTTTGAGGGACTATAATGCTTGTGCATGGCTGTATGATTGGTCTTGCTAGTTGATCTGATTTCTTCAAAAAAAAAATTCCATTATTTTCTTAGTTATTTTTATAATATGTGGTTTGATTTTGATTATAGAGGACTTTGATCTTCATTGATATTTGATTGCAATATCTTAAGGGTATTTTGCACTTTTCTGTGAGAAGAATGCCCCTTCTTTTTTTTTTTTTTGGTTTCCTACAACGTATCCCCACACCCTTCGGGTATAGGAGGACTACTCCTCATTTGAGGCAGGAGCAGAATGGTAGACCTCTCCCAACGATGGTGCCTTGAAGAATCGAACTCTGAAACTTCTATACAAGGACGACCTTGGGACTCAATCCACTTCCACTGAGCCAACCATGCGTTGGTTAAAGCCATGTCCCTTCTACTTCCTGCACAGCATATTTGTGTCATCATAATATTAAATCTTAATGGTGATATGTTTGACTGTTACATTTTTTTCCCATTAAATGCTCCACTTTTGCAGTGATTGAAACTAAACACCACCAGCAAATTTTCCATTTTCATGGTAATTCTATGTATATTCAAATGTTTCAGATATTTAAAATTGTGCACAAGAAGGTTACGTTAGCAATAAATATGAAACATCATGCCAAGGCTATTACGTATATTGTTATAGTAAGAATTATATATGAGCTCCAATGGACTATTATGTAAGTGATCAGTGATCTAACTTTTTGTAGTGAAGAGCTATTTTTAATTGAAAGAATTACACATTAGAAATCATATGATTCCCATAGTTTTCATGTATATATGATTTTATTTCATAAGTAGGTGTGTTTGATTTGATCTCGTGACGTGACATTATTATGTGCATTTAGAATTCATGATTTTTAGCATTTTCAGAATGTTATTGACGTTGCGCCACTTTAAATGGCTATTGAATATATCGTTATGAATTTTAAATTATTACTACTTTATAATTGTTTCATGCTTTTTTCAAAATTTTAAACCGATTTACATCTTTTCATGAGTTCTTTACAATTGTATTATCGTTTAAATGAAAATGATTTTCTAACACACAGGAACATTGTCTTTTTGCACTATGTCCCCATGTCCCTTGGAATTCTTCGAATTACAAACACTTTGCATGATGATTCGAGGAATTCCAACATACTTAATAGTTAGTGTGAAATGCAGTGTGACCCCTATGTTGGAAAATCAGTTTATAAGACCTCTATGCGGTCAAACATGTGGAACATCATAATATTGGGTAAAAAAGAAACAGCATTGTAATCAATTAAGTGTAACATCAAGACCAATTTTAAGATTGCTATGTAATATAATGTTAAAAGATATATTAGAATTGAACATATTACCGAAATGATATTGGGTAGTCGCAATTGGAGATAAAATGAGAAATAACTGATACAGGTGGTTTGGACATATGGACAAAGACGATTGAATGCTTTCATTAAGAAGAGCAACATATTAACTATTTATGGTGCTGATGGAAGAAGAGAAAGACCTAAATAACATGTGTAGAGATAACAAAGAATGTCATTGCTGCTGCTGATGTAACTAGGCATTTAAACCTTAACAGAAGAAGATGGACAGATTCATGTGGCCGGGAAAGGCATTACTGATTTGAGTTGAGAACAGGGATCACAATGGAAAAACACAGTATGCTCCCTGTGCTAACACACCTCACCTCTCTTGCGGAAATTATAAAGTAATGGCACTCATTAAGTTTGTTTCCACAGAATATTTCTATTTCTAATTAAACCTAAATATAAACCAAAACAGAAATTCAAAACCTTGACCAATACTGATACTATGCATGGCATGGGTATTTCTTTCTCAAATTGTTTCAACTTCCTACCTGACCTTTTTAGTTTTTAGTTTTTGATTCCCACTTACATATTAATCTAAGGTATATTTCAAAGTTGGTGTTGTATTTGGATGGTTTGATATAAGATTTTGATCAGTTAACTGTTTCATAAATTTTGATCCCATAAAAAATTGTTTTTGCTTGTAAGGTATTTCCAGTGGTGAAATGTTGGATCTGGTCTCATCATTTTAACCATATTTCCACTAGCTGTTTCTGCAGTAAAAATATTTTGGATGTGGCATAGATGATGATATCATGTTCTTTGCTTCTTTTGCTTGTTTAAAGGACCATACTTTTCATCCATTTACACGTGGCTCTTAAAATTCTGGGATTTTTTTAGATCATTTCTTCTTGTGGAGTAGCATTTTCTAATACCATTAAGTGTTTCTGTGGAGCTTCTTGTTCTTTTTCTTTTTTGTTTGAAAGTCGTACTTTCTTCATTGCAAGTTGCAATTTGTTGATCAATGACTCATTAATTTATTTATCTATGTGGTTCTTATAAATTGTACAAAATCTTCATCCTTAGTCTCTTTAAACTTATAATGATTGTGTACGAAAAGGTGTTAAATCTAGGAATCATTATATCTATTCGTTCCATTGAGAAAATGCGACCGTTCAATGTTTATTTAGTTTTACTGTTCTAGGACTTAAGAGCACTAGTCCTCATACTTGCTCAAGTTACTGAGACGGGTTGGAAAATGCAGGGCAATCCACAGATGTTGCGGATCGTGAGAAAGGCAAGTATATCCTGATCAGAGATGTTGAAGACCACCAACTTGGATTGTTTGACAAGCCTCTTCCATGTTTTGGCTGTGGGGTTGGATGGTTTTCGTGAGTACCCATTTTTCTATCTCCTACCGTTTTTAATTCCTTCTGATCATCCTTGATTAATTTCACCTTTTTGTGTCATAGTTTTCTACTGGGATTTGTATTTCCATTAATGTGGTATTATGCCACAATTCTCTACTTTGGAAACTATTACCGCAAGGATCCAAGAGAGCGTGCAGGCCTTGCTGCCTCTGCTATTGCTGTAAGTTCTTCCTCTCTGTATTAGATATAAACACAATCTGAATTTGGGTTCTATGCAAGGATAAAAAATTCAAATTTATCAGAAATTTTGGTCTTTCAAAATTTGGAATTAATTTGGGGAAGTCCAATTTGACATGTAGAATTTTTGTGAAAATTCGAACATAGTAAAGAAGTATAAAGAATTCTATTTAAATGTTATAAAAATCTATGTTTCTTTTAGATATCTTGAAAGAAACATAATTATATACTTAAAACTAATCAAATTATAAAATATAATGGTTTGAAGTAAGATTGATATGCTCTATATTACTTGAGAAATGTTGCATGAGTAGCAAGCTGTTTTTAGACTTTTATGCTAGTATATATAAGACATATGGGATTAATTAATCATAGTTTATAAATTCCATGTCATTTTTTTTTTAAATTAGAATTTCATAAATTTTATTTTGTTTTCTCCTTTATTGATTCTTTAGTTTATAACCATCACATATGAAATTGTATTTTAATCTCAAATACTTTTATGCTTTAGGAATATCCACTAACTAAAGTTGAAGCTACGATTAATTAATTTTTTTTAAAATATTTTGTATTTGAAAAGTAAAAAATACTAAAGGTTTTTTTTTTATTTTTTTAGTTTTACATGTTATTTCGATAGTTTACCTATGGATTGAATTTTTATGATAATTCAATTACATTTAATTCATAATTTGATGATTGAAAAATCAAATAAAATTTGATGAAAACTTGGAGAATTATGTCAAATTTTCATTCCATGCATCTATGAAAGACAAGATGTTCGATCCTGTACTCATAGCCCCACTTTTGATAATGTGAAATGGTTATCACAGGCGTTGATATGTTCGATTGCTCTGTTGATCACATTACTTGTTCTTGTACTCTAGTATCTGCTGCTTGAATGCAACATCTTTTCCTATCTTCTCAGCTTCCATACAAAGAAGAAGAAGAAGAAAAAGAGGAAGAGAGAGTTATTGTATGGCCTACGCTATATTCTGTATTCTTTACGGGTAAAAAAAAGGTTTGGCAGTCTGATAAAATTTCATGCTTGGGATCTCATTTGTCAATATGTACAGATGATTCCAAATTGTATTCAGTTAAAAACCATGTTCTTGTTATCAAAATTTACATAGCAAAAAATGGCCGATTGATCAAGAGTGATAGAGAATAATTGAATCAATTTCATGATCTTGTTTATAATGATTTTTCAAGAAAGTTCTTTTGAGAAGATTTTCTTATGGTCGTTGTTTGGTTAGAGATGATAAAAATTTCTCATTGCTGTTAGGTTTTTTAATCTCATAGATATAACCTCTTTAAATTTAGTTGTGGAGAGATTTTTCATGAGAAAATCTTCTCCCATCGCCCTTCTTACCTGAGAAAAAGTCGGGGTTGAAAAAATCATTTTCTCAGTTCTCTTGCCAACCAAACACTAAAATTATGATTTTCTCAAGTTTCTCGAGAAAAACCAAACATACCCTAAGTTTCTAGTTACTGTATATATGTGAATAAAGTACGAATCTTGGACAATTTGGAGATGATACAATCAATGATCAACCACTGAACATGGATTTGATCATTAGACTTAGCCATAAACTCTGGCTACACAAAATTTGGATTTAATTCAGGCAATCCTAATCTGACACAGAAATTTTGTAGAAATTTTACATCTCGAGGAAGTTTAGACAATTCTCAGATGATACTGCCTGATTAAGAAGAGAAGAAGATAAGCTTGCTTGCTCAGTAGATTTTCTGTTAAGGCTGCATTGGGGGAGCTGAGAAATAAGGCTGATAAACTAGAATGAACTAGTTTTGAAGCACTTTGGTGTTCTTTGGAAAATATTGATGAATCTTATTCAAGTATATGCTGCAGGGCAAACGAAGTATGGATCGATATCTTGCATCTTGAGGTAAGAATTATTATTACTACTATTTTTTTTTTTTCATTCAATTGCTTTAACCAAAGTTAGCAAATAGAGATCTCTGAAGATGGTAGGAGCCCAGTATATTTGGTTTTCTTGATCATGTTTGGCTATATCAAATGATTCATATCATTGTAAATCTGGAAGGAAACATGATTCATATTGAATGTACTGCAACAATGTTTTCTAGTTTGCTGAAAATCTTTAATGGCTTATTTTGCAGATTTTTTTTTTTGTATGGTTTTTGAATTCTATAGAATTTTCATGCAAGAATATAACTTGGGTCTCTCAATTTTTATTCATTTAATGTAAAGTGGCGCCGCCGTAGACAATAATGTTGTTATGATGCTGGAATACATTGAACAGACATGAATTTCAGAGTTTTATTTTGCTTAAGAAAAAGAAAAACAATGAATTGCAGATTATATCTATATATATTTGCTTCATTTCTTCTTGAAAAGAATATGACACGCCATCCATTCTTCACCATTTTGGTACTTGTAGAGCTCCATTCCAGACAAGTTGAATCCCCTCCAGTAGTTCATCTGCTTCACTGCAGCGTCCTCGCTGCCGGTGAAGGACAACATTATTTCCTTTACTGCTTCTGCATTAGCATCTATGTTCTTCAGCCATGCTTCACTGTAATAGATGAAAATTATGTTAAAAACATAATTTAATCTTATTATATATAATTATATATGTGTATGTGTGTGTTTTATTTTCATTTTTATGTAGGGAAAAGAAGAAGAAGAGTGATTATCCTTACTGGGTACGCGAATAATTCATGCCGCTGAGAGTCCAGTGGTTCACAACCGAAACATCGTCCTACGAATCATATATAAGAACAATCATTGGTTGAATCGAAATTCACAATTTAACTCAACAAAGTCTTTTCTAAAATATATAAAGTTGGCTTTAGGATTTTTTTTTTTTTTTTTTTCTCGACTTTGTTCTTTCAAGGGCTAAGTTGATAAAAATGAAAGAATTAGAAGAGTAAAATGTGATTGAAATCCAGTGCTTGCAAATGGGTCGTTTGAAGCTCAATTCATGTTATATTGATTTTTTATTATTTTTGATTGAAAATAAGTAAAAAATTAATGATGAAATTGAGAAAAAATTATCAAGAAATCAAGTTGGCAATTTTAAGAAAGCTCACCTGGAAATATAGTAGGAAATTGGCTGATGGTACAATCATGGTCCCAGCAGGAAAGACGTATTCAGTGAACCAGTCATCTTCATCAATAGGCTGTGCACGCAAGACCACCACAATGATCAGCTTGAGGTTTTTAATTCTTTATTCTATATTTTTAACTAATTGAAATTCAACCATGATGTCAAAAGCTTGCATTTCATGTGAAAATTAAAAATGAGCCAAAGGTTTAAAACCCAATTTGAGTAGTTTGAGGTGATAGCTCTAGTTTTTTTTTTTTTTTTTTATTTGAATGATGACACAAAATCAGAAAATATTAATATTAAGGTCGGAAGAAGTCGAGACTCTTCCATAGGGTTAAAAAGACGAGTACAATGACGAAAAACATAAAAGTCTAAATGAGAACTATACGAACTAATTATCATACTGTTCTCATTTATTTGAGAGGAGATAAAATCAAACTTTAGAATTATAGCTCAAGTTATAAATAATATAAATTAATGAAATATCAAGAAATTATTATTTGACCATTTCGCTGGCCATCTTATGACACATGTAAATGTACGTACATCATATTGGTAAGCGAAGGTTTTGTGGCATATGTGTTCAATGAAAAGAAATCCATCTGGTGTTAGCCATTGCGAAAACTTGCGAAGAAGTAGCTCATAGTTCTTCATGTGCTGTCAATGAAAATAAGAGGATTTATATATAATCATTTGTACGTAGCTATATATATATATATATATATATATATATATATATATATATATATACTTACACAAATAATTCCTAATAAATAAATATATACCTCAATCAACTCAATAACTAATATTCGGTCAAATCTGTCATCCATTTCGTGTGTGGTTATATCTGCTAATATGACCTCCACGTTTGGCAAGTTGTTGATCCTACAAAGAAAAAATAAATAAATAAAAAAAGAATTAATAAGACGAGACTGAAAATGGTAATTAAAAAAAAATAAGTTTTAAAATAAGTTTTTATGCACCTTTTTACTAAATTACTCATAAATATTTTTTTTTATATAATTTTATATTAAAAGTATAATGAATAATTTAAAAATTTATGATAAAAGTAGCACAACTTAATTAAAGAGTTTTGACTTTATAATTAAATAATATAAATATTATTGCATACTATTTACAAATATATATGCACTTAAAGAAATAAATAGGTGCTTAATTACCTGCATTGCTCTTCAATAAACTCTTTCTGAGATACTGAGTTGGTAACTCCTGTAACGTGACAATTTTTATACTTTCGAGCAACATGCATGGTGAGAGCACCTTGACCGCATCCAAGGTCCAACACTCGTTGACCATCTTTTATTTGTGACCTCTCGCAATATAAATCCAACATTGCTATCTCTGCTTCGTCTAATGTTACGTTTTCATCTTTGAAGTAACAACAACTGCAATAACCATTTTGTATATTATAATCATTATTTAACATGAAATTACATAATTGTTATTAATTCAAAACAAACAAATTAAAATAATTGCTATAACTTATTTGTAAAATCAACTACATAATTTAAATTAGAGAGGAAATATATCATATGATGATGATATATTAATTTAACATAAATATACCAACATTTATATTACATACCTTCCCTTGATTGTGTTTCCAAACATAATTTTTAAAAACGAGATTGGCACCTCGTACATCTCCTCGTCCAATGTATCCATTTCCGTTGCAATGCTTAATTTACGAAGAGCTGCATGAATAATTGTCCATGAAATTATAGCATAAAATGAACAAATAACATATGTATGGAGACATTTTATAATTCTTAAAATATTTTCTATTAATTGTCCTAAAGTAAAATGGGATTCTCAACATTTTATATAAATATCTCTCCATTATTTTGGAAGTTCTATCAAATTTCAAATAGTAGAATAATGAATTTAAAAATAAATAAATAAATACATACATACTTATTCTATCAAGTACCCATGATTTGTTAATTAAACTAGTAGTGATGATTAATTAATTAACTAGTTTGTATTGAAATAAGCCGAAGATTATAATAATGCTTGACACATGACATTCAAATTAGTATATATTTAAAATATACATTATCATTAAATATTATTAGCTTGTTTTGAATTAATGGTATATAGGGTTGATGTATAATTTAAATATTGCTAACGTAGTAGTATTACTCGTAATATATATATATATATATATATATATATATATATATATATATATATATATAATTGGTACAATAGTAAAGAACAAGCCAAATCAACTTTTATCAAGCGATTCTCAACCATCCGATCTTAGTTTACTTACAAGAAACACAAACAACACAAGCAAAAAAAGAATGAGATCGAGATACGAGAGATTTAAAGTGAAGGAAGTAATATTATTTACACTGAGCAAAGCTGACAACTTCAGCTGTTTGCTGTTCATGGGTTGGTTTATATCCCCATTGAAGACGCCTTCCAAGCTCCACCTTTATCATCTTCTTTACCTCTTCATCTGGAATCAGCCCTAGTTCCAGCTTCTTCAAAATCTCTGCAATTTTTTCCTTCGTCACCGCCATTAAAACAGTATTGCAATAATCAAACAACTCAACCAAGAAGAAGAAAGAAGAAGAAGAAGAAAAAGAAGAAGGAAAATGAGATCAGATGATGAGGGCAAGTAACGTTTGATCTTTTTATAATCTAAATATATTATTATTTTTATAAGATTAGACAACATGTATATAATATTATATTCATATAGATAGAGAGATTTGATGGTGTAGTCCCAGGGATGACTGTACGTACTCCTTTGTTGACTGCACGTGATATTGTGGCTTTGTTGTGGCTGTGAAAGCTCACGTGAAGCACGCTTGAAGGGACTTCATAAGGTTAAGCCGCCTATATACATAAGTTGTCCCTACATGCCCTCAAATTGCATATTTGATAAATGATATAAGAATAATATATAATATAGTTTTTTATTTTTTTTATTTTTATTTTTAGGTGAATGTTTATATTAAGGAATGGAAGAAAAATAGTTACAAAGATCCTGTAATTGATAGGAGATATTAGGGGGAAGGAAAATGCTATTTTGAGTATTTGATTACAATAGTTGCAGATGGAGTTGTACTTTTTATAATTAAATTAATATTTTTTAAAAAGAGAAAATACAATTTTAATATATAGAACCAGATTGACTAGCTCAGATGGGAGATTACTATATAATGTAGTACTTTAAAGGTTGTATTATATATAGATGGATAGATAACATAATCATTATTCAAAGATATTAGAGAAATACATTTGTTTGATTGAAATTAAAAATAATGTTTAATTTACTGAAAAATAGATTGTTTCTAAAAGTAGTGTAAATATAAATATTTTTATTTATTACTTTTTGGGTTATATATCAATTTCTCAAATCTTGGTGGTAATTAATGGTTGTAACGGCCATGAATATGAGTTATGAAGTAGAAATTTTAAATTTAAATCTTACTTTGAATTTATCATCACTCTATAAATATATGTAGAGTTTATAGAGTTTAGGATATACAAGTTATATATACTGGAGATCTCAAGAAATTAGTCAAGTATTGTAATTAGAGTATTGCTACATTCATGCACATTTATGCATCATTGTATCGTTTCAAATTATGTGTTGAATGTTAATGTAGCATTATTAATATAATTAATTGAACAATGACAACAACCTTCAATTCAATTTTAACCTTTCCAAACCACCCAATTCTTGTAATAATGGCTCTGTTTGGTATAGTTTTAGTAAAGTGGTTTTTATGAGAAATACATATTGAGAAAGCAATTTCTTGAAAAAACAAAAATTAGGCAGTGTTTGGTATTTAATTTAAATTCAGTTTTTTGTATTTAAAAACAAAAAAAGTATGAAAAAAATAGAGGATAAGTATTTGGTTGAACAAAATATTGAAGTGGTTTCTTTGATAAAAATTTTAAAAGTAGCCCATTTTCAGGAAATGATAAAAAGTTATTTTCTAAAAATTGTTTCTCAATCTTCAACCAAACACAATCTTACTTTTCCAACCACAATTCAACCAAAAATAGGTGCTGCCAAATACTTTTAAAAGTGCTTCGGTTTAGAAGCACCTTAGAAAATCTATACCAAACTGGGCAATGTTTGCAACTTTGCAAGAAAATGCACTAGAGTGATAGTTCTAGCCATTTTATTTTACTAAATTTTTATTATTTATATCTTTGGCATTTTTAATCTCCCAGAATTTATCTTGAAGTGGTATATTGCATATATTTCCTTTGCTGATGCAAAAAAGTGACCGCGGAAGGAAACACACTGTAAAAGGTATCGTGGGAAGTGTCCAAGCACATACCCAGAGAATTGTCCATGTAATACCTCGTATATTTGAGTTAAACACATACGTTGACTTATACGTATATCAAGATATATAATATACATATTTTATACGTAGGAACAAAATATATGCTTATATAAAAATACATGTTATATCTAAGGGGTACGAGCAAATAAATCAAATTATTAAATGAATAATATAAGTTTAATTAGTTGAATGATATTGTCATAACAAGGATTGTCATAACAAGGATTTCAAATCCTTGAAATGATTGGAATTAGGTAATTGGAGGTTGTGGCTACCTTGTAGCGGTCATACAAGGGTTATACCCGCTCTATTACCTAGAAGGAGGGAGATTGTGGATTTCGTTGAAAACTGTGCATTGTTTTATTGAACATGATCAAAAATTTATATTACTAACATGTATGATATATTTGTTGAATGATGCATGCGTGTTTAATAAATGTTTTGAATAATTTTAAATGTCATGTTTCCCTAAATGCATATGATTGCCATGTCAAGAAATATATTCACTGAGTTTGTTGTAGTTTACTCCATTTCCTCCTCCTATTTCAGGTAAGGATCAATAGGGAAAAAGGAAAAGCATAAGAGAGATAAGTGTACTTCTAGAATTCTACTTTGCTTATGTATGTTTGCATGAAGGAAATAGTTTATATTTAATTTTGATATGTATAATTATCACATAATATATAAATAGTGTCACATAGACGGGTTGAATGGTAAGGTAAATTATAGTTGATTTTGAGACTTTATCGTGATCATGAAATATAATGATATACATGGTTGGATAATGATTGCATGATTTAGTAGGAGATGGAAATGTTTGAAGAATGAATGATGTGAATTATATATATATTTGACTTGGTTTGTGATATATGAGGAAAAATTTTGAGATGTTCATTTTATGGGGACATGAGGTTGACATTGTATTATATACTGTATATAAGATATGTATAATGTATAGTACACTGTGCCGGTCATGACGTCAGCCTATGTCGGGGGGTCGTGACAGCCCAGGTGGGCACGTGCCAGTGAAGTGCTCAGGTAGCTACGTGCCTAGGTATGTGCATAGACACGTGCCCAGGTGGGTACATGCCCTCTTATAAATATCCTTAGGGTAAAGGGAGAGGAAACACACTGTAAAAAGTACCGTGGGAAGTGCCCAAGCACATACCCAGAGAAATGCCCAGGTGGGCACGTGCCAATAAAGTACCCAGGTACGTGCCTAGTGAAGTACCTAGGGACGTGCCCAAAGAAGTGCCCAGTGAAGTGCACAGGTGCGTACATGCCCTCTTATAAATACCCCTTGGGTGAGGGGTGGGGGGCATTTTGAGGAGGGGTGACCGACCTCTATCTCCCTCGTGATCTTTGGAGTGCCATGATGTTGTTTGTGGCGCTTGGGAACCAATTGATGCGTCAAGATGCTTTTTACGAAGCCCGCGAGACTCAAGGGTACGCCAAGATGCCGTTCGCGGAGGCGTAGAAGCGTGATGCTCGTGTGGATATATAGAGGCGTGAAAGGCATGGGTGTTCATGTAGAGGAAAGGCACGGGAATGATGCTTGTAGAGTGGCAGTGTCAACGTGACGTCAAGCGTTCTTGCAAAGGAGCGACAAGTTTCACCGCGAGGATGAAGGCCTAGGTTTGCGTATCTTATCTTTACAATGACAATAACCATACATTGCCCATCTAATGTTGTTACTATGATATATATATATATATACCATGTTGTTTCATGAATTGCTTATCATGAAATCTAAGTTGTTAAATACTTGAGCTGCTTGATCCATGAGGTCTCACAACAACCATATGATGCCATGTTGATCTACCATGTGCCTAAAATCTAAGCTGTTCAATACTTGAGGTGCTCGACCTGTGGGGTCTTGCATCGACCATATAATGCCATGTGCCTGAAATCTAAGTTGTTGTATACTTGAGGCGCTCGACCAGTGGGGTCTCGTAGCGACCATATGATGCCATGATTTATTATGTGCCAAGCATGCTCGATGATATATGTACTGTAGTTATTATTTTTTATATAAGTTACATCTAACTCGCTTGATCCATTGAACTATTGAGCTCACCCCGTTGTTACTTTTACTAAGCTCTTAGACGTTGCTTGCTAGTGTAAGAACCGTCGGAACTACGTGCGAAGCAGGCGTGTAGAGTGTCGGACATCGACTTAGATCAAGGTCTATTAATGTTTTGTTGTTATCTTCCGATGCGTACTCTGTACTTGTGTGAATGTAACATTGGTACTTGTGTCATTTTTAATTTAAAGAAGAAGAATAAAAGATTTATGTTGATGTCCATGTTGTCCACACTTCAATTTGTCTTTGCTTCTTGTTGTAAATTATTGCTTAAGAATCAGGATGTGATATAATGGTATCAGAGTATGATCTTGCGACCAAGGCCATACGCGTGTTGACCTCATTGGTACCTGCGTCGATCATATTAGTATGGTACGCGTATCAACTCCTTTGATTCGCGTGTCAACCACCTTAAATTTCTACCAATAAAGCACTCATAAATTTCTCGGTCTATAACTCGTTACTCAACCATATTTACCACACTTCAATCTGATATAATGGTCATCTCATATTTATAATAAATATTAGACAAACTTCAAATAAAACTCAAACATTGAAATTAGACATCTATTATAATTGAAAACCTTTCAAAATTAGAAACCTACTTACGCTAACACACTTTCTATTTTTCTTATACTCAAATTAGACACTTTATATTTTGAGTTCAAACTAAAATCTCAACAATCTCTACCTTGGTGAGGACTTTACCAAACAATCAATCTTAATCTTTGTTGTAGCATGCGAGCAATCACTCAATCACGAACAATATTAATCTTCTCTTAATTGATCATTCGAACATTCATCTCATGCCCTTGAGATGCAACCAATTAATTTGTTATCGCGTTTATCAACCAATCAAACAACATATCTCAATCTTTTGAGATATCAACCAATCAGTCAATCTTCGCAATATATCCGAATAAACACCTAATCGATCATTCAATTTACAATTATTTAATCATCCATTTGTTACAATTGCTCCACCACGAACAAAACATTCAATCTTGAACTGCAACTTCACTCTTCAAATAACGTCTTAAACATATGCAACATCATCTCAATACAAGCATCATCTCAGTATAGTTAAATCATGAGAATATAACAATGATGTAGTGCTCTTGGGAGTATATTGATTGAGTAGCATCCGTTGCCAAACTGATACGAACCATTTTCTGAATCTAAAAAATATAAAATAAGAAGGAAGATTGAAAGATAGTTCGAGAGAACCAAAACTTTTAATATATTATTCGAGAAAACCCAACATTCAAAAGAGATCAAACCATTGATAATAAATTTCTGCACACTCATTTTATTCATACATATAATTACTCATAACCACCAGTTACTCTATAACAAAAAATTATAACTCACAAAATAATCCTATTATGTAAACCTTTTCAACAAAATAAAAATTATTTAATTTAAATAAGAAAATATGATAGTAACACATTAAACCCACTAGCCAACCGACATGCAAGTCCAACTAACATTGCAACTTGCCTTCAACGTACGCCTAGCTACGATGGCCGCGACTTCCACAAGCAGCAGCATATTCGGTGCCATCTTCTGTCAATAACAGACAGTAGCGTGTTCACACAATCTTCAATCCATGCCGACATTCTTTTAAACACGGTACAACTCCAAACTCACAACGAGAACTTTTTAAATAATAAAATTAAATAATTACAAGAGCAATTTAACGTGATTAGGGTAATCGGTGCCTACTTACACCGATAAAGAAATTAATATATACTAAAAAGATTATAATTTAAGAAGACCATCCATCCACATTCACTTCTTGTCATATACTCAAACACTTATTTTTCAGTCTATAACTCGTTACTCAGTCATATCTACAACACCTTAATTTGATCTACCTATCTCATATTTATAATAAATATTAGACAAACTTCTAATACAATTTAAATATTAAAATTAGACATCTATTACATTAATTAAAAACTCTTCAAAATTAAAAATTTATTCAAGTTAACACACTTTTTATTTTTTTCATACTCAAATTAAACGCTTTCTATATTTTGGGTTGGAACCAAAATCTCAACAGATAGTAGTTGATATTGGGCCAATTGGTACAGATTTTGCAAAACTATTTTTTTTTCCAAGCTTCTAGAAAAATTAATACTTTTTAAAGGGTAGTTTCATCCAACTCCTCCAAAGAAAACTAAAAAATTATTTTTCCACCACAATTAGTCCAAAAGTAAATATTTTCAAATACCTCTAAAACTATTTTTTATTCAAAAGAAACGAGGCCATTGAAAATTTTGAATATCATGTTATTACTATTGATAAGTCTATCAAATTTACTTGGTTTTATCGGTGGCATCAAAAATATATATATCGAAATATTTTAAATGTTTTCTGGCTTCAAACCAATATATGCACTTTAGTAAAGATCAAAAGAGTAGTCCAACGGCAAAAGAGAGTTTATTATATAGGATTTATATAGGTATAGATCTCACACTCATTTATTTATAATCTTAGAATACATTCCAAAATATGAATTTAGATGAATTCTGCTTCATCATTTCTTCTTGAAGAGAATATGAGATATAATCCATTTTGTAGAGTTCAATTCCAAATAAGTTCAATCTTCTCCACTAGTTCATCAGCTTCGCTGTTACTTCGTCGCTACCCGTAAAGGATTTCATTATTTCTTTCACTGTTTCTGCATTAACATTTATGTTCTTCAACCACTCCTCACTTTAGTAGATCATGAAAATTATGTGAAAACAAAAAAAATATTATGTATAATAAATGTTTTTATTTGATGGTCCACTCATGATTTCACGGGGCTAGTAGGTGGCCAACATTTTGAGAATGAATTCAAAATGGGCGGCTGCATTCAAAGGCTGGTGTCAGCCAACAACCATTGACAAAAAATGTCAATGATCACGTGGGCAGCAACAAATGTTTTGGTCAAAATCATACGCCAAACTTGCTGAAATTGAAGGTATTTTTTGTATTAAAATATGAACTCCTTAATTACGAAATTGCCCCTCCATAGCTCTATAAATAGAGCATTAACTTCAACTTGAAAATTCATTCGGAGAGATCTAATTCTAGAGATCTAATAGGAGAGATCCAGAGAATCTCAAAGAGAGTTTCTTTGAGAAGTAAAAGTGTGAGCCAATTTGTGAAGTGTTATCCACAAATTGAAGATACATAGATATTGTATATTTGTTAGAGATCCACCGAAAGGTGAAGTTTGTAATCCCATTATATTATAGTGGAAGTCTTTAAGTGGCCTACGGGTCCCGTGGTTTTTACCTCATCTTTGGAGGGTTTTCTACGCAAAAATCTTTGGTGTTATCTTTGTTGTATTTTAGTTTGGGAATTTATCTTGGGATTGTAGAATTTATTTCTTTGCAACCATCGATTTTCCCAACAAAGTGGTATCAGAGCCTGCGTTGTTTTCAGCGAAGGTACTGTTCATACATATAGTACTATTTACATATACGGTACTATTTTGTCGGCCGTCACCATTTGGAATAATAGTACTATTTATAGAGTACTATTCATAGAGCACTATTTACAAGGACACTATTCACATAGTACTATTCACAAGGGATACTATTCATTGAATACTATTCACATAGTACTATTCATCACCGAAAATTCATTGCGGGAGAAGTGTCAAGTTCCGTGAAACTTGTTGATTGACGACTCAAATGGAGGAGAGCACAGGCAATATGATCAGGTTGACTGCATTTAATTATGCAATTTAGAAGCCGAAGATGGAAGATCTTTTATACATTAAAGATCTGTGGAAGTCGATTATAATGCCGAAGGAGGAAGCCGTGACTACAACTTCGACAGATGACAAGACACCAAAAACAACCAGCACAGACGCTGACTGGGCTGTGCTGAACCGAAAGTGTGCTGCTCAAATCAGACAATGGATCGACAAGAGCATTTTTCAAAATTTTGCTAATGAACACGATGCTTACGTTCTTTGGCAAAAGTTGGTGACAATGTATGCGAGGACAACCGTACATAATAAAGCTAATGACAACGGGGCAGATATGATGACGAAGTCCCTGACCAGAGAAAAGCTTGCTATCTGTAGAGAGATTGCCGGTGTGAAGGAGCCCAGTTCCACATGAGGTGGAGGGGGAGATTTGATGGTCCACTCATGATTTCACATGGGCTGGTAGGTGGCCAACATTTTGAGAATGAATTCAAAATGGGCGTCAACAATTTCAGCCAACAACCATTGACAAAAGATGTCAATGATCACGTGGGCAACAACAAATGTTTTGGTCAAAATCATACACCAAACTTGCTGAAATTGAAGACATTTTTTGTATTAAAATATGAACTCCTTAATTACGAAATTGTCCCTCCGTAGCTTTATAAATAGAGCCTTAACTTCAACTTGAAAATTCATTCGGAGAGATCTAATTCTAGAGATCTAATAGAAGAGATCCAGAGAGCCTCAAAGAGAGTTTTTTTGAGAAGTAAAAGTGTGAGTCAATTTGTGAAGTGTTATCCACAAATTGAAGATACATAGATATTGTATATTTGTTAGAGATCCACCGAAAGGTGAAGTTTGTAATCCCATTATATTATAGTGGAAGTCTTTAAGCGGCCTACGGGCCTCGTGGTTTTTACCTCATCTTTGGAGGGTTTTCTACGCAAAAATCTTTGGTGTTATCTTTGTTGTATTTTAGTTTGAGAATTTATCCTGGGATTGTAGAATTTATTTCTTTGCAACCCTCGATTTTCCCAACAATTTTCATGTAGGAAAGAAGAAGAAGAAGAAGCAACAGAAGAGAAGCATGTTCATCCTTACAGTGTACGTGACCAATGCTTTCCATTGAAAATCCAATGACTCACAACTGAAACATCATCCTAATGTGATTAACATTAATCATTAGTACCAAGAAAATTAATCACCCTTGCAGCAAATCTAATTATAAAAGTCATGGAGCTTATCAAAACAATAATAGAATGTTGACCAATAAAGATATAACATATTAATAAATTACTAAATGTAATAGACATGAGAAAATTCATTTGGAGATGTCTTGTGATAAAACATTAAGATGAAATTAAAAAGGAACATACGAAATATCCTTACTGGAGATAAAATAAGAGAATGAGTTAAGATAATCTGGACACATACAAAGTAGATTTAAAAGAATAACTTATTAATAGTTGATGACATTGACAAAGGAAAATGAAGATCTATCTAAAATAAAATGGATTATAAAAATAATTAAGAAAATGTAGTAGCAAATTAGCTGATGGTATAATTGAAGTCTTGGCATTAAAGATGTATATGTACTCAAAACACTCTTTGACATTGCCAACAAGGCATTGATTCGATGGTCAGAGGGCGCACAACCAAGGAGGAGGTTGTGAACTTGCCCCTTGGTGAGGTGTATTAAGTATTGGGATTAGTGCAACGTTAGTGGGGGTTAGTGGTGCCCTAAGGGCTCTGGCACTCCGGGTGGGGATGGGTATAGGGTTTGTTTCTACTCTAAAAAAAAAAGAAAAAAAAAATCAATATTTGACATTTAAACTTTTTTACCCAAAATAGTGAGTGACGAGACCATGACCTTACATTTAAATGTATATATGTGTACCTCATAGTGGTAGGCTATGGTTTTGTGGCATATGTGATCTATAAAAAGAAGTCCATCTGATGTCATCTATTATAACATCTTACGGAGAAATAACTCGTAGTTCTTCGTATGCTGATAAAAGAAAAATAAAATAAAAATGAAAGAAGAATAGGAAGATTTAAGGTCATTTAAGAAGCTATATATATAAGTAATTCATATATATATATATATATATATATATATATATATATGTGCTAAATACTACGTACCTCAATCAAACCAATAGCCATTATTCGGTCAAATTTTTCATCCATTTCATGTGTAGTTATATCTGCTAATATGATCTTTACATTGGATAAGTTATCATCCCTATTACAAATTAAAAAATAAAAAATAAAAAATTATAAGAAGCCACTTACACCAATATATTATAAATATATATCCGGCCTACACACCTACATTGTGCTCATTTTTGCAAGATCGAGTGGTGAAGCTATGTTTTGTGCAAGGGGGCAACCCTTACCTTTTTGACAAAAAAAATAAATAGTATTAATATATTAAAGTAGAAATTAATTATTGCCTCCTATATAAATTATAAATTAACCCCTTTATCCGTAGATAATTGGCTTGTACTATAAAATAAAACTTAAAAAAGTTAACCTAAAAGTTGTTTTTGTCTTTTACATTTTATATCAAACTATATAATCTTTTGTTCTACCTAAAGAAATTGTGAGAAGAGCATTGTATAAGAAACTAAATCCAAAGGAAAAAGTATGAGGGAAGAACAAAATCTATTGTGCGTGATTTAAAAATGAGGTTAATAACTTGATTTTCCATTTTCTAATCAATATATTTTGTTTGTGTTTACTTAATCTTTATATCATATGTCTTTTGTGAGATAAATTTAACAATACTCTATTTTATTTTTGTCGTAAAAGTAATCAAATAAGCAAACAAAATTAATAAGAAAATACAATTTGGATCATCCATTACTATGATATAATTTTTTTTTCTCTCTTTCTAATTTGGTTATTTTAAATGCCAATTTATAGTTTTTATAATTCTTATTAATTGGGTAAATAAAATTATCTAAATATTGTTAACATTGAAATACATGGTATAATTTTTTTAGTAACTTTAACATGTATGTATATAATGAATATGTATAATTTATACTTGTTACTTGTTATTGATCACATACACACACACACACACACATATATATATATATATATTGAAAAAGACGAGAGATCAATAGATGTCTGATTGTTTGATCACATATATTGAGAAAGATGTATTTAATAGCATTGACAATGAAATTATCATGCAACGCTACCAAGGCATGCAAAACTCGTAGAGAGCAATTGCAATTTTTTTTTTTTATTTTAATGAAAAAATGTTTATGGAGATGCTATTAGATTTTTTTTTAATATTTAAGTGTTCAATTACATATCTTGTATTGTACAAATACTTTTTTCTTATATTTGTGTTCAAGAAAATTCAGTTTTTCGTCCTCCTTAATATAAAATCCTAGCTTTGTCACTGTTATATTAATCATATTATCAAGATAGTGTATAATTTTAAATTTTTATAATTAATTATGGTATCAGAGCCCTCTTTCTGAACCTGGTATTAATGTTAAGTTTATTTTGGTTCTTTGTGCCTATTAATCCGTGTGGTTTTATCGTTATAATCCTTCTCGGCGTCCTTATGTGTGTATGCTTACATAGTGTCATTCTTATCCTCGAACATCTTCTTCGTATTTGAACAATGTCGCTCTTGAGTCATCTTCCTTTATGGTTGATTATAGTTTTAGTTATTCTTGCTATCTTATGTTGTGGTTTACTTCGCTTATGTTTTGCCTGTTATATATGTGATGCAGTCGAAGTTGATGATTGAATGAGTACTTAGATTTTGAAAAATTGGTTTTGGTCTTTAATAGAAGCAGAGGAATCTATTTTTCACCAGTTTTCTCCATTGGGTATGACACAGACAGGGTCTTGACGGGCCAAAGAGAGAGTGCCGACGTAAGACAAAAAGGTCTGTAAGTATCCATGGAACCCTTTGGTGATAGTCCCCCTTTATCTTCTACGTCCGACCCTAGTCCGATTTTAAAATCTTCCTCTTTTAATTTTTCAAGTCTTCCTGAGTCATGTATTAAACAAGCTTCTAAAATTGATGATTTAGTCGAAGTAACTCATATACCTGCAGATAGTAAAGTTTCTGAAACTATACCTCCTTTGTTAAATCCCTACTGGTTGTTTACAAAAAAGTCTCAGTCTTTTTCTACTTTTGTTAAAAAATTAATTAGTCGTAAGAGTCCCCCTATTAAAGAATACATCCAAAGCACTGCACTTACTCACTGTACCCTTGAGTCTACCTTGCAAGAACAATATGTTACCCTTGAGTTTGAACCTTCGTTCATCCGTCACTGGTTAGCTCATGGATATACTCATATCCATATGGGAGCTATACGTCTAGTTCTTTCTTATCATGGTCGCGGTGACCTTCCTATGACTGCTCGTATCGCCCAGCTCGATACAAACCTCCTCTCTTATGAACATGCTTGTATCGGAACAGTTATAACTACTCTCAGTCATGGATCTATGATCTTTACCATCACTCCAGACTTCAACGTCTATCTGTCAGATCCTACCTTACCTACTCGGTTTAAGGTGCAGATCCAATTTTTGGTGTTCAACATCGACAGGATAGTATTATGGCTACTTTACATCATCAGATGGCTTTTCGCCTTCAAGATCATGCTATCCACCTCAGAACACAGAAACCTACTGGTACTATCATGGCCTTTGTTCATGATACTGATGTTCCTACAATTGTTCAGATTCCCAAGCAGATTCCATAGAAAGCTCTTCGTGAGATGTTACCTCTTACATGGTTCACCAATTATGAGCATTTCCTCAAACGCTCTGAGCCTGTTACGAGTACACTTTGTCCCCTCATGAAGAAAGAATCTGATGGTGTTGTTAAGATTACATTCGGTTCTCTCCAGCAATCCACTGAAAGTTTACCTGTTCATCATTCTATGATGATTCAGCCGGTTATATTTGGTCTTCCTCAGCAACCCCCAGACAGTTTTCCTGTCTGTCATTCGCTGAAGATTCAACCTATTTCTACTCATGAACCGGTCGAAGATCCTCCACTACATTCCTTCCAACCTGATGGATCAGTTCTGTATCATTCTCATGTCGATGGACATTTTATATGGGATTGTAATCCTGAAATGTGTAAACCTGATTGCACATGCCAAGACGAATATGACGAAGACACTTGGATGGATAAGTATGATCCTTCCTATGATGCCATGGATGCTTATGATGGTTATGACACTGACGATGCCATGGAATTCTACCAATATGAAGAAGCTTATCATCAAGCACGGAAGAAGAATAAGCACAAAATCCCCAAGTCTTCTTGCCGTCCTTCACTTCGGAATCATCCCGAACCTCCTGCTCCACCCGCGGCTCCTCTGGTTCTTCCTTGTTATCCTATTGGTTCTTATGATCAGGATTTCCCTCCTCTTCAACGAGTGACAGATCCGACTCACCAAACTACGACTAAGCCATTTGTACCTCTCAACGAGATTCTCTCCGATGGTACTCCAAAGCCGTTAACATCTGCTGAAGAAGTCTTAAATTGGCAAACCAAAAATGCTATTGTCCAGAATGGTTATCTTCAACAGATTGATCAGCATCTTACTAATCTTACCACAACAACGGCCAGTCTTGTTCAAAATACAGATATCCAAGCTGCTATCAGTCAAAAATATTATACTGAACTTCAGACAAAGATTCAGGAATTGGATACTCTTCTCCGATATTATATCCAGCATAATATCACTGGTCCTAGTTTTGATGCTGCTGAACATGAGATCAGACAACTCAAAGAACAATTGTCATATGTGATGCATGATCTCCAAAAGCTCCAACCACCACCACCTCCAGTATTTCCAGAGGCATACCCCATGTCTCTTGTTAGATCATCATTCCCCTCTCAACCTTCCCAGTCATCTTATTCATTCTTACCACCACCTGCACCTAAGAATGATTGTCAATCTGTCCTATTAAATACCCTTATATTGGCCAGTAAAACACCTGCTCCAAAACCACCGGTCATTCCTTTCTCCACTCCACCCGTCGTCACTTTACCACAACCACCAATTGGTACACCTCCTCGTCCTAGAGGTCCTAGACCAGTTTTTGGTGATAAAGGCAAGGCATCCATGCCATCCTCGCCATTTGTACCTTCTTATACATCTGTTATCCAACCTACATCTGTAGCTGTTCTTGCAGTCATACCTCCTCAGCCTCCACAACCTCAACCTCCTCCGAGTCACCCTATTGTACCTTATGATGATCTCAACTATGTTGCTCCTATAGATGATCTTGATCATTTTGAATCCCTCTCTTTGGGATCTTCTGATGCAGAATCCAATAATCTTACAGATGTTTCTTCAGATCCAGCTATGTCTGACATATCTGCTACTGATTCTTATTTGATGGATATATCTGCTCTCAATCAGATTCATATGGCTGATGATCCTTCTTCATCTCAGACTCAACCTCAAGCTTTTGATGAAGAAGTTGATATGCGTGATGAACAACCACAAGTCCAAGACCAAGCTAACAATCCTCAGCCCTTTTTTAGTCGCAATGGAAATGGTCCTTGGTTTTCTCTTGATGACGTCCCTTATGAACAATGGCGTTCCAAGCTTATATCTTGGGCAGCATGGATGTCAAACCAAATTATTGCTGATCGTACATCTAATGCCGTTATTTCTGACTTTATATCTCGATGTACTGGATTTGTTCGTGATTGGTTCTCCTCCCTTGGCGAATATAGAATGCTTCAACTCACTCAGATCTCTCTTCCAGATTTTTATAATGTCCTTGTTCGAGAATTTATTGGTGATGCTGCTATTTTGGAGAAAAAATACAAACAAGAATATTTCACTATGAAATGTTGTTCTCTCCGAAAGAAAGATCTCTATCGCCATTATTCCCGAATGCTTCAGCGTTATCATTTGCTTGGAGGATATGATAAGACAGATCTGAAACATACATTTATTGCTTCACTCCCAAAGGAAACTCATCCTGAATTAAACCGTCTTCTCAAAGCTCTTGGAAGACCTTTGGAACAATTTTCTCTTGCTGAAATATTCCAGCAACTACTAGAAGCCATTGAACGAAATTGTGAATTACGACGACTCATATCTGAATCTCAGACATCCTCCTTCTATACCTCCAATGTCTGTGACAAAAAGTATCTTGAGATTGGATGCAAATCCAATTGTCGCTGTTCTCCTCATAAACAGAAGAAATCATCCAAATTGTGGAAATTCCATAAAAAGAATCCTCAAAAGTTTTCAAAGTTCTCCAAACGCCAACGTTGGAAGAAAAAGCGTCATCTTCGCTATTTCAAGCGCCGTACTACACCGTCTACCAACACTCGGTGTTATATATGCAAAAAACCTGGCCATTTTGCCAAACAATGTCCTGACAAAAATAAGAAAGGCCAGCATCTTATTCAACAGATTCACCATTCCTATTCCTTACAAGATGATCAAGATATTGAGTCTGTATTTTCAGAACAAGAATCTCCCAATGATGACACCCTTTTCGTTTATCACGAAACGTTTTCTGATGATGAGGATCCTCTGTCTTCTCCTGATGATGATGATTATATTGGCATGATTAAGCCATACCATCCACCTTCTATGGCTGTCTCTCATGTTATGCCCTATGCTGAAATTTTCGTATTACCTACCAAATTTGATAATCCCATCAAGGTAATTGGTTATTTCGATACTGGTGCTTTTAAAAGTATGATGAATCCTCGTATTCTTCCGGATCATTTTTGGAAACCTCATCCTGAATCATTCAAAGCTGCACATAATGAGATTTTTCAGACTCAACTGATTACTGCTAGGAAGATTGGTCTTAAATTCTTCCCTAATCTCATTATCTGGACTCATATACTTGGATGTGCTCTTCCTGATAAGGATATATTATTTGGAATGGATCTTTACTCTAAATCCAAGTTACGAATTCTACCACATGGAATTTCTTACCAGAATCAGACACTTCCATATACAACTATCCCTAAGTTGTATACTATTCAAGATATTCCTGCAAATTCTACTTACCAGGATAAGCTCAAGTCATGTTTCAGTGAATCCCACAAGACATTTGCTCATCAGCATCCTTTATGGAAGAATTCTAAATTCTATGTTCATCTCCCATTCAAACTGAATGAAGATATCAATCCAACAAAGGCTATTCACCCTGGAATGCCTCCTGATGAACTTGCCTTAGCACGGCAAGAATGTGATGATCTCCTGTCTCAAGGTTTGATTGAACCAACTACTTCAGATTGGGCTTGTCAATCCTTCTACGTCAATAAACGAGCTGAACTTACACGAGGAAAGAAACGATTTGTTATTAATTACAAACCGTTGAATATCTTTCTCAAGGATGATAAATTTCCTCTTCCAAAGATCTCCTCCCAGCTTACTTTACTTTCAGGATCCACCATTTACAGCAAATTTGATCTAAAAGCAGGATTTTGGCAACTGGGTATTCATCCTGATGATAGATCTAAGACAGCTTTCTGTATCCCTAATGCTCATTACCAATGGACTGTTATGCCTTTTGGTCTCAAGGTTGCACCTTCCTTATTTCAGAAAGCCATGACTCGCATTTATACCTCTATCTTACCAACAGCTCTCATATATATTGACGATATCTTACTCTTCTCAAAGACTGAAGCTGCTCATCACCAGCTTATATCTCAGTTCTTAGACATCACGCAACAGCATGGCATCATGCTCTCTGAAAAGAAGAATATTCTCTGCACATCCGAAATTGATTTCCTTGGTATGAAGTTCTTTGATGGTGTCTACCAGCCTGGTTCTCATATTGTTGTAGAATTACTCCAATTCCCTGATACTCATCTGACAGTTAAACACCTTAAGCAATTTCTCGATATTATCAATTATCTGCGGATGTTTATACCTCACATCACTCGTTACACATCAGTACTATCTTCCCTCTTGAAGCAACAGCCACCTCCTTGGCAAGATATTCATACTGATGCTGTTCAGTGTCTTAAGAAGATTTGTCAGAATCCTCCCCCATTGGTCATACCTAGTACAGGCTCTCTTATTCTGCAGACTGATGCGTCTGATTATTATTGGGGTGCAGTTCTCCTTGAAAGACAAGAGTCCACTGACTCTATTTGTGGTTACCACAGTGGCAAATTTTCTGAATCAGAACTCCATTATCATATCACCATCAAAGAAGTACTTGCTGTCAAATATGGTATTATGAAGTTCGCCTTTTTCTTACGGCCTGCTCAATTTGAAATACAAATGGACAATTCCTCATTTCCCAAAATGTTGGAATTCAGGAACAAAATGGTTCCCTCTGCTCAACTTCTTCGTCTCCAGGAATGGTTTACTCAGTTCCAATTTACAGTTAAACATATTCCAGGAACTAAGAATGTTTTGGCTGACTTTCTCTCCAGACCTATTCAGAAACCTAATGCTCAACAGGTTTCCCTGTTCCATGATGGTCTTACTTTCCCCTTACTAATCCAGCCCAATGCTGTTCCTAATACTCGACCTATCCAATTAATTCATGCCCATGGTATTTTCCCCCTAATAGGTGCCATATTTCCTCCTGATCTACCCAGGCCCATAACTGCTCATGCAGTCCATACTTTTGCTCAACAACACTTGTTTGAATACGCCCATAACTATTTTATGGACTATCCAGCCCATCTCTATCTCCAACCTCAGGCCCTCCATCAAACTAAACCCTACTTGTTTGTATTCCATCTTCGTCCTGATATATCTGAAAAGTTTTTCTGGTATATATGGTGTATTTCCTGTTTATACAAAATAGCTTTAACCTTTATTCCCTCTGAAATACAGCAACATTTACAGTCATGTACTACATTATCACTTCTAGATTCCTGCATGGATCTTTTTGCTCCACGTCACACATGGCTACGTCATATTTCTGAGATATGCCAACAAAGGCCTCTCCGCCTTCATGCTCTATATATTGGCTACCATCCATTCTCTGATTCATCCCGAGGACTTGTCGCAGAACATTATCTCCAAGAGTTTCAGACTTACTCTTGCCATCTTACTGAAGCCATCCTTTCAGGAGTCCGAAGATTTTTAGAAGACATTAATGGTTCTTCTCCTCCTGCAAGCTCTCATACTCATATAGGTCCTCATGAATTCATTCCCTCTGAATCTCTGGACGAATTAATACAGAGTCATGCCCCGTGGCACATTGAAGCTCCTCTTCCTCAATTCAGAGATCCACCAGAACGATCTCCCAGTCCTTCTCTGATACGACAACGCCTTAGTGAGTCTCCTCTGATTTCTGAAGCTCTCTATGATAATCAAGAACAACAGGAAGCCGAATATCAGTATCAGCTTCGTCAAGATATCCCTCCTTCTCCTAACTTCAGAGATCCTCCACCCAGAAGAAGTGTCAGTGATCCTCCTCTTTCTCGAGAAGAGATCATAGAATGCCAGCAAGCTCAAGACTTTGAAGACAATGCCCGCATTGCATTAGGTCTCCTACCTCCTCCTCCTATCGACCACCATGAAGATTGGCTCGACAACTTTGATACAGATGACCCTGATGTAGATATGGAAACCCAGTGTGACACTTCACCATGAACATCCACCTTTTCTCTCGATATCTGAATGCTTATCTTAACAACAACACCAACAGTCAAAACAGAGATCGCATCCTCACTGCTTACATGGACAACAACCCACATAATCAGTTTCCCCGTCTCTGACGTGAACTTGCTCTTCTCCGACTCCGACGATTCTGTGATTCTCGTCGAATCATCCAACGACTTAACAACATTGATCTCTCTGAATCCTCTCCTTCAACAAGATTAACAGTACTCCGACGAATTCACAATGCTCATCACCGACAGATTGAACGACAGATACAACCTTATCTCGCTGACCTCATCGATGACATCAACATTGCACAACAATCATCTCCACCAGCTCAGCCAGATTCCTCCTCATCTGCTAGCTCATCCTCACATGCTGTGGTCCCTACCACTGTCTCCCACTCATCTGAAGATGCTCCCGACAGGTCACCTCCGCCCATGTGATGAGCATCTCCTCTACTTTATGTACAGTATAAAGCTAAGGCATCTTTGCTTTATGACTTTCTGCTTTTTGTGAGTGCTCTTCTTTCCAGCTCATTGCACGTGATCTTATCTTCAGCCAGCTCAAAGACTACCAGCTATCCCGGAATTGAAGACCTCTAAAGTCCGTGGATTCAAAGATAATTGAAGTCCAAATATAAATCATCAAGTTAGACACATGCATTCCTTTTGGGTGATTGTGTTTAGTGAAAGAATGAATACATTTAAGTACGTACTATTTCAATGATTTTTGCTTTTATACAAGGGTTTCTATTTTAGATTACAAAAACAGTCATAATTTTATTTATTTTTTGTATAAGGGAAAATATAGTCATAATTATTTAAAAGATAATAAACTTTGGAATAAACTAGAATAAAAGAGTTAGTATTACCAAAGAAAAAAGAAAGAAAGAAAAAAAAAAAGCTAGTGTAATATATTAATGGCATGATGCATTAAGCTTGATAACAAGAAGTAATTAAGAAATGATTATTTACCTACATTGCTCTTCGATGAACTCTTTTTGAGATACTGAGTTGGTGAGTCCTGTTATTTGACAATTGCTATACTTTTGAGCAACATACAGGAGAAGTGCACCTTGTCCGCATCCAAGATCTAGCACTATAAATCTAACATTGCTATCTCAGCCTCGTCTAGCGTCATATAATCATCTTGGAAGTAGCAACAACTGTAACCATTTTCTTTGTAATTAAAATATCATTTTACATGAATATGATTGCTAGCTATTTTCATCATTGCTAAAATTACTTGCTCACATTAGTTTTAGGGTTAACATAAAGTAATTTTTGTATAGTTCTTCCCATTGTTTAATATATATATATTCTTACTCTTTGCTTTTCAAACAAATAAATAAATAAAATAAAAGGTTAAAGGTACAATGACATTGGACTGTCAACCATGATTAAATGACAACTATATATACAACTCCCACAAGTACATGATTAGAAAAATTATTCATTATACAATTAACCTCGTGAAAGAGCAAAAGAGATCAATATTGAACCACTTAATAATAATTAGATGTGTTTGAAAATACTCATACTTTGAGTAAAAGAAAAAAGTACTTGTCAATTAATTGCTTCAAAAATAAAAGACTTGCTAATTAATGATATATATATTAGGATATATATTAATTGTTTAAGCTTAATATATTACATTTCACTTGATTTAGATCAAATGAATATAAACTTAAATCATAACAACGTGTCATACTCCCTTGCAGATTTTACTACAGATTCACCCCTTTATTTACTCTAAAATATTAATTAATATGGCAATTTATTAGTGGGGTTAAGCCGAGGTTGGTATTCATGACTATGCAATGACACTACGTACGTAGTCCCATTCATGTAATGTTACGTAGCCCGCACAAGATAAATTTAACCTCATAGCCCAGTCTATCCAGACCCAATAAATAATGCCAATCAGTATTATAGTGATAAATAGTATTGTATATAGTATTAATGTTAAATATTATTATTAGTCTTCGTTTTTTTTGTTCGTTTTAACATTTTTCTTCACATATACATACCTTTCTTTGATCATGCTTCCTGACATAAGCTTAAAAAAAGAGATTGGCACCTCATACATCTTTGAGTCCAATGTATCAATCTCTATTGCCATGCTTATCTTACGAAGAGCTGTTTCAGAATTGCCAAATACACATCAATTCATAAGAATTATATGTCACACGTCATAAACAAGAGCAGTTCAAAATATATATTAGTGTAAAAAAACTGGTGAAGTATGGAGAGAGAGGGAAGATTGAAAGCCAAAATATGTCATTGAATGAAAATTTTAGGTTTTTAGGATCCATTATTCATTAAAAAAAGTGAAATAGGTGAATCATATAGAGCTAAATATTAGATGCACTTAAAATGGATGAGTGCTAATGGAGTATTATATAACTTATTGAAGTTGCCTACCGCGTGTTGGCATGGTGGTCAAGCCTTGAGGTTTATTTTATGGAATCAAGGTTTCTAGTCATGACAAGGCGGAGAGATTAATAAATACGTTCGTACGACACTTTACCGAGTTAAAGACTTTTATGACACAGGTCCCTTAGGGAAAGAAGTATCGCATTCGAACCCATGAGACAAATTTACAAACTCGGCTGACTATGGGCCTTGGGGGCGAGACCATTCTTGTTAATCCGTTGGTGCGGGGATTAGTGGGTTCCTAAGGGCCTGACATGTCATGCCTGGGTTGCACACAGTGCTCCCAACCCAGGGTGATGAGTATCCCCGCAGGGCATACTCCAGCCATAGTACCAGATAATATTATCACATCCCAGTACACCGCACACCGCAGCGTCTAGTACCCTCGGGATCATTTGTCCACACTATTCACTCATGAATAGTGCAGGGCCTCCCACAGATTCGAATTCACAACCTCATAAGGTTTGATTTCTCAATCCGAGTAGCCACTGAACCAAACCTTATGAGGTTGTGAGTTCGAATCTGGGGGAGGCCCTGCACTATTCATGAGTGAATAGTGTGAACAAATGATCCCGGGGGTACTAGACGCTACGGTGTGCTGTGTACTGGGATGTGACAATATTATGTGATACTATGACTGGAGTATGCCCTGCGGGGGTATTCATCACCCTGGGTAGGGGGCACTGTGTGCAACCCAGGCATGACAAAAATGTCTTATAATTGGCTCAGTGGTTACTCAGAGTTTGAAATTAAACCTTATGAGGTCTCGAGTTCGACTTTGGGGGAGACCCTATACTATTCATAAATAGTGAATTTGTGTGCGGGCTGTGTATTGAGGTATAACAATATTATGAATCGTAATGACTGAGGTATGCGTGTACCCATCACATCCCGAGGTACTAGACACTGCGGTGTGCTGTGTACTGGAGTGTGACATGACACCTCACGAATTGGGATACAGGGCTTAAGGGTATATTGTTTCTAGTAAAAAAAAGAGAAAAAGAAAAAAAGATGCACCTCATTGAAGTTGATTAGGCCTATGTTAGATGGAGCTAAATGTTGGGCAATAAAGAAACAATACCTAAATAAGTTAAGGAGATTCTCTTTGTATTTACTAAAAACACTCACTTTACCCACTTGCTTTGCTGATTTATTAAAAATTTCTTAAATATGTGAGTAAATTAAAAAGAGTATTTTTGGTAAGTACAAAAAGAACAAATAAATAAGTGTAATGCATGTTAACATAGATATTTGGTAAAATGTTAAAAGATAGAATTAAAAACAAGCATATTCTAGAAATGATAGTAATAACCCAAGTTGAAGATAAAATGAGAAAACGCCAATTAATATGATTTGGACATATATAACGAATGCCTTTAAATGTTTCAATTAAGAAAAATGACTTATCAACAACATATGGTAATGATAGAAGTATATTGAGGAAATCAATTAAGAAAGATATAAAGATATGTCTTAGATATAGATTTAGCCGTTAATAAAGTAGAGTGGAAGAAGTAGATTAATGTAAATATAACCCTTCCTTCAAGACAATTTATTAGTTCCCGAGGTTATGTCTATATTAAGAAAAATTTAATAAAACTGTTATTCTATTTATAAAATGTATAATTACATGTGTAGCAATTTATGATCATTGGATTATGCATCGCGCACATTTAGATGTGAAAAATATGCATATTTAATGAATTTGATAGTATAGTTGCAGTTATAATTGCATTTAATCTCATAGTTAAAACAACATTTATTTATATATATATATATATATATATATATATATATAATGCGTACTTATCCAACTTTGAATATTAAATGTTAGTCAAAATCTATGATAGGGCAAACAACTAGTAATTTTGGAACATCAAAATTATTTAATTAAGAGTGTGTTTGATGAATAAGACAATCACTATTTTCTCTAGAAAATTTGTAATTTTTTTGATAAAATAAAAGAGTTGTGTGTTTTATTGTCTAAATTCCTCTAGATTTTTTTTTCTCGACCCTCCTATTTTCTCACTTATAAAGGTCGAAACATTTATTTATTTTTAATACGATCGACTATGTTTATGTTCATCTTCAAAAATAAACTTTTTTTATTCTTATTTATTTTCTTTTAAACCAAATGGGCATGGTTAATATATTAATTTGTCATGCATAATTAAACAATCAGGAGAAAATTCTCTTAAAACAATTTATTTGAGAAATCATTTCTCTAGTAACATATATTTTCTCATAGTAAAACTTTCTTAACTAACACAAACATACACCTAAAATCTTTATTAATGGGATCTATGTGGTGAGGCATGGCTGAATCTGGTACGGTAGTTTTTGAAATTAGTGTTTGGGTTTTAAAATACAATTTTTAACCAAAAAAAGATAAGTTTATCCTTTTAAATGCATTTGGTGTTTAACAACTACCGAACTAGCCACTGATGATCGAAAAGTCACTTAAAGCATATGATTTTGTAGATTTTTTTTTCTTCTTTCTAATACATTTTAAATCATTCAAATATGAGTTATGAAAAAAATTATGATCATTTAAAGTTAAAACATCATTTACTTAATTACCGATCAGTCAACATCTTGACCAATCTACTACGAAATGTGAAATATATGTGATCAAGTGGTTACACCGCAAAGTGTGGACTATGCATATTGAAATCTTCACACTATTTGCTTTAAATATGATGTGTTAAGATTTTACGTCAGATTTATAATTTTCTTAAAAAATATGTTGTATTATTAATGTTTAGTAATTTGCAGCAATTGGTGTCTTAATTTTAATTCCGGTGGCATTGCTCTACAAAATGTGGACTATGGATATTGAAATTTTCACACCATTTGCTAAAAATGAAAAAAAAAATCACTCTTTTCTAAGAAATTAAAAATAAAGAAAAATTAATTAACATTACATTGGGCGAAGTTGACGAGTTGGGCAGTTTGCTCTTCATAGGTGGGTTTGTAATCCCCTTGAAGACGCTTCTCCAACCCCACCTTTATTATCCGTCTAATCTCTTCATCTGGAATCAGCCCCATTTCCATCTTCTTTCTCAGCTCTGTAGCAACTTCTCCCTTCTTCAATGCCATTAAAACACTGCAACTCAAGAACTCAACCAACTACAACAAGAAGAAGAATATTTAATATTTATGGCTTGATTATATATATATATACGTTTCTTCTATTTATAGATAGATCGATAGAAATAATGGAGTACTAAGCAATCAGGCTCGTGCTTCGCACGACTTACGTAGGTAATAAAATATTTAATTTAAGTTTTTTTGGTTTTTATAATAATATTAAAAATAAGTTTTTGTTGGGATGACTTGACATCAGTTCTTTTTAAAGGAGATCGTGAGTTCAAAACTCTCATTGTGTATAAAACTATTATTTATTGGGAGACTTTTATATTTTTATGATCTAACTTGGATCAAATTTATATAAATTAGTCTCGCTGTAAAATGAAAGAGGACACCACTTAGATGCCGCTCGTCCATGAATTTAAGAAAAAAAAAGTTTTTGACAATCGCGTATACCCATACTATTATTTTAATCAGGCTAGTGCTTCGCATGAATTAAGTAAGTAAGAAAATATTTAATTTAAGTACTTTAATAAGTGTCTACTTTAATTTGTCAACTACATGAAATAAATTATGAATAGTAAGATATTGAGAATATTATATTAATTAAGATGTTAATATTATGTCATCAAATTATTCATAAAGACATATATTCTAATGAAGTGAACAAACTGTGGCCCCAAAAAAACCACTTTTTGTTCAATCACAGAAGCTATTTTGGATTCAAGTTGAATGCTAAAATGACCCAACGCCATAGCCAGACTGACATTGCAAGATACACTAATATTATTACATCAGTAAAGAGAAAAGAAGTAACTACTCCTCACCACTCAATTCTTGTAATAATGACTGTTTGGTAAAGTTATTGTAAAGTGTTTTTCTGAAAAATATTTTCTTGAGAAAGCACCTTTTTGAAAAAATAAAATAAAAAATTTTCAACCACAATTTAATCAAAAGTAGCTGCCAAATACTTTTCAAAAGTATCTTTGGTTTAAAAGTGCCTCCATAAAGCTATACCAAACTGGGCCAATGTTTGCAACTTTGCAAGAAACCGCACTAGAGTGATGGTAGTTCTAAAACCATTTTATTTTATTAAATTTTTATTATTTATATCTTTGGCATTTTAATATCCCAAAAATTATTTTGAAGTGGTGTATTGCATATTTCCTCAACTAGTGCAAAAATATCAAATAGATCTGCTTTTATGTTTTTTCTTTGATTTTTTTATGCCTTTAATTTTTCTCTTCTCTTTAAACCTACTTTCTGCTCCTTCCGACTCTTTAAGGGGTTTTCTTGAACATGATAGTGTTGGGTTTTTCAACCCCAATAACACCTAAGAAATTTGAAACAACAAAATAATAAATCATTATCTAGCATAAATAACATAAAATAACAGTGTTGGCATGAACACTTGACACAACACAGAACAAAGAACTTATGACGAAGGTTCCTCGAATTGAAACCAAGAATACCCAAAAAAGGTGTTCACACATGGCACGACATGTGTGAAAACCCAGAAATGCGATCCCAGAAGGAAACACACCACAGAAAGTATCACAGGAAGTGCCCAGGCACATACCCAGGTGAGCACGTGCCCAGTGAAGCACCCAGGGACGTGCCAAGTGAAGTGCCCAGGTAGCTTCGTGCCCAAGTGGGTACATGCCCTCTTATAAATACCCCTTGGGGAGGCGCCATTTTGAGGGAGGATGGCCGACCCTCTACCTCCCTCGTGATCTTTGGAGCGCCATGATGTTGTTTGCGGCGCTTGGGAACCCAATGATGTGTATGATGCATCGAGATGCTTTCCGTGGAGCTCCCGAGACTCAAGGGTACACCGAGATGCCGTCCACGGAGGCGTAGAGGCATGATGCTCTTGTTGATAGAGGTGTGGATGACGTGGGTGTCCATGCGGAGGAAAGGAATGGACGCGATGCTTGTATAGCGACAACGTTAACGTGACGTCGAGCATTTTTGCGAAGGAGCGACAAGATTCACGAGGTGGGGATGAAGGCCTAAATTTGCGTATCTTATCTTTACAATGATAATCATGATGCATTTCTCATCTAATGTTGTTACCATGTTTTACTATCTCTTGAATATGATATATATATATATATGAATTGCTTATTATGAAATCTAAGTTGTTGAATACTTGAGTCACTCGACCCGTGGGGTCTTGCAGCGGCCATATGTGCCATGTTGATCAACCATGTGCCTAAAATCTAAGCTATTCAATACTTGAGACGCTCAACATGTGGGGTCTTGCAGTGGCCATATAATGCCATGCTGATTTCCCATGTGCCTGAAATCTAAGTTGTTGAATACTTAAGGCACTCGACTCGTGAGGTCTCGCAGTGGCCATATGATGCCATGTTGATCTACCATGTGCTTGAAATCTAAGTTGTTGTGTGGGGTCTCGTAGCGGCCATATGATGCCCTATTGATTTGCTATGTGCCCAGCATGCTTGATGATATATGTACTATAGTTATTATTGTTTATATAAGTTACGTTTAACTCGCTTGATCCACTGAGCTGTTGAGCTCACCCCGTTGTTATTTTCACCAGGCATTTAGACGTTGAATGCTAGAGTAAGAGCCGTTAGAGCTTCGTGTGAAGGAGGCATGTAGAGTGTCAGACATCGTGTAATGCCCCGTACAACGAGTCAAACATAATCGTTGACTTATACATATTGTAAGATGTATTTATACGCACATATGTATGTATATTGGTCTAAGAGTAATGAAAATACATGTATGGTAGGTTGTTGGTACACTGAGATGTTAGTGATATCATAAAAATTCCATACTTAGTAAAAATTTCAATATGGAATGCAAGGAGCGCGCTCTTTCAGGAGAAGCGTGCTCATGGTAGTGGATTCCAAAGAGTTGGAATTTGTAATTTTTTGCAAGAAGCGCGCTCTTGGGGAGAAAAGTGCGCTCCTGTGTCAAAGACCCGAGATGTGATTTTTCTGGATGTTCAGATAAGCGCGCTCCTCACGGGTTTTGGGTGAAAATCTATTTTTTGGGCAAGAAGAAGTGTGCTTCTTCCCCTGCTCAAGCACGCTTTTCCAGCAAAAACAAGTTGCTGGAGTTGAGAAAGAGCAGAAGAACGAAAGAAGAGAAGAAGAATAGGGTTTGGGAGGTCAAATCTAAGGTAAAACCTTGATCTTCTGAGTTAAAATTTCCAATTTTGAATTCCCCTTGTTGAATTGTTCAATATACTGGAGTTTTGTAGGATTTTGATGGTTGGTTAGGAAGATTGAAAAAGAGGGTTTGGTGTTGGAACATTAAGAAATTTATGTGTAATTGAATGGTAAGTGTTTCATTTGTGTTTAGCAATTGATTTGGGTTTGAAATCTTGTTTAATTGAAGTGTAGGTAAAACCTTGATCTTCTGAGTTAAAATTTCCAATTTTGAATTCCCTTGTTGAATTGTTCAACATACTGGAGTTTTATAGGATTTTGATGGTTGGTTAGGAAGATTGAAAAAGAGGGTTTGGTGTTGGAACATTAAGAAATTTAGGTGTAATTGAATGGTAAGTGTTTCATTTGAGTTTAGCAAGTGATTTGGGTTTGAAATCTTGTTTAATTGAAGTGTTTTAATGGTGAAATGATTCCACCCAGCTATTGAAGCAGTTGAGGGTTTCAAGCTCCATTAATGGGGGTTTTGTTTAAGTTAAATGGATTTTGTTAGATAATTATGAGTAATTGAGATAGTTTTCATTAAAATTTTGCAGAGAATGTTATTTTGGATTGAGCATATGTGATTTGTGTGAAGTGTTCAAAGGTGAACATTTGTGCTAGAAGTGTGCAAGTGAATTGATGTTGATGTTAAGATACTAAGTGAGCAATTTGTGTTGGAACTTAGTAAAATTGGGAAGTGAATTAGGAATTTGGCAAATCATTGTGAGTATTTCTCCATTTCTTGGTTATGCTGTATGGCATTGTAGCTATGAAATATTTTAATGATAAGCATGTTATGAATGATATATCATATGATTTTTATTGTTTGAATTCATGAAAAATATTTTGAAAATGAAGCATGTCTAACTTGTAAGAACATGTTAGAACATGAATCATTCCAGGAATAATCCCGCATGAGTAGTACTTTGAGTATTTTATGGGCTTAATGGCTGTCTTGGAATTGATAGTGATGAAATTGAGTATGAGAAGACAGTTAAGCTACCCTTGTTTGGGCCGAACGAGGGGTGAGCCCCGCTCTATACTTAGAAGATGAAAGATGGATACGACTTTCAATGGGAAAGTATAAATGTTTTGAAAAGTATTGCATGAAGCTTCAAGCTATTTTTGTGCATATATGTATTGTTATCATTGCACTTGAATCTTTAAATGTGTCTGATTATGATTTTATCAACATGTGTATTAAATGCATATGAATGCCATAGAATGAAAATTATTTACTGAATTTGTTGTAGCTCACCCAATTTCTTCCAATATTTTAGGTAAGGATTACAAGGGCAAAGGAAAGGCGAGAGAAGAATAGAAGCTCCTTGACCTCTTCTTTTGTTATGTATGTATGGAGAAAGGGATTGGAAAACTGTTTATTTTGTTATGTATAATTATCATGCTATGTAAATATTATTACATAGAACAATATAGTGAGGTTATGACTATGGTTTGTGGATGGATAATGAATATCTGAATACAGATGTCACACCCTGCCGAGGTCCTGTCTAGACTGATGGAACTCACACAAACGGAATGCGAACAATTACAACATAATACAAAATGCGTAGGAACACAATGTAGAAAAAAAATTCTTTTTATTTACTGCATAGGAGTTGAGTACAAAAGCGGGCATCACCACTTACGGAAACACATTCCCAATCATCCTAACTAATACAATAATTAGTTAAGGTATACACAAAACTAGGACCCTTGCAACCCTTATCCAGACAGCCTTAAGCTCCTGTAAATGGTAACAACGGACTGAGCCATCGCTCAGTGGGAAAGTATTTTGTGGATTATGTCAAATTATAACGAGGTCATCATAATCATAATCATAAGATAAACAATACAATCATCATCAATCATATAAATGCATAAATGGGTATACACGTAAAACACTGTCACTATGAAGTTCATGGCTTGGTACTATCCTGGGTTCACGTACAATGTCCCTCTCCTGGTGTTCAACTCGGATTCTCATTGTACGTCTCCTGCCAGGGAATATATGTAACTCGGTCCGTACATGTCCTTTCAGTGGACATATACCGCATGAGGTTAACTAAGTCAAGGCATTTACGCCAATAATTAATTGGGGGCCAACACTTCTCACATCCCTCGGTGGTCACGTGACTACCGGTATGCTATGCATATGCATGTAGACATGTACGCATATCAAGTTAGTCTCTATCCTTGACCATTGTATTCCTTCATCATGCCTACTGCATTTGTGCGACAACTCTTGAGTGGACAAACATGTGGACTTTATATCTTTTAGGCTAGCTTTCGATAGAATTAACCAGATCAGTCTCTAGGCTGAGAGGTGGGTCACAATGGACACGTTTGAATACCATGTCTTTTAGAGCAGTACTGCTGCCTCCTGTTCACAATTTAATGGTACTAGGGACAAGACTAAATCTAGCTAATAGAATCAATTGCTAATCCAGCAGTATGATGATACGCAGTCTAAATGTCAAGGTACAATATGGCATAATCTCAACATTTATAATATAATTGAAATAATGTATGTATATCAAATAATATGATATATGTATGAATTGAGATTATGCATGTATGTCAAATAATATGATACATGTATGAAAATTTTATAAAAAGAAATAATACACGCAAATCTAAGTTTTGCTTCCCACACTCAACTTATACGCTTTTCAAGATTGTGATTCCTACAGTAGCTCCGCACGGACTGAGGGTTTGCAAGAAAGTTTCAAAAGAAGAGAGAATCTCAAGAGGAGAGAGAAAATTTTAAGAAGGGAGAAGAATCTCCAAATGAGGGGGGAGGGCAAGAGAGGGAAAGAGAAGGAGGGGTGGTGAGAAAAATAAGGGGACGAGACCCTTTTTATAGGGTCCCAAATATGGGAGAGCCCCCATAAGGACTCCTTTTGACTTTTGAGGGCTCCCCCAAAAGGGCGCCCCCACACGGGGGATATATATATATTACATTTTACTATAATTATATATATATATATATATATATATATATAATAATATTATTATTATTATTATATTTTTCTGGTACAATCCAAGGTATTATAATAGATACATATGAATATGAATGAATGTAGATGTGGATGATTACATATGTGGTCTGGAATTGTGGTTTATTAGGAATTTGTGAGATATCTATTTTATGGAGACATGTTGACAAATCTTTTTTAAAAATTGTGTATTTGCCATGAGACTAACTGTCACACCCCGGGTTGCACAGTGTGCCCCATACCCAGGTGTGGGCGTACCCCCTCGGGGCGAACGCCAGCCATTATGGATCCATAATATTGTCATATCGCCATGAAACAATCCAACCGCAGCTGGTCTACATCGAAACGATTATTTGTCTACCACTATTCATGAATAGTGCAGGGCCTCCCTAGGAATCGAACTCAAGACCTCCCTTAAGGAGTTAGCTTTCGCATTCCTAGTAGCCACTAAACTATTGGCTCAGTGGTTACTCAGAATGCGAAATTAGACTCCTTAAGGAAGGTCTCGAGTTCGATTCTGGGGGAGACCCTTTACTATTCATGAGTGAATAGTAGGGATAAATAATCGTTTCGATGTAGACCAGCTGCGGTTGGGTTGCTACATGACGATAGGACAATATTATGGATCCATAATGGCTAGGCGTTCGCCCCGAGGGGGTGCGCCGGCACCTGGGTAGGAGGCAAGCTGTGCAACCCAGGGTGTGACACTAACAATGTATTGTACATTATATTTATATATGTATAGTGTATAGTATACTATGTCGGTCATGACGTCACTCCACGTAAGGGGCGTTGTGACACATCGACTTAGATAAAGGTGTATTAATGTTTTGTTGTATCTTCCGCTACATATTTTGTACTTGTATGAATGTAACATTTGCACTTGTGCCCTCCTTAATTAAAGTAGGAAGACTAAAAGATTTATGATAATGTCCATTTTGTCCACATTTCGATTCTTTTATGTTTATTGTTGTAAATTATTGCTTAAGAATTGTGACATAAATGGTATCATAGCACGATCTTGCGACCAAGGCCATACACGCGTTGACCCTATCGGTACATGCGTCGGTCATACATGTCGACCACCTTAAACTTTTGCCACTCAAGCACTCATAAATTTTTCCGTCTATAACTCGTTCCTTAGCCATATCTACCACACTTCAATTTGATCTACCTATCTCATATTTATAATAAATATTAGCAAACTTCAAATACAACTCAGACATTAAAATTAGACATCTATTATAATTAAAAATCCTTCAAAATTAGAAACCTACTCAAGCTAACACACTTTCTATTTTTCTCATACTTAAATTAGACACTTTCTATTTTAAGTTCGAACCAAAATCTCAATAATCTCCACCGTGGTGAGAACTCTACCAAGCAATCAATCTTAATCTTTGCTGTAGCATGCGACCAATCACTCAATGACGAATCAACTTTTCTGAATCGATCATTCGAACATTCATTTCATTCCCTTGAGATGCAACCAATCAATATGCTATCGTGTTTATCAACCAATCAAACGACGTATCTCAATCTTTTGAGATATCAACCAATTAATTGATCTTCGCAATATATCTGAACAAACACCCAATCAGTCATTTAATCTGCAATTACTTAATCATTCAATTTTTACAATTGCTCCACCATGAACAAACATTCTATCTTGATCTGCAACTTCACATTCTAATTAATCAAGGTAGATCCAACGTTCCACATGCTTGGCTAACTCTTCAAATAACGTCTTAAACATATGCAACGTCATCTCAATACATGCATCATCTCAGCATAGTTAAATAATGAGAATATAACAATGATTGAGTTTATTGATTGAGTGGCATCTGTTGCCAAACCCACCAGCCAACCTACATGCAAGTCAAACTAACATTGAAACTTGGCTTCAACATACGCCTAGCTATGATGGTTGCGACTTCCACAAGCAGCAGCATATTCGGTGCCATCGTCTGTCAATAATCGGCAATAGCGTGCTCACACAATCTTCAATCCACAACGACGTTCTTTTAAACAAGGTACAACAACTCCAAACCCACAGCGATAACTTCTCAAACCAAGTTCTAATACCAATTTTTTGGATTTTTAACACCGATTAATCAATCTAATATGCAGTAAAAATATTCAAATAATAAAATCAAGCAATCACACGAGCAATTTAACATGGTTCAGCTAATTGGTGCCTACGTCCACGGGTGAAAAATCATATATACTGAAAATATTACAATTCAAGAAGACCATCCTTCTACAGTCACCTCTTGTCACAAACTCAAGCACTGGTAAGTTTCTCAGTCTATAACTCGTTACTCAGCCATATCTACCACACTTCAATTTGATCTACCTATCTCATATTTATAATAAATATTAGACAAACTTCTATTAATACAACTCAAACATTAAAATTTGACATTTATTACAATTGAAAATCCTCCAAAACTAAAAATCTACTTAAACTAACACACCTTCTATTTTTCTCCAACTCAAATTTGACATTTTTTATTTTGAGTTGGAACCAAACTCTCAACAGATAGTAGTTGATATTGGGCCAATTGGTACAGATTTTACAAAAATGTTTTTCTTTCCAAAGCTTCTAGAAAACTTAATTCTTTTCAAAGGCTAGTTTCACCCAACTCTTCCAAAAAAAAAAAAAAAACTAAAAAAATATTTTTCCAACACATTTAGTCCAAAAGTAAATATTTTCAAATACCTCTTAAAACTATTTTTAATTCAAAAGAAACGAGGCCATTGAAAATTTTGAATAATATGTATGTTATCACTATTGATAATTAAGTCTATCAAATTTACTTGGTTTTATTCGATGGCATCAAAAATTGAAATATTTTAAATGCTTTCTGGCTTCAAACCAATGACTGGACTTTAGTTACTTATATACTTGTTTTGGAATATTTTTTAAGAAAAGATCAAAAGAGTAGTCCAGCGTAAAAAACAAAAGAGTTTATTATATAGATATAAGTATGGATCTTACAAAAGGGTGGAAATTCGTATTGTCGTGTCATAATCGTATCATGTTGAAACACATGTATAATAAGTATATTGCAAACCCAAACCCGACATGTTTAAATAACATACCATTATATGTGAACCCGAACACGACACGTTTAATAAATGAATTAAACAAGTTAACCTGTTTATTTTTATTTTTATTTTTTGACAGGAAACAACTAAAAATCCCATAGCCCTTCCCTCTCGTGGAAACCTGTTTATAACCCTTAAAGCTTAAATAGGTTCATTCTAAACTATTTAACATGCATAAATTCTAAATTAACATATACATAAAAAATCCAAAATCATAATTATACAAGCATATAGTAAAGACCAAATAATAATCGTGTTAAACGGGTCAATTTCAGGTTTAGTAGGTCAACTTGCTTTTAACCTGAAATTTAATAGTGTCTAATCGTGTTTAACCTATTTTAACCTGCATCTGTTTATGCTAAACCCAAACCCGCTAATTTCGTGTCGGTTTCGAGTCGTGTTATCGTGTCGTGACCTATATTGCCACTTACACTCATTTGATTTATAATCTTAGAATACATTCCAAAATAAGAATTTAGTGAATTTTTCATGCTTCATCATTTCTTCTTGAAGAGAACCTAAGATACCATCCATTCTTCACCATTGTTGTACTTGAAGAGTTCAATTGCAAATAAGTTGAATCTTCTTCAATAGTTCATCTCCTTTACTGCAGCTTTGTCGCTACCAGTGAAGGATTTCATTATTTCTTTCATTGTTTTTGCATTAGCATCTGTGTTCTTCAACCACTCTTCACTGTAGTAGACCATGAAAATTATGTGAAAACAAAGAAAATATTATGTATATATAAATGTTTTTATTTTCATGTAGGAAAAAAGAATAAGAAGAAGAAGACGAAACATGTTCATCCTTACTGGGGACGCGAAAAATGCTTTCCATTGAGAATTCAATGGCTCACAACTGAAACATCATGCTATTAATTATATGTGATTTATAACATTAATCATTAGTACCAAGAAAATTAATCACCCTTGAACCAAAACTTTATGATCTTCATAATGGATGAATTTGAAAGAGAACAATTACACAAACGATTCATTGGGTTGATAAAGAAAATCTCCGGATCTAATTATAAAAGTCATGGAGCTTATAAAAAAAAATAATAGAATAATGTTGACCAATAAATAAATAACATATATATTTTTTTTAGGGAAAGGTGATCAATTTCATTAAGAGAATGGAGAAGTACATTCATTTTGGATCAAATGCTCCAAACCAGGGGGGAGTCCTCGACCCAGATTCTCTGCTCATCAAGAGTTGTGCTCAACCTAGCTAGCGAGTGTGCTACATTATTAAATGTACGTGGAAGGTTAGTAAAATCTTTTACTAATCGGTTGTTGGCCATAACAATAATATCTTGGACTATTAAATATGATTATGCTCGTTTAGATTCTTTCTCCTTGATGAGTTTAATCACATTCAACGCATCTGATTCCACCAGGATGGGAGTGCACCAGGACTCAAGGGCCAGTATCGGGCCCTCTTTGATTGCCAACGCCTCTGCAAGTTCAACTGTACCATATGTCTGGAGTGGGGTTGTTGCTCCTAACATCAGTTGGCCCAAATGCTTTATAATGATTGCCCTCATTCCCACTTTGGCTTGCCTTGCATCGACAACGAAATCAACCTTGCGAGTATAATCTCTATTACCGGTTTGAATGATTCTGATTGGTAGGATTTGCTTGCCTTGTACACTTCTTTTCATTAGCTTCCTGATATGCGGATAGATAGGACTCTGCCCATGTAGCAAGTTCATCACCACTCCACCCCCCTTATTTCCATGTGTGACATGGTTCCTATTGTTCCATAAGGACCATAAGAGAATGATTGCCAGATCTTGACCCTTTGGTAACATCGGGCCACCTTCAGTTAGTAGGAATGATAAGTTAGGGCCATTCAGGAGAGCAACTTTGGTGTTATGGAAGCACTTTTCCCACGCCTCAAATGCGACCGTTCATTACATGAGCACGTGCTACAAAGAGTCCACTCCATTTTTGCATAGCCGACATTGCTCCATGAACGCTATCTTCATTCTCTACAAATCATCTCTTGAAGGAAGGCAATTCTCCACCGCTTTCCAGAAAAAAAGATCTTGACTTTGTTCGAGATCTTGAGATTCCAAATCGAGTTTCACCACGAAGCTGAAGAGGTTGCATACGAGGTTGAGCATGAAGGTTAGAGATTCAAGGCCACATGATAACCACTTTTGACCAAATAGGTGCCTGATTTCTCATAGTGCCATAAGATGGAGTCTTCAGGACGTCTCAAGATGAGGGGTATAGACATAATCATGTCTGCATCTTCTTGTATAAAAAACTCCCTTATCAAATGCCTGTTCCAATCACCATGTTCATCCATTAGTTCACTAACCATAACGTTTGCAGCAAGGACCGTGGAATAGTATGGTTTTAAAACAGGCTCTCTAGGTAGCAAGGATCCTGGTAGATTTTGACCTTTGTACCCTCCATCTAATATCTTTGTTTAGCAAGGTCCTTCCCCACAAAATGTTACACTACATATAGGAGAATCTGCGCCCAATTCTTGCTTCAAGGAAGTGGTTTTGTGGGAAGTATTTGCTTTGAAGCATTTATGCCGCCAATGAGTCTTGTTTAGTTAGTAATCTCCATCCTAACTTTGCCAACATTGCTTGGTTAAAAGCTTCCATATCTTTGAAACGCTGGCCACCATAGGATTTGGACCAGCACAAATCGCTCCATTTTTTCCGGTGAGTCTTCTTTTTAATAGACGAGTCGCCCCACCAGAACCTCGACGTAAAACATTTTAGTTGCTTTCAGATAGCCACAGGTAGCTTGAAACAACTCATGAGATATGTAGGTATGGCTTGGATTACAACTTTTATTAGGATCTCTCTCCTACTCGCTGAGAAAATGTCACTCTTCCACCCATTCAATTTCTTCAATATTCTTTCAATGATCGGAATGAAGGCACCCATTTTGTTCCTCGCATTCAAGGATGGCATACCCAGATATTTGGTTGGACAAGTTTCTTTCTGTACTCCTATACAATTTCTGACAAAGTTCTTGGATGTTTGGTTAGCATTTTTTCCATAAAATAAAGTTGATTTGGAGAAGTTGATCACCTGATCAGAAGCTAAGGAATAAGCTGATAAAATGTCCTTCAAATGTGAGCATTCCTTCTTGGTAGCCTTTATAAACATAGAGCTATTGTCTGCGAAGAACAAGTGAGAGATGCATGACCCACCTCTTTTGAAATTGATACCCATGATGAAATGGTGGTTTTCTGCCTTATGGAACTAGGAAGAAAGTCTGCACAAATGATGAATAGAAATGGAGATAACGGATCTCCTTGACGTAGTATGCACTTAAGGTTGATATGCCCATGGATCTCACCATTAATGGTGATAGAATAGGATACCGTGGTAACACATCGCATTATCAAATCAACCCATTTGTCATTGAAGCCCAAAGCTTGCATCATCTTTTCCAGGAAACCCCACTTGATTCTGTCATATGCCTTGCTCATATCAAGTTTAAGTGATAGGTGTTGTGATAGATTGTCGCGGCTCTCAGAAAAAGATTGTAAGCATTCAAATCCAATCAGAACGTTATCTATAATAAGGCGCCTTGGCACAAAAGCACTCTGATTTTATGAAATGATGTCATTTATGACCAATCTCAATCTGTTGGTGATGGTCTTGGTAATGATTTCATAGATCACGTTGCAAAGACTAATGGGGCAAAATTCTGTGACATGCGTTAGGTTGTTCTTCTTTGGAGTCAACACAATATGCGTATGGTTCATGTCTTCAACTGGCCTTCCATAGTTTAGAACATCCAAGCATAGGCTTATGATCATTTTCCATCCCACAATGTCACAACAGTTTTGGTAAAAAGCCACGCTCATCCCATCAGCTCTAAGAGCTTTGGATGAGTTCATTTGGAAGAGTGCAGTCCGCACTTCATCTATTGTGAAGCTCAAGTCAAGGCCGTAAGACATATCATAAAAGATTTTTCTGTCCACACGGGAAGTAACATTGTTAATAGCACTTGAAGTTGGACAATCGGAATTGAACAAATTATTGAAATAAGAAATAAATATATCTCTAGCTAACTTGTTTTTTGCTCTCTATCCATTCATTTTGATTACCAGTGATGCCTCTGATGGTATTCTTCTTCTTCTTCCAGTGTGTGGCCTTGTTGTGGAAGAAACTCGAGTTGTGATCCCCAGCTTGGAGCCACAGTTTTTTAGCTCGTTGTATCTAGTAGATTTCTTTTCTTTCTTTTTTTTTTTTTTTCCAGCAAGGTGTCTAGATTCGCTTCAACTACACTAATTAGGTTCATTCCTGAGGGATCTTGGCATGTTGCATCTTAGAGCTTTGTAAGGTCCTATCTAGCTTTCTTGAGAGCTTCATTATTCAATTTCAGCGACCATCGATTCCATGAGCGGAGTCTAAGGCCACAATCTATAATTTTGCAAGGACTAACCTCCCCCCAGTGGCCACTATGCCCAAGCATCAACCACTGTTTCTTTGAAATTGTTCTCTTGGAGCCAAACTTCTTCAAATCTAAAAGGTTTCGAGCTTGTCTTGAACAAGGAATCTTCAGACTTGAGCGAGATGGCTCTATGGTCTTAAAACCAGTATTCCAGGTTAATATCTTTTGATTTTGGGAACAACTGAAGCCATGCAAAATTGCACAGCCACCTATCTAGTCTTTTTGTTGCATAGTGCTCACCACCTCGTTTATTGTGCCATGTGTACTTTGGGCCCACACATCCTATATCTTTTAGATCACAATCATTAAGTGTCTCCCTGAATCTAGCCATACTCGCCTGAGATTTCTGGAGCCCTCCAAATTTCTAGTAGGACAACAAAATTTCGTTGAAGTCCCCTCCACATACCCAAGGTAAATATAGCATGTTGCTTAGCCTGGTAAGCATGTTCCATGAGTGGGATCTCTCTGCATCCTCCGAGTTTCTATAGAAACCTGTGAATCTCCAATTTTGCTCTCCATCTTTAGATATTATTGCATCAATGTGGCCTTTGGAAAAGGATTGAATAGAAACGTTGACATGGGCATGCCATAGTAACATTAAACCTCCCTTCAGGCCCTTCCTCTCAACAACAAAAAAACTAGCATAATTCAAACTTCTATATATTTGCTTAGCTTGATAGCATCAAGTTTTGTTTTAATAAGGAATAGTAAATTAGGTTTATTATTGTGCACAACCTTGTGCAGAGCACGAAATGTCTGATTGTTCCCAATCCCTCGAACATTCCAACATATGATATTCATTTGACTTAAGATAACATATTAATAAATTACTAAATGTAATAGACATGCAAATATTAATTTGGAGATGTCCCACAGATAAAACTGTAAGATGAAATTAAAAAGGCACATACAAAATATCCTTATTGGAGATAAAATCAAAAGAGTAGTCCAATGTCAAAAACAAAAGAGTTTATTATATAAGATATAAGTGTGGATCTCACATTCATTTGACTTATAATCTTGGAATATATTCCAAAATATGAATTTAGTGAATCTGCTTCATCATTTCTTCTTGAAGAGAACATGAGATACCATCCAATCTTCACCATTGTTGTACTTGCAGAGTTCAATTACAAACAAGTTGAATCCTCTCCAATAGTTCATGTGCTTTACCGCAGCTTCATTGCTACCAGTGAAGGATTTCATTATTTCTTTCATTGTTTTTGCATTAGCATCTATGTTCTTCAACCACTCCTCCCTGTAGTAGATCATGAAAATAATGTGAAAACAAAGAAAATATTATGTATATATAAATGTTTTTATTTTCACGTAGGAAAAAAGAAGAAGAAGAAGAAGAAGAAGAAGAATCATGTTCATCCTTACCCGGAACGCGAGTAATGCTTCCCATTGAGAATCCATTGGTTCACAACTGAAACGTCATCCTACTAATTATATAAGATTAACATTAATCATTAGTATCAATAAAATTAATCACCCTTGAACCAAAGTTGATTTGCGTATATATAAAGTTGTTATATGAAATAAAATAATTGATTTAGAAGACTCACCTGAAAATATAGTAGCAAATTTGCTGATGGTATAATTACAGTCCCGACATTAAAGATGTATTCGGTTAACCAGTCATCTTCATCAAGAGGCTGTACACATATATGAGGCCAAAATGATCAGTATATGTACTCAAAACAATCTTTGGCATTTAATTTTTTTACCCAAAATAATGAGTGATGAGACCATGACCTTACATTTAAATATTCAAAGTTTTGCACATACGTGACATATTTAAATGTATATATGTGTACCTCATAGTGGTAGGCTATGGTTTTGTGGCATATGTGATCTATAAAAAGAAGTCCATCTGGTGTCATCCATTGTGATATCTTTCGGAGAAATAGCTCGTAGTTCTTCATATGCTGATAAAAAAAAATGAAAGAAGAATAGGAAGATTCAAGGTCATTTAAGAAGCTATATACATAAGTAATTCATATATATATATATGCTAAATACTACTTACCTCAATCAAACCAATAACCATTATTCGATCAAATTTTTCATCCATTTCATGTGTAGTTATATCTGCTAATATGATCTTCACATTGGATAAGTTCTTGTCCCTATTACAAATTAAAAAAAAAAAGAAGCCACTTAATTAAACCAATATATTGTAAATATATATCCGGCTGACAAACCCACATTGTGCTTATTTTTGCCAGATCCAGTGGCAAAGCCATGTTTTGTATAAGGGGGCAATTTACTTTTTTGAAAGAAAGTAGTATTAATATATTAAAGTGAAAATTTATTACTGCCCATCTCCTTGTCCTTAGCTAAGAGTTGTCCTTAGCTATCTTTTGTTCTACCTAAAGAAATTGTGATAATAGAATTGTACAAGAAGACAAAACCAAAAAGAAAAGGTAGGAGCAATATTAAGAAATGGTTACGTACCTACATTGTTCTTCGATGAACTCTTTTTGAGATACTGAGTTTGTGAGTCCTGTAACTTGACAATTGCTATACTTACGAGCAACATACATGAGGAGTGCGCCTTGCCCGCATCCGATATCTAGCACTCTTTGACCGTCTTGTATTTGTGCTCTCTCACAATATAAATTCAACATTGCTATCTCAGCCTCGTCGAGCGTCGCATAATCATCTTTGAAGTAGCAACAACTGTAACCATTTGCTTTATAAAATATCGTTTAACATGAACATGCATGATTGCTAACTATTTCTTTTAAAGGCATAATTATTGGTATATCATTGCTAATTAAAACTACTTGGTCACTTTATTTTTATGGTTAACATTAAGTAATTTTTGTATATATATAGCACTCTTTATTTTTATGTTAACATTAAGTAATTTTTGTATATATCTAGCACTCTTTATTTTTATGGTCAACATTAAGTAATATATAGTTACTCTTTCCTTTTTAAAAATAAAAATAAAAATAAAAATAAAAATAAAAGGTTAAAGGGTAAGACGACCTTGGAGTGTCAACCATGATTGTAGCATAAGTATAATAACTACTTAGGCCTCGAGCGACCATCCCATGTTATAATGTCAGATTATCTTCATTGCACATCCCATGTTATATTAGGCCTCGAGCGGCCACATGCATGAGAATGTCTTTTAGAGTTTTAACAATAATTACATCATTATATAATCATATGTATAACCTATTTTTGCACTTGATTTAGATCAAATTAAAATAAATTTAAATCATAACAACGTGTCATATTACCTTGGTAGATTTTTCTACAAATTAATCGACCCTCTATTATTATTTTTTTAGGTAACTTGGAGAATCTTGGCAGCTCACGCATACCAACTAACCTGCAGGAATGAGCCTTAGTAAGGAAAGTGAGTGGCATCCTTCTAATAAGTGGATAGATACTTCTACATATAGTCCACCTCACCTAACGACAGTCCAATGTCATCGTACTCTTATATTCCCTAATATGGCAATTTCTTTACATATACATACCTTTGTTTCATCATGCTTCCTGTCATAAGCTTAAAAAAGGAGATTGGCACTTCATACATCTTTGAGTCCAATGCATCAATCTCTAATGCCATGCTCATCTGCCGAAGAGCTGTTTCATAATTGCCAAATACATTAATATGTAAGAATTACATACCACACATCATAATCAAGAACAATTCAGAATATTAATGTAAAAGAATTGGTTAAGTATGAAAAGACAGTGAAGATTGAAAGCCAACAGATATTAAGGAGGGAAAATTTTAGGTATTTGATATTTATTATTCATTAAGAAACTAAAATAAGTGAAGATGTGAATCATAGAGTTGTACTTTAAATAAAGTGTTAATGGAGAATTACATAATCGACGCATCTTATTGAAGTGAAAAGGATAATTTTATAAAACAGCTATTGGACTTGCTATTTTATATATATGGAACTGAATGTTGGGCGATAAAGAGACAATGCATAAATAAATTAGGGAGATTCTTTTTGTATTCACAAAAAATACTCACACTACCCACTTGCTATATATCATAGATTGTTAAAAATTTCCTAAATAGGTGAGTAAAATAAATATTTTTGGTGGGTAAGAAAAGAAGTACCCATAAGTAAGTGTAACGCATGTCAACATAAATATATTGTAAAATATTAAAAGATAGAATTAGAAACAACATATTCTAAAAATGATAGGAGTAGTCTCTGAAGATAAAATGAGAAAAACTAATTAATATGACTTGGACATATACAACTAATTAAATGCTTCAATTAGGAAGAATGACCTATCAACAATCTATGGTAATTAATGGTAGAAATAGAGAAAAAATTAAAATAACATGAACAAAATCTGTTAATTAAGAACAAAGATAATAACTATTTGTGTTTTAGATAGAGATTTAGCTTTTAATGGAGCAGAGTGAAACTATACTCTAGCTCTCTCTCTCTCTATATATATAACCCTTCCTTCCAGACAATTTTGTAGTGGTGGAGGCACAATTTCTATATTAAGAAAAGTTAAAATATATAATTACATGTGGAACAATTTAATTTTTTAGGGAATTTTTTTTTAATATTATCAGCTATGTTCATGTTTATCTTGAAAAAGAAACTTGTATTATTATTATTTATTTATTTATTAATTTTTTTTTCCATCAAATGAGTATTGCTAAAATTCTTTGCCTTTTTCTCTTGCTGATGCGATGACTTTTCGAAAGAAAAATAAAGAAAAATTAATTAACATTACAATGGGCAAAGCTGACGAGTTGGGCAGTTTGCTCTTCATAGGTGGGTTTGTAACCCCATTGAAGACGCTTCTCCAACCCCATCTTTATTATCCGTCTAATCTCTTCATCTGGAATCAACCCCATTTCCATCTTCTTCCTCAGCTCTGCTGCAACTTCTCCCTTCTTCACTGCCATTAAAACACTGCAACTCAAGATCATTCAACTAAGAAGAAGGAGAAGAAAAAAACAAGTTATTATTGTATGTTTAATATTAATGGCCTGATAGTATGTTTTTATTTCATCTTTATCTTTATCACAAAAGCCTAAGAAAAGACAGATCTTTATCTTTTTGGTTTGGTTCAGGAAGAATTGGTTCATATTGAAAGAAAGCTGGCCACAAAAGCCTAAGAAAAGGTAGATCATTATCTTTTTGGTTTGGTTCATATTGGAAGAATTGGTTCATATTGAAAGAATGCTGGCCACAAAAGCCTAAGAAAAGACAAATGCCCTGTGGTGCTTGGTGACCCAAATTATTACGGGAACCAATCTTTTGTTCTATGTCAATTATAATAATATTAAAAAACATGTTTTCAGTAACCTTGGGATACATCATACATACACGAACCTTTTTTCTTTTTTTTTTTTTTTTTTTGTGTTTTTTGGTCTTTGACCCTAGTGTTGTGATATCTCGAAGTATCACACCCTACTAACCATTTAAGTAAGTGTTATTGACCTATGAATTAAAATTATTATTATTAGCCAGCTTAATGCTAAATTGTTCTAATATTACCCGTTATACATTTTTAGTCAATTGGTCCACTATGATAATTTTCAAACCGTTTTGAAGGAAAAAATATCAAATTTAAAATTATTGAAAATTTTAAAATAAAATTGGTACCAAATCCATCGTGATTTTGTTACGATTCTAATGCAACTGACTGCGCTTGGACTTCAAACGAATTGCCAGCGCAAAAATTAAATTTTATCATCCAACACGTAACTCGAGGTTTGACTCATAAATTAAGGTACGCCACAATGGATGACTAAAAATATTGGTCTCTTATTTGGCCACCTTTCCGGGCAATGCATGACTTGATGAGACAAGATAATACAAGTGTCATGTCAAAAGAGTAATTTGTCATGCACTCTTAGATTTTATTGGAATATTGCATGCAAGTGCCCAATACATGTGAATTTCAAAATGGCTTCCTTGGCCATAAAAGACAAATCTCATCACATTCCTCCAACGTGACTAGCTAGAGGAGAAAAAAAAAAAAGAGAAAAAAAGGGGGTGGCTATGATCTTCTTTAAGAACAAGAGAGAGGTTGCACTAGAACTAAGTGAGTGCATCTATTTCTTTAACCTTATTTACTGATTTCTTTCCTTTCCTTAACATATGTTCTTGTTATTTTAGTTTCTTCTAATGTCTAGCTTAAATTTGCTGCATTTAGCATATATAATCTACCCACATACATGAATGTTATGTCATGGTTGAAAATGAAGAAAACAGACCAACTAGCCTTCTTTGAGAGGGTTTTTCTCTTTGTAAATGTTCGCTATAGGGGTTGTGGGTTGATGATTTTTAAAGTAGGAAGATTAGAGGCGACATTAGAGGTGATAAGAGAGGAAGAAGACTAGAGTATAAATGCTTAAAATGTGTCGAATCAGTGCCTGCTCACCATGAAAAAGAAATGGGGACAGACCATGCTGATTTTTAACCCATGTTTGGGGTAAATTTTCACCCTCTGAATGGATGAAATTAAAACCATGGGTTAGAAAGGTCGAAAATAGGAAGTATGGGAAAGAGAAATGAGACGATAGTAGAGCGAAATAAAAGGAGAAAATAGGAGAAAAATGGGTAGGAACATGGCTGCTCGAAATAGAAAATAAGATAATTGTTGTAACAACCCATGTTTGAGTCAGTTTTACTACTTATTCAAAACACACCACCCAAAAAACTTAGTTTTGAAGGGAACGTGTGCAGCCCAAAGTGAAGATAAGAAAGAAAAAAAAGCTAGAAGGAGGGCAAACAATTAATTAAAGAAAGAACTACAAAAGAAACGACCCGAATGAGATAAAGACCATTTAAAACAATTCTCTTTTTGAGATAATCTCACATTATCTAAAATAGCAGATAAATCATTCAACTGTGCAATGCCCCTAGAAGATGGCATACGAGATAGATGGAAATTCCAATAGGAAGATGAGCCGTCACCCGAAAAATTAACAAAACGTGCACTTGGTTCATTATGAAGACGCGAAAAATGATACAATTTAGGAAACCTAGATGCCAATGAAGATTCTCCACACCAAACATCTTCCCAAAACAGAAAGACATACCATTACCCAAAACTCGAGGTAGAAATGAGAAAAAATAAGGGAAAATAAGGTGAATAAATTTCCAAGGACTTCTACATGAGATGGAAGAAGGTGCTACAATATCTTAACCTGGGCGTGAAGAACTGTGTATGCTTCTAACAACCTTAACCCATAAAGAATTTTCCCCCTGAGAAAGCTGCCACAACCATTTTGATGCCAGAACTTCGTTTCTTTTCACAAAATTTCCACTCCCCAAGCCACCTTTACGCACCGATTTCTGCACCACCTGCCAGTGTACTAAGTGACAATTACTGTCACACCCCGCTCGAACGCGCCTAAACCGGCAGAACACTCACAATTCAAGTACAAGTATGTTTTTATTGATTACATAATGTATTTTGTACAGAATATAGGTGGTGTAGAAACTGCCCAAAAATGTAGGAACATCCTCCCAAAAATCTCCCTAACTAATTGAACAATTAAGGGGTACAAAATGAAGGCTGAAAAACACCTTCGTCCAATCCACCTTAAACTCCTGTAAAATGGTGAGCAACAGGATGAGCTGTTGCCCAGTGGGTAAAATAATTTGTGAATATGACAAAAAATAAAGAAGACATCATAATCATACATCAATATACACAACATAGCATCATAAACAGTGCAATAAATGAGTGTACATAACACCGTCTCGTAATGGTTCTGTGACCGTACATCACCCTGAGTTCGAGTACAAATGTCCATCTCGAGGTAATCCTGGGTTTACATTGTACGTCCATCTCTAGGGAAAATCAATAATAGTGAGCCCAATTGCTCCAATAACTATTCCATAGATCACAAACCACTTATGTCCTTAGGTGTTGCTTATTTTATGCATGATGACTGGTCTGGTTGGTCTTATTTACATTAGACGGGATTTGACAGCGTCTGGTGATACTTATCAGAGTCAACATCACCACGTGCATTGTTAGTGTGACGCCCCGAAAATTATTTCATCTAGCCCATAACCCAATTGCATTTTTGCCCAAACTCTATGTGTTGTCTTGATATGTTTGGTGTTTGTTTGATGATTGTTTAATGTTTGTATAGTTGATGCTTGATAATGTATATAAATATATGTATCATAAATTTATATGAGTCATGTTAAATTAAAGTATAATGCATATGTTATGATTTATGCATGGGCTCATTAAACCATGAATTGATATGGGTTAGGATTGATTGAATAAAAGGATAAATGAAATTGAAAATTTGGTGTATTAAATGGATTGGACATTTAAAATACATGTGGTTGGTATGGGTAGTATGAGACCAACACATGTGAAGGTTGGTGCATGAAAGTGGACAAGTGTCCAATGCCCACTTGTCTTCTTCAAGGAAGTGCTAGAATGAGTGGAGGGAACCAAGGAGAGGAAAACAAGGAGAGAATCAAGGAGAGAATCAAGGAGGGAATCAAGGAAGTGCTAGAAAGAGGTGAGTGGAGAGAAAAGAAAGAAGAAGAGAAAGAAAAGAAGAGAAAGGAAAGAAGAAGAGAAAGAAGGAGAGAGTTGCAGGAGTAAGAACCCTGCGAGATTTTCATCAAAGAAGTGGATCTTTGGAATTTACGGTCAGATTGAGCTCAAATTTTGTCAGCACGTTTGTAGCTTATGGTTCTTCATTCAGGTCGGTGGAGATTTTGATCAGGGGTTTCTTCTGAGAGATCTAACCTCTCAAACAAAGCTGGCCGGAAAGTCTGGATTTCTCGCACTGTTTCGCTCAAACTTATAGATCTCCTAAATCTACCGTTAGATGGTTATCAAATTTGGGTATGTAGTTTATAACTGATATTTATACATTCTGAACGGTGGAGATCGTAATTAGAAGCTTGTGCTAAGAGATATAACCTCTGAAACAAAGCTGGTCGGAATTTCTGGGTTTCTCGTTCCGTTTCGGTAAAACTTGTAGATCTCCTCAACGTACCGTTGGATGGATATCAAATTTGATTATGTAGTTTACAACAGATATTTCTGTATTCTGAACGGTGAAAATATTTATACGTTAATTATTTTGTGTGATATAGCCATCTGAGTTTGGGTATTTGCAGCAGGAAAGGAGAAACTGTCTGATTAGACACTTGCTCATCAAAGATACATATCTTTTCGGTCCACCGTTGGATTGGGCTGATATTTGGACAGAAGGTTTGTTTCTTCACATACTTCAATCTGTACGGTTGATTTTCTGATTACATATTTCTGTTGGTAGATTGATACATCTGAACAGAATAATACATGTGAAGAATTGGTAGGGTTGTTTGTATTAGACCTACATTTAGAATATGAACTTAGACCTTTCCAAATAGCTTGCATGTCAACTATGTTGACCTAGTTGCCATTGTTGATGAACCCATGATGCAAAATCAGTGATATACATGGCTGAACATGGTGACCTAGTGTAAATCGACAATAGGGCCTAAGTATGGAAAATTTCATATTTTAGGGCTTTTGATGCTTTTGGCCTAGAATCATTGAATTGATGCAACTTATGTTTAATTAAGCATGATTAGAGTTGATTATGCTACTGATTTGGTGGTTGTGACCATATCATGGGTTAGGCCTACTTGTGATCAAGTGACCCAATTTGGGCATGTTTATGCCTAAAGGAATTGAAAATCAGTATTTTTGATTAATAGAATGGTTTATGTATGAGAACTATGCATTAGAGGCCTAAGTCATGTGATTTGAGTTGAATGATGGGATTAGATGAGATTTAGGCCTATTGTTTATATGTGGACTGATTTAGGGTTGATGTGTAATGTCTATGTGATTGAGCATAGAAATTGATGTATGGTAGGATATTGATGAATGTTTCAGGATCTTGATTTGGGTTGATTCGGTTTGGTGATCGTGTGTGGTTAAGTACTCTCGCGAGGCTTGGTTGTGAGTAGGCTTCACTTATGATTATATCATTTATGTCATCATATCACTTATATATATTGTATGTTGAAAGCATGAATGTGTTCTAATGTTTTGAATGATGCATTGATTTGAGAAAACCTTATGACTTTGGTTGGGCCCATCTATCTGGCTAATAGGGGGACTTGACCTTGTCATAGGAGGGTTTTAAGAAGGAAATGATTGGGATCAACGGCACGGTGAAATAGACGTGGACTAGTAACCCAAGTAAACATGATTGGGATCAACGGCATGGCGAAATAGACGTGGACTAGTAACCCAAGGCATGTGGAATGTGGATCCAAATTGATAAACTTTTACTTGCATCGAACTTATTATAAATGCTTGATATCTATATGTTATGAGCTTTTAATCATGCTACACATTGACATGCATACATGGTTTTTATTGATGAGTATTGATAGCATATTTGAATTCTATTCACTGGGCATCGTTGGCTCACCCTCATTTTCCTCTTTCAGGTCCTTCTGTCCCGAATAAGGGCAAGGGAGTAGTCATATCTTGAGGGCCTTGCCTGCGAGAGAATCCAAGGCCTCGATGTGAGTTGAGAGGCATTTTGATTGAATTGTGTTTTAAATTATGAAGTACTATATTTTGGATTATGTAATTATAACACTTACCACATTGTAGTACGGGTGAGTTGGGACTTGTTAGATAGACTATGTGGGCATATGACGGTTTTATTTGTACCCACAATTTGGACTTTATGTGTATGTCGATTTTAATGGACTGTAGGGATTATGATTTTATTTATGGTTCATTTTTATGGATTATCCCTTGTCTTTGATGATTAATACGGTGGGTAGTTTTGTTTAGTACCTTTTAATATTATGTCGTTGTTTGAGATAAGGCTCGTAGGGTCTCAACCACCTCACGGGAGTTGAGGAGTGGTCGGAGATGCCTACGCCGGGCGTCCCGCCCCGGCATTCCGCATGCCATTCCCTGCGGGGTTGGTGGTCCGGGGCGCGGGGTCGCCACAGTTGGTATCAGAGACTGATTTTACTAGGTTTGGTCTATGTATTGGACTTAGATGACTTTGACCTAGGAATTGGGTGAGAGATTTAGGTGATTAAAAAGCTTAAAAGAACTAACTTAAAAGCCTTACTATCATATTTTCTGTGTGTATTATATGATATGGGTAGTTATGAGGCGGGCACTAGTGGGGCCGAGGCTAGTGGAGCTGCGAGAGCAGCAGGACCTCAAATGGTTGTACCTCAGCCTATGCCTACACCTGCTCCTATTGTTGTGGAGAACCCCACTGATCGGCGGACAGACTGCTAGAGAAGTTCATGAAACTAAAGGCTAAGGAATTCACTGGTGGAGTTGACTTAAAAAAGGCCGAAGATTGGCTGAAGAATGTCGAGAAGATCAGTCGCTCTTTAGAGCTTGATGAGGAGTCTCAGGTCCTATGTGCTGCTCACACACTGGAGAGTGATGCAGAGGATTGGTGGCTTTCAGTGTTGGTATGTCTACACGGGCAGCTCCAGGTGAACAGACTTCACAAGCAGAGTCTGGGGGGCAGTTCCAGACTCCGTGGAAGAAGGGAAGATGGGAAAGGAAGAGAAAGTTTTATGGAGGAGCACAGTCCGAGGGTACTCAGAGTAAGACATCCCAGGTTCAGACTGGTATGATGGCCTCACTAGTGGTTTCCTCTCCTGTCCCTATTCCTACTCAGGCACCGAGTGCACCAAGACCCCCATTCCCACAGACTGCTGGCCGAGGCAGAGGTAGAGGCCGAGGAAGTTATGTGACGACATCTCAGACTGGGTCATTTGCGCCCAGGGCTCCATTCTTATGTTTTCATTGTGGGCAGGCTGGGCATAGGAAGCTCGAGTGTCCGAATTTTCAGAGAGCTCAGGGATTTGTGCAGCAGTCCAGTGCCAGAGAGACAGCGAAGGCAGCTACTGAGCCAGACCCGACAGCATCCAGGACTTTGGTGGAAGGTACTCTTATTATTTGTGGTACTTCTATGCATGTATTATTTGATGCTGGTTCTACATTATCATTCATATCTGGACGTATGGTAGATAGTTTGCATTTGACTCCCATTAGGGCTAGTACATGGTTAGTGGTGAGTACTGTAGCTGGGGAAAGGATCTACCCGAACATGATTTGTAGCCAGTGTGTGGTTCAGATTGGTGATGTTGAGATGCCTATTGACTTTCGAGTCCTAGAGTTTTTAGAGTTTGATGCAATTCTAGGGATGGATTGGCTCGCAGCTTATCATGCAATTATCGACTGTTTCACGAAGAGAATCATTTTTCAGATCCCCGGACACCCAATGTTTACACTACAGGGTAGAGCTTCAGACCAGACAGTCACAAGGGGTAGATTTGTGACTGATGGAGATAGGGAGATTTTGGCTGGGTTAGTGCCTGATGAGGAAGAGACTAGTGAGGTGATACTTGAGGATATTGCCATTGTTAGGGGCTTTCAAGATGTGTTCCCTGCGGATCTTCCAGGATTACCACCGAAGCGAGAGATCGATTTCATTATTGAACTAGTCCCTGGCACGAAGCCTATCTCCATGGCACCATATAGAATGGCGCCAGCCGAGTTGAAAGAGTTGCAGAAACAGCTTGAGGAGTTATTGGCTAAAGGCTTTATTTGCCCGAGTGTGTCACCCTGGGGAGCTCCAGTTCTTTTTGTGAAAAAGAAAGATGGGAGCTTGCGGTTGTGCATCGACTATCGCCAATTGAACAGGATGACCATCAAGAACAAGTATCCTCTCCCAAGGATTGATGACTTGTTTGATCAGTTGAGGGGAGCGAGGTATTTTTCAAAGATTGATTTGCGCTCCGGGTATCATCAACTGAGGATCAGGGAGGAGGATGTGCCTAAGACGGCATTCAGAACCCGCTATGGACATTATGAGTTCCTTGTGATGCCATTTGGTGTGACTAATGCACCAGCGATGTTCATGGACCTGATGCAGAGGGTCTTTAGGCAGTATCTGGATAAGTTTGTCATCGTCTTCATTGATGACATATTGGTGTATTCCAAGACTCGAGCTGAGCATGAGGAACACCTTAGAGTGACTTTGCAAACCCTGAGAGAGCATAGGCTATATGCAAAGCTGAGCAAGTGTGAATTTTGGATCACCGAAGTGAAGTTCTTAGGTCATGTGGTGAGTTCTGAGGGGATTTCAGTTGATCCGTCTAAGGTTGAAGCCATTATCAGTTGGCCTAGGCCTACCACAGTGACCGAGATCAGAAGCTTTCTTGGGTTAGCTGGTTACTATAGGAGATTCGTTCAGGGATTCTCCAAGATAGCTACGCCTATGACTAGGCTCACCCAGAAAGATGTGTCATTTGCATGGACCGAGGAGTGTGAGAATGCCTTTTTAGAGTTGAAGAAAATATTGACATCTACGCCAGTGTTGATTTTGCCAGAGCCTGATCAGGAGTTAGTTATCTATACTGATGCCTCTCGTATCGGCTTGGGTTGCGTGTTGATGCAGAAGGATAGGGTCATTGCTTATGCATCGAGGCAGTTGAAGGTGCATGAAAAAAAACTACCCTGTTCATGACTTAGAACTGGCCGCAGTGGTTTTTGCTTTGACGATTTGGAGGCATTATCTCTATGGTGAGAGATTCACTTTGTATTCTGACCATAAGAGCCTCAAGTACTTGTTCTCTCAGAAGGAATTGAACATGAGGCAGAGAAGATGGTTAGAGCTCCTCAAAGACTATGATTTTACATTGGAATACCACCCAGGTAAAGCCAATGTAGTGGCTGATGCATTGAGCAGGAAGCGGGTAGAGACAATTATGGTAGCACACCAGATGTCTCATGAGTGGAAACTACTTGACGCGGCTACGGTTATGAGTATATGTGCTACCCCTTCAGATCAGATTGTGATATGTGCTCAAATGAGAGCTCAGCCTACACAAGTCCAGGAGGTAATTGACCAACAGAGACTTGACGTTGATTATGGGATATACAAGTCTTGGGCTGAGAGCAGTGATTTTACTGATTGGCACTTGTCATCTGATGGTGCCTTGAGATTTAGGGGACGTTTATGGGTTCCCGCAGATCCACGACTTAGACAGAGTGTCCTCCAAGAGGCTCACAGATCTCATTATGCTATTCATCCTGGCGGAACCAAGATGTATCATGATATGAAAAGAATGTATTGGTGGCCCGACATGAAGAGAGAAATAGCTCAGTTCATTCAGAGGTGTGAGATCTGTCAAGGAGTCAAAGCTGAGCATCAGAGGCCTGGAGGGCAGATGCAACTGCTTGCCATTCCTGAGTGGAAATGGGAGCATGTCACTATGGACTTTGTTGTGGGATTACCCAACACCCCGAGGAGACATAATGCTGTTTGGGTTATTATTGATTGCTTGACCAAGTCCGCTCACTTTCTACCGGTGAACACTAGGGATTCTATGGACAAGCTGAGCAGACTCTATATGCGGGAGATAGTCAGATTACATGGAGTGCCTGTTTCGATTGTGTCAGATAGGGATCCGAGGTTTACATCGGTATTCTGGCAGGGGCTGCAGAGGCAGCTCGGCACTAGACTAGATCTCAGTACCGCTTTTCACCCCCAGACGGATGGCCAGTCTGAGAGGTTGATATCGATTTTAGAGGATATGCTTCGAGCTTGTGTCCTTGAGTCCAGTGGTAACTGGGAGGAGTACATACATCTGTGTGAGTTCGCGTACAACAATAGCTATCAGTCCAGTATTGGCATGGCTCTTTTTGAGGCATTGTATGGTCGACCCTGTAGATCTCCGATCTGTTGGACGGAGGTAGGGGATGTTGCGATGATGGGACCAGAGTTTGTACAAGAACACACAGAGAATATTAAGAGGATCAAGCATAATATGAAAGTAGCCCAAGACAGGCAGAAGAGTTACAATGATGCCAAGCGGAAGACCGTAGAGTTCGAGGTGGGTGACCAAGTTTTATTGAAGGTCTCACCTCAGAAGGGCCAAACTAGATTTGGGATAAAAGGCAAGCTCGCTCCGAGATTTATTGGGTCGTTCGAGGTTTTAGAACGAATTGGCCCCGTCGCTTACCGATTAGCCTTGCCACCTCAGTTAGCAGCAGTCCACAATGTCTTTCATGTGTCAATGTTGAGAGCGTACAAGAGTGATTTTGATCACGTCTTGGACTGGAGGAACATTGAACTGAGGCAGGATGGGACTTATGATGAGGAACCTATTCAGATACTTGACCGGAAGGTCCAGAGGTTACGTAATCGCGAGATTCCGATGGTTAAGGTGAGATGGCAGTTCCATGGCGAGGAACAGGTTACTTGTGAGCGTGAGGACTACATGATGGAGCACTTTGCCGAGTTCATGGGCTTAGGTAATTCTTAACCTTAAAACTTCGAGGACGAAGTTTATTCTAAGGTGGGTGTGATGTGACGCCCCGAAAATTATTTCATCTAGCCCATAACCCAATTGCATTTTTGCCCAAACTCTATGTGTTGTCTTGATATGTTTGGTGTTTGTTTGATGATTGTTTAATGTTTGTATAGTTGATGCTTGATAATGTATATAAATATATGTATCATAAATTTATATGAGTCATGTTAAATTAAAGTATAATGCATATGTTATGATTTATGCATGGGCTCATTAAACCATGAATTGATATGGGTTAGGATTGATTGAATAAAAGGATAAATGAAATTAAAAATTTGGTGTATTAAATGGATTGGACATTTAAAATACATGTGGTTGGTATGGGTAGTATGAGACCAACACATGTGAAGGTTGGTGCATGAAAGTGGACAAGTGTCCAATGCCCACTTGTCTTCTTCAAGGAAGTGCTAGAATGAGTGGAGGGAACCAAGGAGAGGAAAACAAGGAGAGAATCAAGGAGAGAATCAAGGAGGGAATCAAGGAAGTGCTAGAAAGAGGTGAGTGGAGAGAAAAGAAAGAAGAAGAGAAAGAAAAGAAGAGAAAGGAAAGAAGAAGAGAAAGAAGGAGAGAGTTGCAGGAGTAAGAACCCTGCGAGATTTTCATCAAAGAAGTGGATCTTTGGAATTTACGGTCAGATTGAGCTCAAATTTTGTCAGCACGTTCGTAGCTTATGGTTCTTCATTCTGGTCGGTGGAGATCTTGATCAGGGGTTTCTTCTGAGAGATCTAACCTCTAAAACAAAGCTGGCCGGAAAGTCTGGATTTCTCGCACTGTTTCGCTCAAACTTATAGATCTCCTAAATCTACCGTTAGATGGTTATCAAATTTGGGTATGTAGTTTATAACTGATATTTATACATTCTGAACGGTGGAGATCGTAATTAGAAGCTTGTGCTAAGAGATATAACCTCTGAAACAAAGCTGGTCGGAATTTCTGGGTTTCTCGTTCCGTTTCGGTAAAACTTGTAGATCTCCTCAACGTACCGTTGGATGGATATCAAATTTGATTATGTAGTTTACAACAGATATTTCTGTATTCTGAACGGTGAAAATATTTATACGTTAATTATTTTGTGTGATATAGCCATCTGAGTTTGGGTATTTGCAGCAGGAAAGGAGAAACTGTCTGATTAGACACTTGCTCATCAAAGATACATATCGTTTCCGTCCACCGTTGGATTGGGCTGATATTTGGACAGAAGGTTTGTTTCTTCACATACTTCAATCTGTACGGTTGATTTTGTGATTACATATTTCTGTTGGTAGATTGATACATCTGAACAGAATAATACATGTGAAGAATTGGTAGGGTTGTTTGTATTAGACCTACATTTAGAATATGAACTTAGACCTTTCCAAATAGCTTGCATGTCAACTATGTTGACCTAGTTGCCATTGTTGATGAACCCATGATGCAAAATCAGTGATATACATGGCTGAACATGGTGACCTAGTGTAAATCGACAATAGGGCCTAAGTATGGAAAATTTCATATTTTAGGGCTTTTGATGCTTTTGGCCTAGAATCATTGAATTGATGCAACTTATGTTTAATTAAGCATGATTAGAGTTGATTATGCTACTGATTTGGTGGTTGTGACCATATCATGGGTTAGGCCTACTTGTGATCAAGTGACCCAATTTGGGCATGTTTATGCCTAAAGGAATTGAAAATCAGTATTTTTGATTAATAGAATGGTTTATGTATGAGAACTATGCATTAGAGGCCTAAGTCATGTGATTTGAGTTGAATGATGGGATTAGATGAGATTTAGGCCTATTGTTTATATGTGGACTGATTTAGGGTTGATGTGTAATGTCTATGTGATTGAGCATAGAAATTGATGTATGGTAGGATATTGATGAATGTTTCAGGATCTTGATTTGGGTTGATTCGGTTTGGTGATCGTGTGTGGTTAAGTACTCTCGCGAGGCTTGGTTGTGAGTAGGCTTCACTTATGATTATATCATTTATGTCATCATATCACTTATATATATTGTATGTTGAAAGCATGAATGTGTTCTAATGTTTTGAATGATGCATTGATTTGAGAAAACCTTATGACTTTGGTTGGGCCCATCTATCTGGCTAATAGGGGGACTTGACCTTGTCATAGGAGGGTTTTAAGAAGGAAATGATTGGGATCAACGGCACGGTGAAATAGACGTGGACTAGTAACCCAAGTAAACATGATTGGGATCAACGGCACGGCGAAATAGACGTGGACTAGTAACCCAAGGCATGTGGAATGTGGATCCAAATTGATAAACTTTTACTTGCATCGAACTTATTATAAATGCTTGATATCTATATGTTATGAGCTTTTAATCATGCTACACATTGACATGCATACATGGTTTTTATTGATGAGTATTGATAGCATATTTGAATTCTATTCACTGGGCATCGTTGGCTCACCCTCATTTTCCTCTTTCAGGTCCTTCTGTCCCGAATAAGGGCAAGGGAGTAGTCATATCTTGAGGGCCTTGCCTGCGAGAGAATCCAAGGCCTCGATGTGAGTTGAGAGGCATTTTGATTGAATTGTGTTTTAAATTATGAAGTACTATATTTTGGATTATGTAATTATAACACTTACCACATTGTAGTACGGGTGAGTTGGGACTTGTTAGATAGACTATGTGGGCATATGACGGTTTTATTTGTACCCACAATTTGGACTTTATGTGTATGTAAATTTTAATGGACTGTAGGGATTATGATTTTATTTATGGTTCATTTTTATGGATTATCCCTTGTCTTTGATGATTAATACGGTGGGTAGTTTTGTTTAGTACCTTTTAATATTATGTCGTTGTTTGAGATAAGGCTCGTAGGGTCTCAACCACCTCACGGGAGTTGAGGAGTGGTCGGAGATGCCTACGCCGGGCGTCCCGCCCCGGCATTCCGCATGCCATTCCCTGCGGGGTTGGTGGTCCGGGGCGCGGGGTCGCCACAGTTAGGATGTCCAATATTACTTATACAAGCAGACAACATTTAATAGGACCAACCAGACCAGTCTTCAGGTTGAGAGGTGGGAACACAAGGTCTTGCTTAAATACCAAGTTTTCTAGAGCAGCAAGTTGCTTCCCATTCACTTAAATATCAATTCAAAACAGTTCATATAATACAATTCCACATATAGAGACCAAAAGTAAAGGAAACACTCACAAATGATTGGCTAGACTTAGTCAATCCAAATCCAACCAATATTTGTACTAGGATGCCACCAAAACACTCCTAAGCACCTCAACCTCCCATAGGCTTAATTGGGATACTTGGATCAATCACAAACCTTGCACATACATAAGTTCATTCATTATTAAAAATCAGCCCACATATAGACAATAGGTCTATATCCCATCTAATTCCAACATACAACTCAACTCACATACCATAGGCCTCTAATGCCTAATTCCCATTCACAAATCATCCATTTAACCAATAATAACAACATTCAATCCCTAAGCATAAACATGTCCAAATTGGGAAATTTAATCACGTGTAGGCCTAACCCATGACATGATCATTACATACTAATCAATAGCATTAACAACTCTAATTATGCCCAATTAGACATAAATTGCATCAATTCCATGTATTAAGGTCAAAAACATTAAAAGCTCTAAAATATGAGAATTTTCCATAGTAGGCCATATTGCCAATTTACATAAGGTCACCATGTTCATCCATGTTAATCCATTGATTTAGCATCAAGGATTCATTAACAAGGCCTATTAGTCAGCATAGTTGACATACAAGGCATAATCCCAACTCTAGGTCAATGAATCAAGTAAATGTCATTTGAACTAAGCCTAATGATTTCACCATGGAAATCTCTACCAAAATACATGAAACAACTCATATCATCCATAAGCCTAACATAGTTGACATTCAAGCTATTTGGAAAAGTCTAAGGTCACAAACCAAAGATAGGTCCATTTACAAGGAACTCTACCAAATCCAAGTGAGAAATTGGGGAAAATGGTATCAATGACCTCCATTCAACACTAGGATTCATAAAAACATACATGCAAAGGAACCCTAGGTCTCGAACACACTAAATCAGTAACCCATACCATTTCTTAGGTCAAAATACAACCCATTTGCATAAGTGAAAGAGATTAACGGAAGAAGAATGGCAAGAGACACACACTTTAGGAGAAATTTGAGCAAGAACACCCAAAGCCAAAGCTTTCTTCTCCTCCTCTTCTCCCTCTCTTCCCAGAAATGTGCAAAAGAGTCGTCCAAATGGTGTTATAATAGCCAATTCACGAGTTGGGTTCACAACTTTAAAAAAACATACTTAAATAACAAAAACAGTTTCCCTGTTGTAATTACTTGCATTTAGATAATCAATTTCTTACAAACGACTCACCAATTTAACATCTTAACTGTACAAAAGTTTTATGAGTCATTTACCAACCTTCTGGTAAATTTTCAGCTCAATGCAACAGTGAGAATGCGAGATCCAAACGTTGGATCAAAATTGCGCAAGAAAATCTGCAAATCTGAGCAGCAGTGTTTAGAATCTTATACCTCACAGTAAACAACTCCGATCAAGATCTTCACTGTCCACAATCTATCAGAAAAAAATAATCTGCCAAAATCTCAGTTCAATCGGACCACGGATCTAGAAGAACAAGCCATTGATGTAATCGGTGACAGAAATTTCTTCCTCCTTTGAGCGAGCTCCACTGATCCAAAACACCATTTTCAACATGTTTCGACGTCAAACGGGTCTCTGATCATTCCAAAACTTTACGCACACATTAAACAACTTAAAAGCATGCAAATACACTTGACCTAACACACGTCAAGCATCAATACGTATACATACATGTATACGTATACAAGTATTTTATAGGTCATGATGACATCATTCTAAGGTACAAGCATTACAGTTTTTCCGAACTTAAGAGTTTTTGTCCTCAAAAACAAAAATTAAGAGAACTAACCTGAGTCAGTAACGAGATCGGGGAACTGCTCCCTCATCTGGACCAAATAATAATCGTGTTAAACGGGTCAATTTCAGGTTTAGTAGGTCAACTTTCTTTTAACCTAAAATTTAATCGTGTTTAACCTATTTTGACCTCCATCTATTTTTGCTAAACCCAAACTCGCTAATTTCGAGTCGTGTTATCGTGTCGTGACCTATATTGCAACCCACACTCATTTGATTTATAATCTTAGAATACATTCCAAAATATGAATTTAGGGAATTCTTCATGCTTCATCATTTCTTCTTGAAGAGAACCTAAAATACCATCCAATCTTCACCATTGTTGTACTTGAAGAGTTCAATTGCAAATAAGTTGAATCTTCTCCAATAGTTCATCTGCTTTACTGCAGCTTTGTCGCTACCAATAAAGGATTTCATTATTTTTTTCATTTTTTTTGCATTAGCATCTGTGTTCTTCAACCACTCTTCACTGTGGTAGACCATGAAAATTATGTGAAAATAAAGAAATTATTATGTATATATAAATGTTTTTATCTTCATGTAGGAAAAAAGAAGAAGAAGAAGAAACATGTTCATCCTTACTGGGAATGCGAAAAATTCTTTCCATTGAGAATCCAATAGCTCACAACTGAAACATCATCCTATTAATTATATGTGATTTATTACATTAATCATTAGTACCAAGAAAATTAATCACCCTTGAACCAAAACTTTATGATCTTCACAATGGATGAATTTCAAAGAGAACAATTACGCAAACGATTCATTGGGCTGATAAAGAAAATCTCCAAATCTAATTATAAAAGTCATGGAGCTTATCAAAAAAATAATAGAATAATGTTGACCAATAAATAAATAACATATATATATATATATATATATATATATATTTTAAGGAAAGGTGATCAATTTCATTAAGAGAATGGAGAAGTACATTCATTTTGGATCAAACGCTCCAAACCAGGGGGGAGTCCTCGACCCAGATTCTCTGCTCATCAAGATTTGTGCTCAGCATAGCTAGCAAGTGTGCTACACTATTAAATGTACGTGGAATGTAAGTAAAATCTTTTACTAATCGGTTGTTGGCCATAACAATAATATCATGGACTATCAAATATGATTATGCCCGTTTAGATTCTTTCTCCTTGATGAGTTTAATCACATTCAACGCATCTGATTCCACCAGGATGGGAGTGCACCGGGACTCAAGGGTTAGTCTCAGGCCCTCTTTGATTGCCAACGCCTCTGCAACTTCAACTGTACCATATGTCTGGAGTGGGGTTGTTGCTCCTAACATCAGTTGGCCTAAATGGTTTCTAATGATTGCTCTCATTCCCACTTTGGCTTGCCTTGCATCAAAAACGACATCAACGTTGAGAGTATAATCTCTATTTGTGGTGTGGGGGGAGCGTTGCCACTGTGATCGGTTTGAATGATTCTGATTGGTAGGATCTGCTTGCCTTGTACACTTCTTTTCATTAGCTTTCTAATATGCAGATAGATAGGACTCTGCCCATGTAGCAAGTTCATCATCAGTCCACCCCTTCTTTCCATGTGTGACGTGGTTCATATTGTTCCACAAGGACCATAGGAGAATGATTGCCAGATCTTGACCCTTTGGTAACATCAGGCCACCTTCAGTTAGTAGGAATGACAAGTTAGGGCCATTCGGGAGAGCAACTTTGGTGTTACGGAAGCACTTTTCCCACGCCTCAAATGCGACCGTGCATTACATGAGCATGTGCTACAAAGAGTCCACTCCATTTTTGCATAGCCGGCATTGTTCCATGAACGTTATCTTCCTTCTTTACAAATTATCTCTTGAAGGAAGGCAGTTCCAGAAAAAAGATCTTGACTTTGTTCAAGATCATGAGATTGCAAATCGAGTTTCACCATGAAGTTGAAAAGGTTGCATACGAGGTTGAGCATGAAGGTTAGAGATTCAAGGCCACATGATAACCACTTTTGACCGAATAGGTGCCTGATTTCTCATAGTGCCATAAGATGGAGTCTTCAGGACGTCTCAAGATGAGGGGTATAGACATAATCAAGTCTGCATCTTCTTGTATAAAAGACTCCCTTATCAAATGCCTGTTCCAATCACCATGTTCATCCATTAGTTCACTAACCGTAATGTTTACACCAAGGACCGTGAAATAGTATGGTTTGAAAGTGGACTCTTTAGGTAGCAAGGATCCTGGTAGATTCTGACCTTTGTACCTGTCACGCCCTTGGTTGCACAGCGTGCCCCCTACCCAGGTGCGGGCGCACCCCCTCGTGGCGAACGCCTAGCCATTATGGATCCCATAATATTGTCTCATCTCGGCCAGCCAAGCCACACAAGGACGCCGGTCACCGAGATTATTTATCCCCCTGCACAATCCACAGCACAGGGAGATAAATAATCTCGGTGACCGGCGTCCTTGTGTGGCGTGGCTGGCCGAGATGGGACAATATTATGGGATCTATAATGGCTAGGCGTTCGCCCCGAGGGGGTGCGCCCGCACCTGGGTAGGGGGCACGTTGTGCAACCAGGGGTGTGACAAAAAGGCCTTATGTATACATAAGGCCTTTTTGTCACACCCCAGTACACAGCACACCGCAGTGTCTAGTACCCCCGGGATGTGATGGGTACGCATACCCCAGCCATAGTACCACATAATATTGTCATATCGCCATGTAGCAACCCAACCGCAGCTGGTCTACATCGAAACGATTATTTGTCCCTACTATTCTCTCATGAATAGTAAAGGGCCTCCCCCAAGTTCGAACTCGCAACCTCCCTTAAGGAGTTAGAATTCGCAACTTGAGTAACCACTGAGCCAATGGTTCAGTGGCTACTCAAGTTGCGAATTCTAACTCCTTAAGGGAGGTTGCGAGTTCGAACTTGGGAGAGGCCCTTTACTATTCATGAGAGAATAGTAGGGACAAATAATCGTTTCGATGTAGACCAGCTGCGGTTGGGTTGCTACATGGCGATATGACAATATTATGTGGTACTATGGCTGGGGTATGCGAACCCATCACATCCCGGGGGTACTAGACACTGCGGTGTGTTGTGTACTGGGGTGTGACAATATACATAAGGCCTTTTTGTCACACCCCAATACACAGCACACCGCAGTGTCTAGTACCCCCGGGATGTGATGGGAGGGGGTGTGACAGTACCCGTACGTATCCTCCATCTAATATCTTTGTTTAGCAAGGTCCTTCCCCACAGAATGTTGCGCTACAGATATGAGGATCTGCGCCCAATTCTTGCTTCAAGGAAGTGGTTTTGTGGGACGTATTTGCTTTGAAGCATTGATGTCGCCAATGAGTCTTATTTTCTGCAAATTAATCGACCCTCTATTTTTTTATTTTTTTTTGGTAACTTAGGGAATCTTGGCCAGCTCACGCACACCAACTAACCTGCAGGAATGAGCCTCAATAAGGGAAGAGAGTGACATCCTTCTAATAAGTGGATAGATACCTCTACATATAGTCCACCTCACCTAACGACAGTCAAATGTCATCGTACTCTTATATTCCCTAATTTGGCAATTTCTATACATATACATACCTTTGTTTCATCATGCTTCCTGTCATAAGCTTAAAAAAGGAGATTGGCACCTCATACATCTTTGAGTCCAATGCATCAATCTCTAATGCCATGCTCATCTTACAAAGAGCTGTTTCATAATTTCCAAATGCATTAGTATGTAAGAATTACATTCCACACATCATAATCAAGAACAAGTCAAAATATTAATGTAAAAGAATTGGTTAAGTACGAAAAGACAGTGAAGTTTGAAAGCCAAAAGATATCAAAGAGTAAAAATTTTAGGTATTTGAGATTTATTATTCATTAAGAAACTAAAATAAGTGAAGATATGAATCATAGAGTTAAAATATGATAAGTGTTTTAAATAAAGTGCTAATGGAGAATTACATAATCGATGCATCTTATTGAAGTGGAAAGGATAATTTTATAAAATAGCTATTGGGCTTGCTATTTTATATATATGGAATTGAATGTTGGGCGATAAAGAGACAATGCGTAAATAAATTAGGGAGATTCTTTTTGTATTCACAAAAAATACACACACTACCCACTTGCTATATATCATACATTATTAAAAACTTCCTAAATAAGTGAGTAAAATAAATGTTTTTGGTGGGTACGAAAAGAAGTACCCATAAGTAAGTGTAACGCATGTTAACATAAATATATTGTAAAATATTAAAAGATAGAATTAGAAACAACATATTCTAAAAATGATAGGAGTAGTCTCAATTGAAGATAAAATGAGAAAAAACTAATTAATATGACTTGGACATATACAACAAAGGAGTTTAAATACTTCAATTTGGAAGAGTAACCTATCAACAATCTATGGTAATTAATGATAGAAATAGAGAAAAAATTAAAAGAACATAAACAAAATCAGTTAATTAAGAACAAAGATAATAACTATTTGTGTTTTAGATAGAGATTTAGCTTTTAATGGAGCAGAGTGAAACTAGACTCTAGCTCTCTCTCTCTCTCTCTCTCTCTCTCTCTCTCTATATATATATATATATATATATATATATATATATTCGAGACAATTTTGTAGTGCCGGAGGCATAATGTCTATATTAAGAAAAGTTAAAATATATACTTACATGTGGAACAATTTAATTTTTTAGAGAATTTTTTTTTTAATATTATCAACTATGTTCATGTTTATCTTAAAAAAGAAACTAGTATTAATCTTATTTATTTTTTATTTTTATTTTTTTTTTATCAAATGAGTATTGCTAAAATATTTGTTTTTATCGTGAGAAAATTTGTTTGAGATTCTTAAAAAAAAAAGTACTAAAACAATCTAAAATATGTAAAATTTTTGTCTAAATTGATGTGACAATACATCACATAATCAGAGAAAAAAAAGAAAAAAGAAGTATAATTTTTGAGTCATTAAAATATTTCTAAAAAAAAATTTGAGAAATCATTTATCCAAAAAAAACTATATTTTCTCAAAAAAAAAAAAAAAAAATTTGGCCTTTTTCTCTTGCTGATGTGATGACTTTTTGAAGGAAAAATAAAGAAAAATTAATTAACATTACAATGGGCAAAGCTGACGAGTTGGGCAGTTTGCTCTTCATAGGTGGGTTTGTAACCCCATTGAAGACGCTTCTCCAACCCTACCTTTATTATCCGTCTAATCTCTTCATCTGGAATCAACCCCATTTCCATCTTCTTCCTCAGCTCTGCTGCAACTTCTCCGTTCTTCACTGCCATTAAAACACTGCAACTCAAGATCATTCAACTAAGAAGGAGCAGAAAAAAACAAGTTATTATTGTATGTTTAATATTAATGGCTTGATTGTATGTTTTTATTTTATCTTCATCTTTTTGGCCACGTTCTTTATCTTTTTGGAAGAAAGCTAGGAAAAGATAGATCTTTACCTTTATCTTTTTTTTATCTTTTTGGAAGAATGCTAAGAAAAGAAAGCTGGCCACAAAAGCCTAAGAAAAGATAGATCTTTATCTTCTTGGTTTGGTTCATATTGGAAGAATTGGTTCATGTTAAAAGAGAGCTGGCCACAAAAGCCAAAGAAAAGACAGATGCCCTGTGGTGCTTGGTGACCCAAATTATTACGGGAACCAATCTTTTGTTCTATGTCAACTATAATAATATTAAAAAACATGTTTTCAGTAACCTTGGGATACATCATACATACATACACGAACTTAATGCTAAATTGTTCTAACATTACCGATTATACATATTTAGTCAATTGGTCCACTATGATAATTTTCAAACCGTTTTGAAGGAAAAAATATCAAATTTCAAATTATTGAAAATTTTAGAATGAAATTAGTACCAAATCAATCGTGATTCAGTCACGATTCCAACGCAACTGACCGCTCTAGGATTTCAAACGAGTTGTCAGCGCAAAAATTAAATTTTATCATCGAATACGCAACTTGAGGTCTGACTCGTAAATTAAGGTACGTCACATTGGATGACTAAAAATATTAGTCTCTTATTTGGCCACCTTTCCCGCCAATGCATGACGTGATGAGACAAGAGAATACAAGTGTCATATCAAAAAAGTAATTTGTCATGCACTCTTCAATTTTATTGGAATATTGCATGCAAGTCTCCAATACATGTGAATTTCAAAATGGCTCCCTTGGCCATAAAAGACCAAGGAATTGCCTTTCTCGTCACATTCCTCCAACGTGACCAGCTAGAGAAGAAAAAAAAAGAGAAAAAAAGGGGGTTGCTTTTGATCTTCTTTAAGAACAAGAGAGAGGTTGCTCTACAACTAGGCAAGTGCCTCTATTTCTTTAACCTTATTTACTGATTTCTTTCCTTTCCTTAACATATGTTCTTGTTGTTTTAGTTTCTTCTAATGTCTAGCTTAAATTTGCTGCATTTCGCATATATAATCTACCAACATACATGGATGTTATGTCATGGTTGGAAATGAAGAAAACATACCAACTAGCCTTCTTTGAGAGTTTTCTCATTGTAAATGTTCTCTATAGGGGTTGTCGGTTGATGATTTTTAAAATTGGAAGATTAGAGGCGACATTAGAGGTGATAAGAGAGGAAGAAGACTAGAGTATAAATGCTTAAAATGTGGAGAATCAGTGCCTGCTCACCATGAAAAAGAAATGGGGACAGACCATGCTGATTTTCAACCCATGTTTGGGGCAAATTTTCACCCTTTGAATGGATGAAATTAAAACCATGGGTTAGAAAGGTCGAAAATAGGAAGTATGGGAAAGAGAAATGAGAAGACAGTAGAGCGAAATAAAAGGAGAAAATAGGAGAAAAATGGGTAGGAACATGGCTGCTCGAAATGAAAAATAAGAGAACTGTTGTAATTGCCCATGTTCGAGTCAGTTGTACTACTTATTCAAAACACACCACCCAAAAAACTTAGTTTTGAAGGGAACGTGTGCAGCCCAAAGTAAAGATACAAAAGAAAAAAAGCTAGAAGGAGGGCAAACAATTAAGCATTAAAGAAAGAACTACAAAAGAAACGACCCGAATGAGATAAAGACCATTTAAAACAATCATCTTCTTGAGATAATCTCACAGTATCTAAAATAGCAGATAAATCATTCAACTGTGCAATGGCCCTAGAAGATGGCATACGAGATAGATGGAAATTCCAATACGAAGATGAGTTATCACCCGAAAGATTAACAAAACGTGCACTTGGTTCATTATGAAGACGCGACAAATGATACAATTAAGGAAACCTAGATGCCAATGAAGATTCTCCACACCAAACATCTTCCCAAAAACATAAAGACATACCATTACCCAAAACTTGAGATAGAAACGGGAAAAAATAAGGGAAAAGAAGGTGAATAAATTTCCAAGGACTTCTACATGAGATGGAAGAAGGTGTTCCAATGTCTTAACCTAAGCGTGAAAAACTGTGTATGCTTCTAACAACCTTAACCCATAAAGAATTTTCCCCCTGAGAAAGCTGCCACAATCATTTTGATGCCAGAACCTCGTTTCTTTTCAGAAAATTTCTAATCCCCAAGCCACCTTTGCCCACCGGTTTCTGCACCCCTACTAGTGTACTAAGTGACAATTACTGTCACAGCCCGTTCGAACGCGCATAAACCGGCGGAACTCTCACAATTCAAGTACAAGTCTGTTTTCATTGATTACATAATGTTTTTTGTACAGAATATAGGCGATGTAGAAACTACCCAAAAATGTGGGAACATTCTCCCAAAAATCTCCCTAACTAATTGAACAATTAAGTGGTACAAAATGAAGGCCGAAAAACACCTCCGCCCAATCCACCTTAGACTCCTGTAAAATAGTGACCAACAGTATGAGTTGTTGCCCAGTGGGTAAAATAGTTCGTGAATATGACAAAAAATAAAGAAGACATCATAATCATACGTCAATATACACAACATGGCATCATAAACAGTGCAATAAATGAGTGTACATAACATCGTCTCGTAATGGTTCTGTGATCATACATCACCCTAAGTTCACGTACAAATGTCCATCTCGAGGTAATCCTTGGTTCACATTATACGTCCATCTCTAGGGGAAATATCAATAATAGTGAGCCTAATTGCTCCAATAACTATTCTATAGATCAAAAACCACTTATGTCCCTAGGTGGTGCTTATTTTTATGCATGATGACTATGCATGTGTGGGTCCGATCTTTATTTACATTAGACGAGATTTAACAGTGTCTAGTGATGCTTATCAGAGTCAGCATCACCACGTGCATTGTTAGGAAGTCTAGTATTACTTATATAAGCAGACAACATTCAATAGGACCAACCAGACCAGTCTTCAGGTTGAGAGGTGGGAACACAAGGTCTCGTTTAAATACTAAGTTTTCTAGAGCAGCAAACTGCTTCCCATTCACTATTTAAAGTTACTGAAGACAAAACTAAATTATGGTTAAGTCAAATTGACCGCAAATCCGGCATGGTAACACTACGATATATGGACTCAAAATATTAAGGCATGAGCATGACATGTATGAACATTATGCACAATTGTCACGACCCACGTAGAGTGGCGTCATGACCGGCATAGAACCCCCGAGTATATCCTCCCTCAGTACACCCTACGTCCCGTCAGCCTAATAAAAAACTTAATAAACACAATATCCCAAACTAACATCCATCTAAACATAAATATAAACACAATATGAATAATATTACATCTCCAAAATGACAATTATAAAATTTTAAAGTCCAAAAAACCATAATGATCAAAATATACAAACCAATACCTAACCATAAACTCATCTCATCTATGTGTTAAGTATACACAATAGGTGTTAATTAGTACATAATTACCAAAATACAAAACATGTACTAAACACCTACGTCAACAAAAGTAGAGAAGCTCAACGCAGCTAAGCCTTTCCCGTCCCATTCCTATCAGAACCTGAAATGATAAGAATGAGGTGTAAGCTAAATGTTTTCTACAAATGGCAATATATATGCATTTATATAAAACATGAAAAAATCGTTAAAACCATTTAAGTAACATGGTGATTTACAATATTATATACATGCTAACATAATAATGCATCATGTCATAGCTAAGACGATGCATATCATTTTCCAAACATGCACATGCAATCCTAAACATGAGTAAGAAGTAATCAAGCCTAAGTGCGCGTCATGCATTGCCCAATTAAACTTTCTTACCCGTATTCTATTAGGATTCTTGGGGTCGTGCGGCACGTAAGATCAACTTATTAAAGCAAGTACCATGCCTAGGAGATCCTACCTATACACAAGCCATAAACTCCTTTGCAAGGTCTGCAACTAGGGATCCTATATAGATTTATGAGATCTCCAAAAGAAAATCAGAACTAGTAGGCACCCCTATTTCCAACCCAGCTAGACTATGCTCAAATTCATTTCATGAATCATTAAAATATGCATCACACACACACACACACACACACACACACACACACACACACATATATATATATATATATATATATATATATATATATATATATATATATATATATATATATATATATGTATTCATATAATACAATGCCACATATAAAGACCAAAAGTAAAGGAAACACTCACAAATGATTGGCAAGACTTAGTCAATCTAAATTCAGCCAATATGATTACTAGGATGCCACCAAAACACTCTTAAGCACCCCAACCTCTAATAGGATTAATTGGGATACTTGGATCAATCACAAACCTTGCATATACATAGGTTCATTCATTATTAAAAATCAGCCCACATATAGACAATTGGTCTATATCCCATCTAATTCCAATATACAACTAAACTCACATACCATTGGCTCAGTGGTTACTCCAAGTGCGAAATCTAACCTCTTAAAGGGGAGGTTGCGAGTTCGACTTGGGGGAGGCCCTTTCACTATTCATAAATAGTGGGAGTAAATGATCTAGTCCGTTACTAGGGCCCTGTTGGGTATCGCAAACTCGGCTAGATGTGACAATATTATGTGGTACTATGGCTAGGCGTTCGCCCCAAGGGGGTGCTCCCACACCTGGGTAGGGGGCACGCTGTGTAACCCAGGGTGTGACAAAAAGGCCTCATGTATATATAAGGCCTTTTTGTCAGGACTTCGTATACATAATATTGTTTCCATTGTAATGCACTAGCGTGTCCTTTGTCCCTCTGCACACCGCAGCGCACAGGGAGGGCCTCCCCCGGTTCGAACCCAGGACCTCCCCCTCAGGGAGTCCTCCGTCGCAACCGAGTGGCCACTGAACCAACCGCTCAGTTGTTACTCCAAGTGCGAAAGCTAACTCCTTAAGGGAGGTTGCGAGTTCGACTTGGGGGAGGCCCTTCCCTATTCATGAATAGTGGGGGTAAATGATCTAGTCCGTTACTAGGGCCCTGTTGGGTATCGCGAATTCGGCTAGATGTGACGATATTATGGATCCATAATGGCTTAGGCGTTCGCCCCGATGGGGTGCGCCCACACCTGGGAAGGGGGCACGCTGTGCAACCCAGGGTGTGACAAAAAAGCCTTATGTATACATAAGGTTTTTTTGTCAGGACTCCGTATACATAATTTTATCTCCATTGTAATGCACTAGAATGTCCTTTGTCCCCCTGCACACCGCAGAGCACAGGGAGGGCCTCCCCCGGTTCGAACCCAGGACCTCCCCCTCAGGGAGTCCTCCGTCGCAACCGAGTGGCCACTGAACCAACCGCTCAGTGGTTACTCCAAGTGCGAAAGCTTACTCCTTAAGGGAGGTTGCGAGTTCGACTTGGGGGAGGCCCTTCCCTATTCATGAATAGTGGGGGTAAATGATCTAGTCCGTTACTAGGGCCCTGTTGGGTATCGCGAATTCGGCTAGATGTGACAATATTATGTGGTACTATGGCTAGGCGTTCGCCCAGAGGAGGTGCGCCCACACCTGGGTAGGGGGCACGCTGTGCAACCCAGGGTGTGACAAAAAGGCCTCATGTATACCTAAGGCCTTTTTTGTCAGGACTTCGTATACATAATATTGTCTCCATTGTAGCGCACTATAGTGTCTTTTGTCCCCCTGCACACCGCAGCGCACAGGGAGGGCCTCCCCCGGTTCGAACCCAGGACCTCCCCCTCAGGGAGTCCTCTGTCGCAACCGAGTGGCCACTAAACCATTGGCTCAGTGGTTACTCCAAGTGCGAAAGCTAACTCCTTAAGGGAGGTTGCGAGTTCGACTTGGGGGGAGGCCCTTCACTATTCATAACTAGTGGGGGTAAATGATCTAGTCCGTTACTAGGGCCCTGTTGGGTATCGCGAATTCGGCTAGATGTGACGATATTATGGATCCATAATGGCTTAGGCGTTCGTCCCGATGGGGTGCGCCCACACCTGGGAAGGGGGCACGCTGTGCAACCCAGGGTGTGACAAAAAAGCCTTATGTATACATAAGGTTTTTTTGTCAGGACTCCGTATACATAATATTATCTCCATTGTAATGCACTAGAATGTCCTTTGTCCCCCTGCACACCGCAGAGCACAGGGAGGGCCTCCCCCGGTTCGAACCCAGGACCTCCCCCTCAGGGAGTCCTCTGTCGCAACCGAGTGGCCACTGAACCAACCGCTCAGTGGTTACTCCAAGTGCGAAAGCTAACTCCTTAAGGGAGGTTGCGAGTTCGACTTGGGGAGAGGCCCTTTACTATTCATGAATAGTATGGGTAAATGATCTAGTCCGTTACTAGGTCCCTGTTGGGTATCGCGAATTCTGCTAGATGTGACAATATTATGTGGTACTATGGCTAGGCATTCGCCCCGAGGGGGTGCGCCCACACCTTGGTAAGGGGCACGCTGTGTAACCCAGAGTGTGACAAAAAGGCCTTATGTATACATAAGGTCTTTTTGTTAGGACTTCGTATACATAATATTGTCTCCACTGTAGCGCACTACAGTGTCATTTGTCCCCCTGCACACCACAGCGCACAAGGAGGGCCTCCCCCGGTTCGAACCCAGGACCTCCCCCTCAGGGAGTCCTCCGTCGCAACCGAGTGGCCACTGAACCAACCGCTCAGTGGTTACTCCAAGTGCGAAAGCTAACTCCTTAAGGGAGGTTGCGAGTTCGACTTGGGGGGAGGCCCTTCACTATTCATGAATAGTGGGAGTAAATGATCTAGTCCGTTACTAGGGCCCTGTTGGGTATCGCGAATTCGGCTAGATGTGACAATATTATGGATCCATAATGGCTTAGGCGTTATCCCCGATGGGGTGCGCCCACACCTGGGTAGGGGGCACGCTGTGCAACCTAGGGTGTGACAATCCATCTAACCAATAATAACAACATTCAATCCCTAAGTATAAACATGTCCAAATTGGAGAATTTAATCACGTGTAGGCCTAACCCATAACGAGGTCATTACATACTAATCAATAGCATTAACAACTCTAATTATGCCCAATTAGACATAAATTGCATCAATTCCATGTATTAAGGTCAAAAACATTAAAAGCTCTAAAATATGAGAATTTTCCATAATAGGCCATATTGCCAATTTACACAAGGCCACTATGTTCAGCCATGTTAATTCATTGATTTAGCGTCAAGGATTCATTAACAAGGCCTATTTGTCAACATAGTTGACATACAAGGCATAATCCCAACTCTAGGTCAATTAATCAAGTAAATGCCATTTGAACTAAGCCTAATGATTTCACCATGAAAATCTTTAACAAAATACATGAAACAACTCATATCATCCATAAGCCTAACATAGTTGACATGCAAGCTATTTGGAATGGTCTAAGGTCACGAACCAAAGATAGGTCCATTTACAAGGAACTCTACCAAATCCAAGTGAGAAATTGGGGAAAATGGTATCAATGGCTTCCATTCAACACTGGGTTCATAAAAACATACATGCAAAGAAATCCTAGGACTGGAACACACTAAATCAGTAACCCATACCATTCCTTAGGTCAAAATTCAACCCATTTGCATAAGTGAAAGAGGTTAACGGAAAAAGAAGGGCAAGATACACACACCTTAGGAGAAATTTGAGCAAGAACACCCAAAGCCAAAGCTTTCTTCTCCTCCTCTTCTCCCTCTCTTCCCAAAAATGTGCAAAAGAGTCGTCCAAATGGTGTTATAATAGCCAATTCACGAGTTGGGTCCACAACTTAAAAAAAACATACTTAAATAACAAAAATTGTTTCCCTGCTGCAATTACTTGCATTTAGATAATCAATTTCTTGCAAACGACTCACCAATTTAACATCTTAACCGTACAAAAGTTTTATGAGTCAGTTACCACCTTCTGGTAAATGTTCAGCTCAATGCAACAGTGAGAATGCGAGATCTAATCGTTTGATCAAAACTGCATAAGAAAATCTGCAAATCTGAGCAGGAGTGTTTAGAATCTTATATCAAGATCTTCACAGTCCACAATCTATCAGAGAAAAATAATTTGCCAAAATCTCAGTTCAATCGGACCATGGATCTAGAAGATTAAGCCATTGATGTAATCGGTGACAGAAATTTCTTCCTCCTTTGAGCGAGCTCCACTGATCCAAAACCCCATTTTCAACATGTTTCGACGTCAAACGGGTCTCTGATCTTTCCGAAACTTTACGCGCACATTAAACAACTTAAAAGCATGCAAAGACACTTGACCTAACACACATCAAGCATCAAATACATATACGTATACAGGTATTTTACAGGTCATGATGACATCATCCTAAAGTACGAGCATTCCAATTTTTTCCAACTTAAGAGTTTTTGTCCTCAAAAACAAAAATTAAGAGAACTAACCTTAGTCAGTAAAGAGATCGGGGTACTGCTCCCTTATCTGGTCCTCCCGCTCCCAGATTTGCACTTCGTTGTCATGGAATTGCCGTTTGACTCGCACAAGCGGGATTTTTTTATTCCTCAAATTTTGAACCTGACTAGCCACAATCTGGATTGGTAACTCCATATAAGTCATATCCTCTTCAACTTGCAGATGACTCACATCAAGCACATGAGCTAGTATACAAGCATAAATTAACATGCATAAATTCTGAATTAACATATACATAAAAAATCCAAAATCATAATTATACAAACATATAGTAAAGACCAAATAATAATCGTGTTAAACGGGTCAATTTCAGGTTTAGTAGGTCAACTTGCTTTTAACCTAAAATTTAATCGTGTCTAATCGTGTTTAACCTATTTTGACATGCATCTGTTTATGCTAAACTCAAACCCGCTAATTTTGTGTTCGTTTCGAGTCGTGTTATCGTGTCGTGACCTATATTGCAACCCACACTCATTTGATTTATAATCTTAGAATACAGTCCAAAATATGAATTTAGTGAATTCTTCATGCTTCATCATTTCTTCTTGAAGAGAACATAAAATACCATCCAATCTTCACCATTGTTGTACTTGAAGAGTTCAATTCTCCAATAGTTCATCTACTTTACTGCAGCTTTGTCGCTACCAATGAAGGATTTCATTATTTTTTTCGTTGTTTTTGCATTAGCATCTGTGTTCTTCAACCACTCTTTACTGTGGTAGACCATGAAAATTATGTGAAAACAAAGAAAATATTATGTATATATAAATGTTTTTATTTTCATGTAGGAAAAAAGAAGAAGAAGAAGAAACATGTTCATCCTTACTAGGAACGCGAAAAATTCTTTTCATTGAGAATCCAATAGCTCACAACTGAAACATCATCCTATAAATTATATGTGATTTATTACATTAATCATTAGTACCAAGAAAATTAATCACCCTTGAACCAAAACTTTATGATCTTCACAATGGATTAATTTGAAAGAGAACAATTACGCAAACGATTCATTGGGCTGATAAAGAAAATCTCCAAATCTATTTATAAAAGTCATGGAGCTTATCAAAAAAATAATAGAACAATGTTGACCAATAAATAAATAACATATATATATATATATATATATATATATTAGGGAAAAGTGATCAATTTCATTAAGAGAATGGAGAAGTACATTCATTTTGGATCAAACGCTCCAAACTGGGGGAGTCCTCGACCCAGATTCTCTGCTCATCAATAGTTGTGCTCAAACTAGCTAGCGAGTGTGCTACACTATTAAATGTACGTGGAAGGTAAGTAAAATCTTTTACTAATCGGTTGTTGGCCATAGCAATAATATCTTGGACTACTAAATATGATTATGCCTGTTTAGATTCTTTCTCCTTGAGGAGTTTAATCACATTCAACGCATCTGATTCCACCAGGATGGGAGTGCATCGGGACTCAAGGGTCAGTCTCAGGCCCTCTTTTATTGCTAACGCCTCTACAAGATCAACTGTACTATATGTCTAGAGTGGGGTTGTTGCTCCTAACATCAGTTGGCCTAAATGGTTTCTAATGATTGCCCTCATTCCCACTTTGGCTTGCCTTGCATCGACAAGGACATCAACGTTGAGAGTATAATCTCTATTGTCTGCGAAGGATAGGTGAGAGATGCATGACCCACCTCTTCTGAAATTAATACCAGTGATGAAATGGTGGCTTTTTGCTTTATGGAACATGGAAGAAAGTTTGCGCAAATGATGAATAGAAATGGAGACAACGGGTCTCCCTGACGTAGTCTGCACTTCAGGGTGATATGCCCATGGATCTCACCATTAATGGTGGTAGAATAGGATACCGTGGTGACACATCGCATTATCAAATCGACCCATTTGTCACTGAAGCCCAAAGCTTGCATCATCTTTTCCAAGAAACCCCACTTGATTCTGTCATATGCCTTGCTCATATCGAGTTTAAGTGATAGGTGTTGTGATAGATTGTCGCGGCTCTCAGACAAGGATTGTAAGCATTCAAAACCAATCAGAATGTTATCTATAATAAGGCGCCTTGGCACAAAAACACTCTGATTTTATGAAATGACGTCATTTATGACCAATCTCAATCTGTTGGTGATGGTCTCGGTAATGATTTCATAGATCACGTTGCAAAGACTAATGGGGCAAAATTCTGTGACATGCGTTGGGTTGTTCTTCTTTGGAGTCAACACAATATGCGTATGGTTCATGTCTTCAACTGGCCTTCCATAGTTTAGAACATCCAAGCATAGGCTTATGATCATTTTCCGTCCCACAATGTCCCAACAGCTTTGGTAAAAAGCCACGTTCATCTCATCAGCTTTAGGAGCTTTGGATGAGTTCATTTGGAAGAGTGCAGTCCGCACTTCATCTGTTGTGAAGCTCGAGTCAAGGCTGTAAGGCATATCACAAAAGATTTTTTTGTCCACATTGGAAGTAACATTGTTAATAACACCTGAGGTTGGACAATTGGAATTGAACAAATTATTGAAATAAGAAATAAAAATATCACTAACTAATTTGTTTTTTGTCCTCCACCCATTCATTTTGATTACCAGTGATGCCTCTGATGGCATTCTTCTTCTTCATCCGATGTGTGGCCTTGTTGTGGAAGAAACTCTAGTTGTGATCCCCAACTTGGAGCCATAGTTTTTTAGCTCGTTGTATCTAGTACATTTTTTCTTTTTCCAGCAAGGTGTCTAGATTCGCTTCAGTTACACTAATTAGGTTCATTCCTGAGGGATCTTGGCATGTTGCATCTTGGAGCTTTGTTAGGTCCTCTCTAGCTTTCTTGGGGGCTTCATTATTCAATTTCAGCGACCATCGATTCCATGAGCGGAGTCTAGAGCCACAATCTATAATTTTGTCATGGACTGGCCTCCCCCCAGTGGCCACTATGCCCAAGCATCAACCACTGTTTCTTTGAAATTGTTCTCTTGGAGCCAAACTTCTTGAAATCTAAAACGTTTCGAGCCTGTCTTGAACAAGGAATCTTCAGACTTGAGCGCAATGGGTCTATGGTCTTAAAACCAGTATTCCAGGTTAATATCTTTTTATCTTGGGAACAACTGAAGCCATGCAAAATTGCACAACCACCTATCCAATCTTTTTGTTACAGAGTGCTCACCACCTCGTTTGTTCTGCCATGTGTACTTTGGGCCCACACATCCTATATCTTTTAGATCACAATCATTAAGGATCTCCCTGAATCTAGCCATACGTGCCTGAGATTTTGGGAGCCCTCCAAATTTCTAGTGGGACAACAAAATTTTGTTGAAGTCCCCTCCACATACCCAAGGTAAATATAACATGTTGCTTAGTCTGGTAAGCATGTTCCATGAGTGGGATCTCTCTGCATCCTCCAAGTTTCTATAGAAACCTGTGAATCTCCAATTTTGCTCTCCATATTTAGATATTATTGCATCAATGTGGCCTTTGGAAAAGGATTGAATTGAAACGTTGATGCCATAGTAGCATTAAACCTCCCTTCAGGCCCTTCCTCTCAACAACAAAACAACTAACATAATTCAAACTTCTCTTTATTTCCTTAGCTTGATAGCATCAAGTTTTGTTTCAATAAGGAACAATAAATTAGGTTTATTATTGTGCACAACCTTGCACAGAGCACGAAATGTCTGATTGTTCCCAATCCCTCGAACATTCCAACATATGATATTCATTTGACTTGAGATAACATATTGATAAATTACTAAATGTAATAGACATGCAAATATTAATTTGGAGATGTCCCACTGATAAAGCTTTAAGATAAAATTAAAAAGGAACATACGAAATATCCTTATTGGAGATAAAATCAAAAGAGTAATCCAAAATAGGATATAAGTGTGGATCTAACACTCATTTGGCTTATAATCTTGGAATATATTCCAAAATATGAATTTAGTGAATCTGCTTCATCATTTCTTCTTGAAGAGAACATGAGATACCATCCATTCTTCACCATTGTTGTACTTGAAGAGTTCACTCATAAATAAGTTTGAATCCTCTCCAATAGTTCATCTGTTTTACTGCAGCTTCATCGCTACCAGTGAAGGATTTCATTATTTCTTTTATTGTTTTTGCATTAGCATCTATGTTCTTCAACCACTCCTCCCTGTAGTAGATCAAGAAAATTATGTGAAAACAAAGAAAATATTATGTATATATAAATGTTTTTATTTTCACGTAGGAAAGAAGAAGAAGAAGAAGACGAAGAAGAAGAATCATGTTCATCCTTACCGACAACGCGAATAATGCTTTCCATTGAGAATCCATTGGTTCACAACTGCAACGTCATCCTACTAATTATATATGATTAACATTAATCATTAGTATCAATAAAATTAATCACCCTTGAACCAAAGTTGATTTGAGTATATTTGAAATTGTTATATGAAATAAAATAATTAATTTAGAGGACTCACCTGAAAATATAGTAGCAAAGTTGCTGATGGTATAATTACAGTCCCGACATTAAAGATGTATTCGGTTAACCAGTCATCTTCATCAAGAGGCTGTACACACATATGAGGCCTATGTACTAAAAACAATCTTTGGCATTTAAATATTCATAGTTTTGCACATACGTGACATATTTAAATGTATATATGTGTACCTCATAGTGGTAGGCTATGGTTTTGTGGCATGCGTGATCTATAAAAAGAAGTCCATCTGGTGTCATCCATTGTGATATCTTACGGAGAAATAGTTCGTAGTTCTTCATATGCTGATAAAAAAAAATAAAAAAATGGAAGAAGAATAGGAAGATTCAATCATATATATATATATATATATATATATATATATATATGCTAAATACTACTTACCTCAATCAAACCAATAACCATTATTCGATCAAATTTGTCATCCATTTCATGTGTAGTTATATCTGCTAATATGATCTTCACATTGGATAAGTTGTTGTCCCTATTACAAATTAAAAAGAAAAAAATAAGAAGCCACTTAATTACACCAATATATTGTAAATATATATACGGCTGACAAACCCACATTGTGCTTATTTTTGTCAAATCCGTGGCAAAGCCATGTTTTGTGTAAGGGGAAAATTTACTTTTTTGAAAAAAAATAGTATTAATATATTAAAGTGAAAATTCATTACTGCCCCCTTTATAAAATGTAAATTGACCTCCTTGTCCTTAACTAAATGAAACAAAACTTAAAAGTTAACCTAAGAGTTGTTTTTTCTTTTACGTATAATATTAAACTACAATATATTTTGTTCTACCTAAAGCAATTGTGATAATAGAATTGTATAAGAAGAAAAAACCAAAAAGAAAAGGTAGGAGAAAGGAACAAAATTTATTATAGAATTTAAAAATGAGGTTAATAACTTGATTTTTTGTTTTTCAATCATTCCTTTCAATGTCAACAATTTTTGAATCTTTATCCTGCCCTAGATTCTGATTTTGTACTCATATATTCTGATTTTGTGCTCATATATTCTTATATCTTTACTATCTTTTTTAACTTGCTTCTTTTAAGGTTTAATGATGATGCAATGAGCGACGTTCTATTTTTGAATGAACAATGAACTTTATTTTAACGATCTGAGTTTCTCTTTTGATGCAATTTCTATTTTAGGTATTAGTTATCTAAACATAATATACTTTTTAACTTTTTAACTTTTTAAATATTAAAATTTAAATGCGCTCAATCCCTCATCCCTTTACATAAATATTTTTTTGGACTTGTATAGGAATAAACTAGTAGAAAAGATTTGGTATTACAAAAAAAAAAAAAAAAAGTAAACATATTAAGCCTACATTGCTCTATTAATTAAGTTTGAAGACACAGAAAGCAATATTAAGAAATGGTTACGTACCTACATTGCTCTTCGATGAACTGTTTTTGAGATACTGAGTTTGTGAGTCCTGTAACTTGACAATTGCTATACTTTTGAGCAACATACATGAGGAGTGCGCCTTGCCCGCATCCGATATCTAGCACTTTTTGACCGTCTTGTATTTGTGCTCTCTCACAATATAAATTCAACATTGCTATCTCAGCCTCGTCGAGCGTCGCATAATCATCTTTGAAGTAGCAACAACTGTAACCATTTGCTTTATAAAATATCGTTTAACATGAACATGCATGATTGCTAACTATTTCTTTTAAAGGCATAATTATTGGTATATCATTGCTAATTAAAACTACTTGGTCACTTTATTTTTATGGTCAAATTAATATAAATTTAAATCATAACAACGTGTCATACTACCTTGGTAGATTTTTCTACAAATTAATCGACCCTCTTTTTTTTTTTTTTTTTGGGTAACTTGGGGAATCTTGGCCAGCTCACACACACCAATTAACCTCCAGGAATGAGCCTCAATAAGGAAAGAGAGTGGCATCCTTCTAATAAGTGGATAGATACCTCTACATATAGTCAACCTCACCTAACGACAGTCCAATGTCATCGTACTCTTATATTCCCTAATATGGCAATTTCTTTACATATACATGCCTTTGTTTCATCATGCTTCCTGCCATAAGCTTAAAAAAGGAGATTGGCACCTCATACATCTTTGAGTCCAATGCATCAATCTCTAATGCCATGCTCATCTTCCGAAGAGCTGTTTCATAATTGCCAAATACATTAATATGTAAGAATTACATACCACACATCATAATCAAGAACAATTCAAAATATTAATGTAAAAGAATTGGTTCAGTATGAAAAGACAGTGAAGATTGAAAGCCAAAAGATATCAAGGAGTAAAAATTTTAGGTATTTGAGATTTATTATTCATTAAGAAACTAAAATGAGTGAAAATGTGAATCATAGAGTTAAAATATGATAAGTACTTTAAATAAAGTACTAATGGAGAATTACATAATCGACGCATCTTATTGAAGTGGAAAGGATAATTTTATAAAACAACTATTGGGCTTGATAATTTATATATATGGAACTGAATGTTGGGTGATAAAGAGACAATGCGTAAATAAATTAGGGAAATTCTTTTTGTATTCACAAAAAATACTCACACTACCCACTTGCTATATATCATTAAAAATTTCCTAAATAGGTGAGTAAAATAAATGTTTTTGGTGGGTACGAAAAGAAGTACCCATAAGTAAATGTAAAATATATTGTAAAATATTAAAAGATAGAATTAGAAACAACATAGTCTAAAAATGATAAGAGTAGTAAAATGAGAAAAAATAAATTAATATGACTTGGACATATACAACAAAGGAGTTTAAATGCTTCAATTAGGAAAAGTGACCCATCAACAATCTATGGTAATTAATGATAGAAATAGAGAAAAAATTAAAAGAACATGAAAAAAACCAGTTAATTAAGAACAAAGATAATAACTATTTGTGTTTTAGATAAAGATTTAGCTTTTAATGGAGAAACTAGACTCTAGCTCTCTTTCTCTGTATATATATATATATATTCGAGACAATTTTGCAGTGGCCGGAGGCACAATGCCTATATTAAGAAAAGTTAAAATATATAATTACATGTGGAATAATTTAATTTTTTAGAGAATTTTTTTTTAATATTATTAATCATATTCATGTTTATCTTAAAAAAAGAAACTAGTATTATTCTTATTTATTTATTTATTAATTTTTTTCTATCAAATGAGAGTATTGCTAAAATATTTATTTTTATGTACAATCTAACAATCATAAAAAAATTCTCTTGAGAAAATTTGTTTGAGATTCTAAAAAAAAAAAGAGTACTAAAATAATCTAAAATATATACTAAAATTTATGTCTAAACTGACGTAACAATATACTGTATCATCACATAATTAAAGAGAAAAAATATATATATAATTTTAGATATAATTTTTAAATCGTAAAAATATTTTTAAAAAATAAAAATAAGAAATCATTTATCAAAAAAAACTATATTTTCTCAAAAAAAAAAAATCTTTTTTGCCTTTCTCTCTTGCTGATGCGATGACTTTTTGAAGGAAAAATAAAGAAAAATTAATTAACATTACAATGGGCAAAGCTGACGAGTTGGGCAGTTTGCTCTTCATAGGTGGGTTTGTAGCCCCATTGAAGACGCTTCTCCAACCCCACCTTTATTATCCGTCTAATCTCTTCATCTGGAATCAACCCCATTTCCATCTTCTTCCTCAGCTCTGCTGCAACTTCTCCCTTCTTCACTGCCATTAAAACACTGCAACTCAAGATCATTCAACTAAGAAGAAGGAGAAGAAAAAAAACAAGTTATTATTGCATGTTTAATATTAATGGCTTGATTGTATGTTTTTAAAAGATGGATCTTTATCTTTTTGGCCACGTTATTTATCTTTTTGGAAGAAAGTTGGCACAAAAGTCCAAGAAAAGAAGGATCTTTATCTTTTTGGCCACGTGATCCATCTTTTTGGAAGAAAGTTGCAGAAACGATGGATCTTTATCTTTTTGGAGCTATTGAAAGTTGGCGCTATTGAAAGAGAGCTGGCCACCAAAATTATTACGGGAACCAATCTTTTGTTCTATGTCAATTATAATAATATTAAAAAACATGTTTTCAGTAACCTTGTGGATACATCATACATACACAAACATTTTTTTTTTTTTTTTTTTTTTTGTGTTTTTTGGTCTTTGATGTTAGTGTTGTGATATCTTGACGCATATCTAAGACGGACACTCCCACTGACCATTTAAGTCATTGTTATTGACCTATGAATTAAAACCATTATTATTAGCCGCTTAATGCTAAATTGTTCTAAAATTACTGGTTATATATTTTTAGTCAATTAGACATGCATTGGTCACCTTTTCGGCCAATGCATGACTTGATGAGACAAGAGAATATAAGTGTCATGTCAAAAAAGTAGTTTGTCATGCACTCTTAAATTTTATTAGAATATTGCATACAAGTCTCAATTGTGAATTTCAAAATGGCTCCCTTGGCACTACAAGACCAAAGAATTGTCTTTCTCATTACATTCCTCCAACTTGACCAGCTAGAGAAGAAAAAAAGAAAAGAAAAGAAAAGGGGGTGCCTTTGATCTTCTTTAAGAACAAGAGAGAGGTTGCTCTAGAACTAGGCAAATGTCTCTATTTCTTTAACCTTATTTACTGATTTCTTTCCTTTTCTTAACCTATGTTCTTGTTGTTTTAGTTTCTTCTAATGTCTAGCTTAAATATACTGCATTTAGCATATATAATCTACCTACAAACATGGATGTTATGTCATGGTTGGAAATGAAGAAAACAGACCAACTAACCTCCTTTGAGAGAGTTTTTCTCCTTGTAAATGTTCTCTATAGGGGTTGTGGGTTGATGAGTTTTAAAGTAGGAAGATTAGAGAGACATTAGAGGTGATAAGAGAGGAAGAAGACTAGAATATAAATGCTTAAAATGTGGAGAATCAGTGCCTGCTCACCATGAAAAAGAAATGGGGACAGACCATGCTGATTTTCAACCCATGTTTGGGGCAAAATTTCACCCTTTGAATGGATGAAATTAAAACCATGGGTTAGAAAGGTCAAAAATAGGAAGAATGGGAAAGAGAAATGAGAAGATAGTAGAGCGAAACAAAAGGGGAAAATAGGAGAAAAATGGGTAGGAACATAGCTTCTCAAAATGGAAATAATACTTAATTGAATGTACTCTTAATAATGTAAATATATACCCTAAAGAATATAACACTCTTGACTTAATTAAATATACTCTTAATTGTAATAACTAATAACACACTTGATTATGTTATTTTTTATCATTTTGTGAACTCTTTCATATATATGTGTGTGTGGTGGGAGGGGGGAATGTATGTATGTAGTATTTTTTTTTTGACACAATGTATGTAATATGTATTATATATATATATATATATATATATACTATATATGCTTTAATTATATACCTCTAAGTATGTGTGTATAATAATATTTTGTATCGATCATGACATCACTCTACGGAGGGGATTATGACATTATCTATCTTGATTCTATATAAAAGGTGAGTTTCTTGTTTTATTGTTTAACAACTCATAAAAATTTTAAGGTAATGAAAATTTAAAGTGCTAAATTTTTTATTTAAAATTACAAAAAGATTAAAAGAATTTTGGTGGCATGAGAAAAAAATGGCGCTGCCTTAGTAGCACCCACATTTTAGGACTTTTTTTTAATTTCTTCTAATTTACCCTTTCTAAGGTCTAAGTTTTATTCGTCATTGTCCTCATCCATATTTTTAAGTAATTTTAGTCATTTTAATCATATTAAAAGGCAAAACATTAAAAAATATATTTTATTTCAATTATTTTTTAATAAGAATTACGTGCGGCACACTTATACAAACACTAGTCAAAATAAGAAGTTGACGAAGAAAGACACTATTATTTAAAAAAAAAAAAAGACTGTTATTAATATAATTAAATTTTGTTAACTTACATATGACCTATAAAGATCATATGTAACCAACACATTAGTTAAATTTTGTTATTCTGTTAACTGTAACCAACACATTAGTTATCATAAGCTGCTGCAAAACTTTTTCACGTAGAAAGTAAAGATCAATATCAAGATGCTTGGTTCTAGCATGTAAGATGGGATTAGCAGCAAGCTGGATTGTACTGAGATTATCACACTATATAATAGGTTTGGAAGAAGGTAGCAGACGAAGCTCAGATAGCAAGGACTGTACCAAAGTTAGCTCTGCAACTAGAAGTGTCAAACTCCGATACTCAGCCTTTGTACTAGAACGAGACACCCGTATGTCTTTTCTTCGACTGCCAAGAGATCAAATTATCATCCAAGAATACACAAAATCCTGACATGGACCTTCTATCATCAAGATCTGATGCTCAATCAACATCACAAAATCCGGATAAGTTCAACTGAGCAGATTTTCTAAGATGAATACCATAATGCAATGTTCCTTTCACATAACGCAAACTTCCAATGACTTTGAATAGGACATTGCATAAATTGGCAAACACGATTAACACAGTTTGCTATGTCATGACGAGTAATCGTAGCATATTGTAATGCACCTACCACTCTTATGATAAAGATGAACATCTTCTACCGGATCACTCCCATGTGCTGACAGTTTTTCCCCACTCGTCATTGAGGTAGAAATGCTATTTGCAAATTGCATTTTAACACGACACAAGAGATCATAAACAAACCTAGATTGTGACAGTAGCAGCCCGTGAGATGTTCTGTGAACTTGAATTCCAATCAAAAAAACTAAGCTCTCCCAAATCCTTAAGTGCAAAAGTCTCATGGAGTTGAGTAACAAGACCAACAACCACAGAAGAATTACTACCAATTACAAGTATTTTATCCACATACACTAAAATGTAAGTAGAATGAGAAGATGTAGCTCTAACAAACAAAGATTGGTCTGATTTAGTCGACTGGAATCCAAGAGACATGAGAGTAGTAGCAAGTCTTTCAAACCAAGCTCGAGGAGCTTGTTTGAGGCCATAAAGGGCTTTGTGAAGTTTACATACAAGAGTTGGAAATTGTGGATCAATGAATCCGACAGTTTGTTCCATGAACACATCTTGAAGAACTCCATTAAGGAATGCATTATTCACATCTAATTGCCTAATAACCCATCCTTTTGACAATGCCATGGTTAACATCAAGCGTATAGTAGCAGGCTTTACCACAAGACTAAACGTCTCATTAAAATCAAACCCAGGTGTTTGGTTGAAGCCCTTAGCCACCAACCTAGCCTTATACCTGTTAACAGTCCCATCAGGATTCTCCTTTACCCTATAGACCCACTTGCACCCAACTGCTTTTCTATCAGAAGGAAGGGGAACTAAAGACCACGTGTGATTTCAAATAAGAGTAAGATACTCATCAGCCATAGCATCTTTCTAATGAGTAAACTGTAAGGTTTCATCTACTGTAGTAGGCTCCTTGGTTGTCAAACAAACCTTTGGTTTGAATATCCCGGATTTAGCTCTAGTTTGCATTGGATGGGAGGCAAGTGGAGGAGGTAAAGGAGCAGGTTGTTCCGGATACAAATTAGATGGTGAAGCAGCACAACCAGTAGCCATAGTATCACGTTGTTCCGAATGCAATGCAAATGATGAGATAGCACCATTAGTAGCCACAATGTCAGCAGGTAATGAAGAGGAAACACTAGAAAAAACAGGAGCAGAACTACACTGCTGTTGAAATTGTGACACACATGGGGGAGTTGCAGACACATTAGTATCAATGACAACAGCAAGAGACTTAGAAGTGGTAGTCATTGAAGCAAATGGAAAAGAGGCCTCATTAAATATAACATCCCCAGTAATATAAACACGACCATCCGGAGCTAAGCATTTATAGCCTTTGTAAGAGAGACTATAACTCAAGAAAGTACACTCAACCGAACGATGCTGGAACTTATGATTATTATATGGTTTAAGATTCGGGAAGCATGAACAAGCAAACACACAGAGACAAGAATAATCAGGGGTGGAATAGTATCAGATAATGTTGGCGTAGGAAGTCTATTAGTCAAATAGACAGCAGTACGAAACGCCTCATCCCAAAATTTGAGAGGCATGGAAGCATGTGCAAGCAATCTATGAAATGTATGTAATACCGATAGCCATTTGTAGAAGGAATAGGGGAAGGTCCCCACAAATCAGAGTGTATCAATTCAAGAGGTGTTGTGTATACAAACTCTGAATTAGCAAAGGGGATTTGTGTGCCTTTCCTAAACAACAGGCAGTACAAAACAATGGCACAACCATTAATCACGTTGGATAACTCCCACGTAGTGAATCAATCAAAAAAAAAAAAAAACCTCCCATGTGGTGAATACATTTGAAGGGTGGGGCACATACGGTTATGATAACCAAAATGGAGGAGAGACCAATTTAATTTAGTCTCTGCCCCCATTTGAACTAACAAGTTGCCATGAGTATATTTGAGGAAGAGTAATGCTTGACTAACACACTTTATTATTGACATTGCCTGTATATTTGATTTGATTTTAGGCTTTAGGGCCCACCTATGTTCATATGTACATATGTTTTTCTTCATTCTTAGCACAGACTCTATCATTAAGAAATGAATAGACTAATCTGGATATAATTGTATCTCCACCTAATTAATGAATACTCACTTTCCCAGTTGTGAGTCTGTGAGGCTAGCTCAGAATTATGATAACTAGAATCATGTTTATGTTGTTACTTTCCATGGAAAAGCTAAGACTCACAATTTGCAATAAGTTGCAAATAGGCTTCGATGCACATTTCAAAGACATGTTTGCCAAAACTTCCCAAAAAAAAAGCCCCCACTTAGCTTTCATTCTATCTCTTACTGTATTGTTCTACTATTTGAGGAATCGACAAAAAAAAAAAAACCAAATAACACTAAAAATCTCTCTCTCTCTCTCTCTCTCTCTCTCTCTCTCTCTCTCTCTCTCTCTCTCTCTCTCTCTCTCAGCTTAGCAGTTTCTCTTAATGGACTATCATATGTGGAGAAGACTCTTCCTTGACCCATCTATTTCAGTGTTCTATTTGTCGCGACCCCTACTTAAGGTGACATTACGATCGACACGGAATATCATATATGTCATACATAAATGTATATAACACCAAAATTACTAAAAAATTTTGGCTGAACCCTCCCATAAATATGAGGTTTCACATAGGTTCCTGATAATCCACAAACTATCAAATCCCATATCCATATATATATATATATATCAAAATCCATCCATACATTCCATTTCATATAAGTTTACATATACACATATCTTCTCATATGTTCATTACCATTCACATGTTCCCAAACTGTATATATAACCCACTACCATTTTATACATGTCATAAGTAGTGTTATATATATATATATACATATACAAAATACTGAAACAGAAACCAAAACTCCCTACTCATACATTCATAAAAGAAAGACGCACAGGTCAACCTTCTAAAGTTTTGCCCTTGCCCTTATAATCAACACCTGTAACGAGAAGGAATTGAGTAGGCTACAACAAGCCCTATGAGCAATCTACTTGTGGCATTACACATGCATTTTAACTAAAACATGACATCTAAATCAATATAAACCCGATATGCAAGCAACATGTAAATAACAATGCATGATTAAATTTCATTTTGCGTCACTTTATACATATCATATAATGCATAAAGTAAATAACAAATCCTCACAATCAGGTACATAAGTGAGTTTGTATCCCTATGATGCATACCTAGGGAGAACCCAACTTTTCTGACCATCCACTCTCACAATCAGGTGTATGAGTGAGTTTGTATCCTTATTATGCGTATATAAGGAGAACTCAGCTCATCTAACCACCCATGCTGATCATTCCAAGGCCTTGTCTACATAGTTACCCCAATGGAATTGATCACATATTTTTCTTACTCTAGTAAGTCTAAGTATGTTCGATGTTCAAAACAAATTAAGTTTAATGCATTCAATAAACAATGCAACCAATCATGTTGTCAATTCATAAAATAGGGTCTATAATTATAAAATGCCACACATAAAACCAAAGATAGCAATACTCACAATGTACAGCAATTCGTCTAAGTCTAATACCTTTTACAACTCAAATTGCTCATCTAGTTCAATTGTACACTTCTTACAACACAAGCATCTCAATTGTACTTCTTGTCATGTTACTAAATCATCAATTTCATCCACAAATCTCTACAATTTCACATTGCAAATCATCTCCAATCAATATACAATCATCAATTGACGTTAAAACAGATCAATTCACCATTAAAACACAACAACAAAGCCTCAGCTGGTTCACCACAATTGGGTTGGAGAATCATCAATTCAACTATGGGAAAACCAGTAATTTTACCATCAAAAAATTCACAATTCAACAAGGAATCACTTACTTATGATTTCTTCCAGCAATTCACACAATTTTCAGCTCAAACCCTCATTTCCAAGCTTCCAATCTAACCATGGAAATCACACTAATCTCACATATGTATAACAACTTGAAGAAAGGAATTCAAATTCATGATTTTTAACTAAAAATAACCAATCCTTACCTTGGATTTTTGTTGCCCTAGGTAAATCTCCTCCTTCCCTTCTCATTCCACTGGTTTTCTCCAGTTCCAGCAAGTGAAAATAAGCTAAAAAAGTTGAGAAACCACGCTAAATTTCACACAATCTGCCTCACTGTCCATTTAAAAAAATGTCAGACATGTAGAAAAGCGCATTTTTTGCTTGCCCAGTAAATAGATTTTTTTTGGAATCCCGCGAGGAGCGCGCTTCTCTAAAAATTCCTGAGAAATATGCTCTCAGGTTTTCACCACTGGAGCAAGCTTCTCCCTCAAGATCGTGTTTCTCAAAGCTCCAGAGGTGAAAATTTCACTGTCTTAGCTTTCCAATGTTATGTTTAGGGTTCCGGTACATCTACCACCCTAATAAACACACATTCATCCTATTCTAAGGCCATGTACATACATATACGCGTACAAATACATCTAACAATACGTATAAGTTTATGTACAAGTTTGACTCATAAGTACGGGGCTACAGCTACTCTCCCCCCTCTCCCTCTCTCTCTCTCTTTCTCTCTCACTCTCAAAGCTTAACAATTTCTCTTAATGGACTATCATCTGTGGAAAAGACTCTTCATTGGCCCATCTATTTCAGTGTTCTACTTTTGTTACAGCTCAACCATCTATGGTGAAGCAGCACAATTTGAAAGAGACAGTCTTGTTGAAATGTACAGATTTAAAGAACCAACTTGACCCAAATATAGTGCTTACTAGAAGCCTTTTCCTCTTCGTTGGTGAAAACTTTTTATTGGAATGGCAAAGAAGTCATTCATTGACCGATGGAAATCCTAAAACTTATAGACATGGAAGACAACACCTTAAAAATTGATGACTGTCAGGAGGAGGGTAGTGATGAGTTACAATATTGCCTTGTTGGTAAAGAAAAGAAAGGATTTGTTGGCATTCACTTTTTGCCCAATGCATCTTCATATTTTCTAAGGGTTGATTAAACTGTGTAGTTGTTAATAGAATTTGTTCTATATACGATCAAACAATCATCTGCAAATAAAAGATGAGATGAAAGGTGGGCTATCCCAAGCTATCTTTAGCCTTTCAATTACCCCATTCTTTTTTGTCTTCCTGAGGATAGCTGAAAGTCTTTTTGCACAAATAAGAAATAAGTATGGGGACAAGAGATCACCCTGTCTCAACCCTCTAAAGAGAATTAATATGACCCCTAGCACAACCATTGATTATGACGGAGAATAAGACTGTGGACACACATCTCGTTATAAGGTCGACCCAACCAACTGAGAAGGCCATTTTCTTCATTGAAGCTAGGAAGAAGGGCCACTTAACTCTATCATATGCCTTACTCATCTCCAATTTGATAGCTACAAAACCTTTTTTTTCCTTTTCTAAATGTATTTATGTGATGCAAGTGTTCAAAGGCCAAAATAATATTGTAAGTGATAAGACGGGCTTTAATAAAGACACTTTAATTTTCAAAGATTATATGAAATAAAATAGGTTTCACTCTATTAGCTATCATCTTGGTCATGATTTTGTATAAGACATTAGGTAGAGTACTAATGGGGTAAAGTCCAATGGTTTTCTTGGGTTTTTCATTTTTTTTGTTGGAAGATATTGAATAAAAATTGAATTTGTTAGGACCAAATATTTAATTGCGTTTTAGATTTTAACTCCCATCCTCATCAGATTTTGTCTTGCCATTACTTTTGCATGGAAAAAGGTTGTATTCTTATCATCATGGCGAAGCTAGTTAAGATTTAGCCCCTTCACTCCATAATTCTTCTTTTTGCAGTTGGAGCTTCTTTTGCTTTACTTCTAGGTTTTTAATGGATTACCATTCATGATCTGATCCCATTTTAAACCATATATGGGCAATGCCTTGTCGTAAAACAAATATTTTGTGCTTAGATCTGATCCCATTTTAAATTCGGACAATATATCTCTGACCATATCTAACCTATTTAAAAGCAAGTTGCCTAATTTTATCCATAATTTAAAACTTTTATTATAATTTTCATTAATATGTAACATTCGTATAAATGCAAAATATAAACAATATATAATACATAAGATTCATGATAACCATATTTAAAAAAAAAAAAAAAAAACTTATGATGCTATAATACAAGTGATCATTTCATGATAAGATTGTGTAAGGAGTAATATATTTTAGGTAGGATAAAATAAATTGACAATTTAACTCCTACATAAATCAGATTTTTATACTTGAATTTTTAAAATTGCTTCCTTAGTTTTGAATTTAGGCCTAAGTTCTTCGCCTAAACTCAACTCTAATTTTTAATAGTAATATCCGAACCCTTTTATGCAGAGTTGACAAAATCGGGTAACTCACATGCATAATTGTCACATGTGACACATGCATGTAACTCATAATAGATATCTTAATTATATTGGTTATAGGTAAGTAATTAACATTTAGTGGAAAGAAGGTAGTTATTTATAGATAACTAGTTCACAGTCACATGCGTTGCACGTAAATAAAAAATAACTAAAAGTTATAACATTATTGTAAGGTCTCTCTTCTCATGAGCTTAAATTTTATATCTTATATTTGGATATTTGTATTGTTGAACTTAATGTATTTGTTCTATTTATTTAGAACAAACATTTTAATAGTTGTACTTAGACTTTTTGATTTATTTTTAGTTAAAATACAAGTAATTAAAGTGATTCAATATCATTTATGATTCCAAGGTTGAATCAAAATTTAGTTTCACCATTTATCTTAAAAATGGTCAAGTGGTTCTTCCGTATCCTGCAAAAAGGATTTCAACTTTTCTTTGCCCCTTAAAAAGAAACAAGTGGTTTGTCCTTAGCCCATAAAAAGAATAAGTTTGTCTTGAGCCTTGAAAAAGTCATTATAATGATTTGGTTCACACCCTTGAAGTAAACCCAATATAGTAAAAATCCTAAATAAGGTTTCTCTAGGCGTGGAGTAGGAAAAGATTTTTCAAACCACACAAAAATCTTTTTGTGCATTTATATTTTAATTTTTGCACTTTACTTTATACTCTTTGAATTAATTAATTTGAGTATTTAACTTAATCTAATCAAGGATTTCCACTAAAGACTTAAAATTTGTCAAAATCGGCCATTACCCACAATTCACCCCCTCTTAGGCGTTCAATAGGTCCATTATTATGTTAATCTCCAACTGAAGTAAGAAAAAAAAAATAGTGATTTTTGTATATGTTTTATCAAATTGATTAATAATTATAATGAGTTTAAGGGTTTTTCTTTTGTGCACAAGTAGGCCGAGATTATTGTCCAAGTACTATTCAAGGACATCAAGGTCATTTACATGTATGTCAGACGTTTGCTGTGTTAAGGATCTAAAGAAACTAGAAGTGTAGGGTAGGAAAAAGAGTGCAGAATGGAAAAAAGAGGAAGAACTACTTAAGAAGACACGCAGTAGTAGCAATGGAAATGAACTTTCTACCATAATCATTTTTTTTGTAATGTTTACTCTATTGTTTTTTCTTTTTCTTTTTTTTTTCTTTTTTTTTTTTTTTGTAAATGTGGACTCAGTCATTGTTTCAATTAGTATGGTTTATATAAAGTAGTATTCTTTCAAGAGCATATGAAGTTGTATTTGAAACAAACTTTAATTGATAAGGGAATTAATTTTTAATATATCATTTTTAATTTTTAAAACTATAGTGGAGATCTGTAGCATAGTAAAAATGCTATTTGTAAATATTATAAAATTCAATAAAGATAGCATTTTTTTTAAAAGTTATCATAGTAAGTTTAAAATAACTATAGATAGTCATTGAAAATTGCTATTATTTTGAGGTTTTCAATAGCATTTTTAAAAAGTTATGAATTATAAATCAATAATAGCCATTGAAAAGTGCTATAGTTTTAATGTTTTCAATAGCATTTTTAAAAAGCTGTGAACTATAAATCAACAATAGTTTTTTAAAAATGCTATAGAAAGTAATGCAATAATAGCGCCTCAAAAAAAGCTATTATGTACCTCTCTTTTTTAGGGTGCTTCCCTTCTCACCCAGTTAAACTTACATCACCCATCAATATTTTTTTATATTTTTAATTTTATTATTATTTTACTAAAATTACCACTTTGTATGAAAGTTTTAAATTATTACTAACATATCCTCTTCTTATTTTAAGCTAACAATTTTCAAAACCTGTCAACAAACTCTAAATCCAAAACCTTACTTAAAATCTCAAAATCTTCATTCTTAAAAACCCAATGTTTTACATTGTTATAATATGGAAAAGCAAAGAACTGATGACAATATAAGGTATGTTTTTCAATTTTTTTTTTTTAACTTTTTTAATATTTTGAAATTTTTAAAGACTAGTTTTAATATCATTTTAACGGGGATTGAGTCTTCTCAAAAAAAAAAGGCAATTGAAAAAAAAAAAGTGTTCTCCAAAAAAAAAATGGCGATTGAATATTCTCCAAAAAAAAATAGCAATTGAGTCTTCTCCAACAAAAAAAGAAAAAAAGATGATAAGAGGGTCGGCCAACGCCGGCTAGCAGACCCCAAATTTTTTTTTTTTCCTTGTGATTCTTGTTTGCAAACACTTTTTTTTTTTCTTGTAATGCCATGGGATTTTGATTACTTGTCGTGGTATCTCACATTACAAGGAAGAAGAAGATGGATTGCCATGGTAATGGTAAAGCAACGGTGGTTTAGGAAACAGTAAACAATAAAAAAATATTCAATACAGAAGAATCTAAGGGGAGATAGGGCTTAAATAAAATGTTTTTTGAGAAGTAAATTTAAAAAAATAAACAATGAAAAATAGAGAACAAGAGAAGTAGGGTATTTGGTGTAGTAAAAATGTTGTTGGAGGAAGATGAGGATTGGGAAGAGAGAAGAGAGAGAGAGAGGTAGAAACGATTGAGAAGAAAGGGTAAAATAGTAAATTTAATTATTGGCGTAAGGAGAAAGTTTAATAATCAGTGGTATAAAGAGTAAGTGGGTGATGTAAGTTTGTGGGTGATGTAAGTTTAACCGGTGGATGGGATGAGAAGCACCCTTTTTTACGAGTAATATACTTAGCTTTTGCATCTAAGTATGATTTTTTAGAAAAATATAAATGTCTTTTTATGAAAGGGAAAGATATATAAATAGATCTCTAATAATTTATAAAAGAAAAAAAAATGAGAGTAGAAAAGATTAAAATGTTGGGAGTCAGAAGAGTAAAAGTATAAAACAGCGAAAAAACAACAACAAAAAATGTAGTATAAAAGGAGGAGAGTTTATTAAAAGTTAGATCATTGTGATACCCTATTTAATATTAAATTATTTTAATAACTTTATAGACAAAGATCATATAGGCTGTGTTTGGAAGAACTTTTTTAAAGTATTTTTAGAACAAAAACATTTTTGAAGGTATTTGACAACACCTGTTTTTGGATAAAGTGTAGTGAAAAAAAATAGTTTTTTGCTTTTAGAAGAAGTAAGAAGAGACCAACTTTTTTAAAAGTATTTTTCTTAAAAGCGCTCTTCAAAAAAGCTCTCTCAAATATGGTCATATTCATTAATTTTTTTTATTTTTTTATTTCTATTTTTGGGTTTTGCAGTCAAAAATTGTTGAAGAGAATGGATGCTAACGTTGATGCAATAAAAGAGATATTCAATGCAAGTTATGGAAGCAAGGAAGATGCAATAAAGTTCATTAATTATTGTTCAAACCTAAATCAAACCAAATATAATCGGTTTCGATTCGGTTTAGCTTAATCGGTTTATTTCAAATTACCAAATCAAACCAAACTTAATTTAATATAATCGGTTTGGTTCGGTTTGAGTTAATCGATTTGAAGTTTTATATGTATATATATTAAATAAATTAAAATAATTAATTATATATGTATGTATATAAGGTAATTTTAACTTTTTTAATACATATTTAAAAAAACTTAAAAACTATTTTTACTATATAAAGATGATTATATAATTTTTTAATAAGAGTGTTTATATCATAAAAGAATCATAGACATTAAAAATAAATATTAATAGTTTTAATTTAAGAATCTATTCAGTTTGATTTAGATCGGTTTTTAAAGTTTCAAACCACAATCCGAATCAAACTTATCCGTTTATACTTTTCTCAAACCTAAACCAAACGGAACTTATTAAAAAACTAAACCAAACACATTGGATCGATTCAGTTTTGTGGTTTGAACCAATTACACCCCTACTCTTATACTCCCTATTTTTGTTTGGTATGGAGATGTGGTTTTATGCATAGGTGTATGGTTTATGTGTTAGGTTTTTTTTTTTTTTTTTTGTCAGAATTTGATTTGTATAGAGTTTGTGTAAAAGGGACAGTCTTGTTGAAATGTACAGATTTAAAGAACCAACTTAAACCAAATATAGTACTTACTAGAAGCCTTTTCCTCTTGTTGGTGAGAGCTTTTTTACAGAAATGGCAAAGAAGTCATTGCTTAGATAACATAGCTAGAGTTAACTTTATTATTGTCATAAATTTTAAAAATAAAAAATATTTTATGTACATTAGACACTAACGTTATTTTTTGATATTAACACTTAACACTTTTAGACATTTTAGAGATACGTATATATTATGTAATATCCCAATATCTAAAAAAAGCTAAATGTTTAAAAAATAATATCAACGCCCCATATTTATTTAACATTACTCTTTGTGGCGGCACCAAGAGCACCTAAGGTTTATTGCAATCTAGCGTACACGTTCGAAGACTTTTCTAATTTTCTGTTTTTGGATATTAGTGTGAAGTTATTATTTTATTTTATTATTGTTGAAAGCGTGCGTATCTCACGCGACACTCGTGGGTTTGCTATGAAGTCAATAAACTAATCATCCTCATTTGAATTTTATGTCTATCCTCTACTAGGGACTCATCATACAAATAATTACAGAAGTTATCGCATGGCTGTTTTTATTAAAATTTTAATATCAATCATGTAAACTTCTAATTATCATCATCTATTTTAATTTAGGTTTTGTTTAATTAATTACTGCAAAGGGAAATGTTTTTTTAATAATCAAAATCCCAAAAAAAAAAAAAAAAACCCAAAAAATAGAATGCTAAAAAAAAATCATAGGTTTGAGGGTTAGCCAACGTTGGCTGACCCTTTAGGTACAAGGTCGGCCAACTTTGGCTGAACGTATAAAACATAGTTTGGTCAATATTGGCCGACCTTACATAAGATGGTTCGGCCGACGATGGTCGACCCATTTCAATCACCAATTTTATTTTTTACCATTTTTTATTTTTATTTTTTATTTTTTTTAGAAGACTGAATTGCCATTAAAACTAGCATTTAAAAATTTTAAAAATATTAAAAAAAAACTTTAAAAATTAAAAAATATACCTCAGATTCATTAGTTCTTTGCTCTTCCATATTATTTTATATGGTTTTGAAAATAAAAAGGATATATTAGTAATATTTTAAAACTTTTATAGTAAATAGTAATTTTATTAAAATAATAAAAAATTAAATATATAAAATAATATTAGGGGTGACCTGAGGAGAAGCACCCTTTTTTTTATAGCATGGACAGTTATAGCACCCTTAAAAGTACTATTAAATACATATGATAGCTTTTTTCGAGCACTGTTAAAAGGAAATTTTCTTGTTGTGCCCCTATATTTAACTGAGCTTTTAATTTTTCTTTGAATTTTTGTTAAACTGTTTGCATAATTCTAACAATATTACTTAAACCCTTTTTCTGTCGGGTGCGACAACATAGGTGGTAACCGGGTTCTAGCACATTTGGGACCCTTAAGGAAGACTGGCCGACTAGGGAGACGAGGCTGAGGCTGATGCGTGTGGGGCCATTGCTTTAATTTCTTGTTCTTTTGCATACTCTTTATTAAGTAGACTCCACTCTCTCTCTCTGTGCACACTATATTGTATATTATATATTATATATAGAGAGAGAGAGCTCACAAGCCCATGGTCCTAATTAAGTTGGGTTCTTTTTTTCTTGCTTTAAGTAGTTAACATATATCTGTTGCTTAAGATTTGAAGAACCATTAATGGAGGCTAATATGCTGCTTCAGGCTGAGAATAATATGAAGAAGAAGAAGGAAGATATCATGAATGTTGTAGAACTGTTGGAGAGGCCAGAGCTAGGGCTGGTTCCAGATGAAGAGATCAGAAAGCTCACCAGATTTCAGCTTGAAAAGCGTCTCAAATGGGGCTACAAACCTACCCATGAAGCCCAACTCTCTCATCTTCTTCACTTCATTCATTGTATGTGATGGGGTCCACCTCATTAAAAAAATAAAAAATAAAAATAATGCATGCATGGGCAGCAAGGTGGCCAACGAGTCTCACGTGGGCAACACGATGAAGTCAACACATGCATAACCTCGTGGGAAAGGAAGCGAGTTTCACGTGGGAAGCTCCAAAGAAATTACGTAATTGCCCCTGTTTTAACTCCTATAAATAGAGCCTTAATTTCATTCTTGAAAATCATCTGAGAGAGATCAAATATTCAGAGAGATCTAATTCTAGAGATCTAGAGAGCCTCAAAGAGAGTTTCTTAGAGAAGAAAAAGTGTGAGCCAATTTGTGAAGTGTTATCCACAAATTGAAGATACATAGTTAGTGTATATTTGTGAGAGATCCACCGAAAGGTGACGTTTGTAATCTCATTATTATTATAGTGGAAGTCTTTAAGCGGCTTACGGGTCCCGTGGTTTTTACCTCTTTTTCAAGAGGGTTTTCCACGTTAAAAGTGTTGGTGTTATCTTTGTTGTATTTTTAGTTTGGGAAATTGTCCTGGGATTGTAGAATTTATTTCTTTACATCCATCGTTTTTCTCAACAAAGTGGTATCAGAGCTTGGGTCGTTTTTAGCGAAGGTATTGTTCATACGTACAGTACTATTTACGTATACGGTACTATTGTGTCAGCAGTCACTATTTAGAATAGTAATACTATTCATAGAATACTATTCACGGAGCACTATTCACAAGGGCACTATTCATATAGTACTATTCACAAGGGGTACTATTCATTGAGTACTATTCACATAGTACTATTCATCGTCGGAAAAGTGTCAAGCTCCACTAAACCTGTTGACTGACGACTCAAATGGAGGAGAGCACAAGCAATATGTACACAGGCAATATGATCAGGTTGACTGCATTTAATTATGCAATTTGGAAGCCGAAGATGGAGGATCTTTTATACATTAAAGATCTGTGGAAGCCGATTATAATGCCAAAGGAGGAAGTTGTGACTACAACTTCAACAGATGACAAGACATCAAAAACAACCAGCACAGACACTGATTGGGCCGTGCTAAACCGAAAATGTGCTGCTCAAATCAGACAATGGATCGACAAAAGCATTTTTCAAAATTTTGCTAATGAACACAATGCTTACGTTCTTTGGCAAAAGTTGGAGACAATGTATGCGAGGACAACCGTACAGAATAAAGCTAATCTGATACGACGATTAGTCAATGTGAAGTATAAAGATGGAAGCAGCGTATCGGAACACATGAGTGAGTTCCAAGGCATTGTAGATCAACTCAACTCTATGATGATGATCGTAGATGACGAGCTACAAGCGTTATTGTTGCTGAGTTCTCTACCAAACAGTTGGGACACTCTAGCTGTGTCAGTTAGTAACTCAGCTCCTGGCGGCAAGCTTACCATGGAGATGGTAAAAGACAGAATGCTGAACGAAGAGTCTCGACGAAAAGACAATGGTTATACTCCTGAAAGTGAAGCACTTGTCATGGAAAAACAAGGCAAACAAGAATGGCACGGAAGGAGTAAAAGCAGATATCCTCGTAACCAAAGTCAGCAAAGAGGACGCTCGAAGTCCAGATCGTGGCATGACAAGAAGTGTCATCACTGCGGCAAGCCCGGACACTTCATTCGAGAATGTCGAAAGTTAAAGGCGGAACGATCCAGAAATCCAGAAGCAGAAACCCGAACAAATGACACCGCAACTCTCACTGAAGAAGTCGTCATTGTTCGAGATGCTGATTATGTCAACCTTGCAAGTCAAGACTCTACATGGGTAGTTGACTCAGGTGCGTCCTACCATGTCACCTCACGACGAGATTTCTTCTCAGCCTACACGCAAGGTGATTTCGGACGAGTGAGGATGGGAAATGATGATGCATCCAAAATTATCGGCATCGGTAATATTTATTTAGAAACTAACCTTGGATACAGGTTACTCTTGAAAGATGTGAGACATGTTCCAGATATCCGCCTCAATTTGATCTCCACTGGAATGCTTGATGACGATGGCTACAATAATAACTTTGGTGAAGGAAAATGGAAGCTCACCAAAGGAAACTTGGTAGTAGCTAGAGGCAAGAAAGATGCATCACTCTACCACACAGTAGCCAAGCTGTGTAAAGAAGAAGTAAATACCATGAGGAAAGAAGTTCCCACCGAGTTATGGCATAAGCGGCTCGGGCACATGAGTGAAAAGGGTCTCAGAATTCTTTCCAAGAAGGAGCACTTGCCAGGAATGACAGGTACATCTTTACGTACTTGTGTTGATTGTATTATGGGTAAACAACATAGAGTTGCATTTCGTAGTTCCCCACCATCTAGAAAGGCAAATATTCTAGATTTAATACACACAGATGTCTGTACAATGAGTTGTAAGACACTAGGAGGTGCTCACTATTTTGTGACTTTTATTGATGATCACTCTAGAAAAGTGTGGGCCTTTGCTTTGAAAACTAAAGATCAAGTGCAGGAAGTTTTCAAGCAATTTCATGTAAAAGTTGAGAGAGAAACTGGCAGACGATTGAAGTGTGTACGATCAGACAATGGCGGTGAGTATCGAGGATCATTCGAAGAGTACTGCAGAAGTTTCGGCATCAAGCTGGAAAAATCGGTACCAAAGACACCTCAACACAACGGTGTCGCAGAGAGGATGAACAGAACCATTTGTGAAAGAGTCAGATGTATGCTCTCACATGCAAAACTGCCAAACTCCTATTGGGGGGAGGCAATGAGGACAGCAGTCGATTTAATCAACCTTTCTCCATCAGTTCCTCTGAACTACGACGTACCAGAAAAGGTTTGGACGAGGAAAGACGTTTCTTACAAACACTTGAAAGTATTCGGCTGTAGAGCATTTGTTCACATCCCTAGAGACGAAAGGTCCAAGCTGGATGGAAAATCGAAGCAGTGTATCTTTGTGGGATATTCCCATGAAGAATTCGGCTACAGATTATGGGATCCTGTCAACAAAAAGATTGTCAGAAGCAGAGACGTGGTGTTTCTTGAAGATCAGACGATCGAGGATTTTCAGAAACCTGAGAAGCCACAATTAGAAGAACTTCCAGTTAATCTGGAACCAGTCTCTCCATCAACAAATTCAGATGACAAGGAAGCTACACCAGATACTGATGATGATGTTCCACCAGCTCAGTTCAGAACAAGAACAAGTTCCTGAACAAGTTCCTGAACAAGTCCAACCAGAAGCACAACTAAGGAGATCCACCAGAGAGCGACAACCAAGTCAAAGATATCCCTCCTAGTGACTATGTGATGCTCACTGACGGGGGAGAACCAGAGAGCTATACTGAAGCTATCACTGACCAACATAAGACTGAGTGGATGAAAGCCATGCAGGAAGAAATGAAATCTCTGCATGAGAACCACACATTTGACTTGGTGAAATTACCGCAGGGAAAGAAAGCCCTCAAGAATAAGTGGGTGTACAGAATCAAAAGCGAAGAAGGTAGCTCGCAACCTCGATACAAAGCAAGATTGGTTGTGAAAGGATTCGGACAGAAGAAAGGCGTTGACTTCGATGAAATCTTCTCACCGGTGGTAAAAATGTCTTCAATCCGAGTTGTTCTTGGCTTGGCAGCTAGTCTTAATCTGGAGGTTGAACAACTTGATGTAAAAACCGCATTCTTACACGGTGACCTTGACGAGGAAATCTATATGGAGCAGCCCGAAGGTTTCCAAGCCAAAAGAAAAGAGAAACTAGTATGCAGGCTAAAGAAAAGTCTGTATGGTTTGAAACAGGCACCGAGGCAGTGGTATAAAAAGTTTGACTCGTTCATGGAGCAAACGGAGTACAACCGAACGACAGCTGATCACTGCGTCTTCATCAAGAAATTCTCTGATGGTGATTTTATTATTCTTTTGCTTTATGTTGATGATATGTTAATTGTAGGCCAAGATATTGGCAAGATTAACACGTTAAAGAAAGAGTTGAGCAAGTCTTTTGCCATGAAAGACTTAGGACCCGCAAAACAAATCCTTGGGATGAAGATTGTTCGTGACAGGAAGAACAAGAGACTTTGGCTATCTCAAGAGAAGTATGTTGAGAAAGTTTTAGAGCGGTTCAACATGAGCAAAGCTAAACCTGTTAGTTCTCCACTGGCAAGCCACTTCAAGCTTAATTCGAGCCAGTGTCCTTCAAGCGAAGAAGAGAAATCAGAGATAAGCAAGGTACCTTATGCATCGGTAGTTGGCAGTCTAATGTATGCTATGGTATGCACCAGACCAGACATTGCTCATGCTGTTGGTGTAGTGAGCCGATTTCTATCAAATCCTGGAAAGGAACATTGGACAGCAGTCAAATGGATACTCAGGTATCTTAGAGGTACTTCTAGTCATTGTTTATGTTTTGGTAATGATAAATCTGTATTAGAAGGATTTACAGATTCAGATATGGCTGGCGATGTGGATACGAGAAAGTCGATATCCGGGTACCTAATAACCTTTGCAGGGGGAGCTGTCTCATGGCAATCACGATTACAGAAGTGTATTGCTTTAATGACCACAGAAGCAGAGTACATAGCAATCACTGAAGGTTGTAAGGAGATCTTGTGGATGAAAAAGTTCCTACAAGAATTGCAGAAGAACCAAGAAAAATATGTTCTTTATTGCGACAGTCAGAGCGCAATTCACCTCAGTAAGAACTCAACTTTCCACTCAAGATCCAAGCACATCGACGTGAGATATCATTGGATTCGTGATGTGCTGGAAAATAAACTGCTGCAAGTTGAGAAGATCCACACGAATGACAACGGGGCAGATATGATGACGAAGTCCCTAACCAGCGAAAAACTTGTTATCTGTAAAAGGATTGCAGGTGTTGAGGAGCTCTGTTCCACATGAGGTGGAGGGGGAGATTTGATGGGGTCCACCTCATTAAATAAAATAAAAAAATAAAAATAATGCATGCATGGGCAGCAAGGTGGCCAACGAGTCTCACGTGGGCAACACGATGAAGTCAACACATGCATAACCTCGTGGGAAAGGAAGCGAGTTTCACGTGGGAAGCTCCAAAGAAATTACGTAATTGCCCCTGTTTTAACTCCTATAAATAGAGCCTTAATTTCATTCTTGAAAATCATCTGAGAGAGATCAAATATTCAGAGAGATCTAATTCTAGAGATCTAGAGAGCCTCAAAGAGAGTTTCTTTGAGAAGAAAAAGTGTGAGCCAATTTGTGAAGTGTTATCCACAAATTGAAGATACATAGTTAGTGTATATTTGTGAGAGATCCACCGAAAGGTGACGTTTGTAATCCCATTATTATTATAGTGGAAGTCTTTAAGCGGCTTACGGGTCCTGTGGTTTTTACCTCTTTTTCAAGAGGGTTTTCCACGTTAAAAGTGTTGGTGTTATCTTTGTTGTATTTTTAGTTTGGGAAATTGTCCTGGGATTGTAGAATTTATTTCTTTAAAGCAAAAATACTTTTAAAGGTATTTGACAACACCTATTTTTGGATAGTGTAGTGAAAAAAATAGTTTTTTGCTTTTAGAAGAAGTAAGAAGAGGCAAACTTTTTCTAAAAGTGTTTTTCTTAAAAGCGCTCTTCAAAAAAGCTCTCTCAAATATGGTCATATTCATTAATTTTTTTTATTTTTTTATTTCTATTTTTGGGTTTTGCAAATTGTTGAAGAGAATGGATGCTTACGTTGATGCAATAAAAGAGATATTCAATGCAAGTTATGGAAGCAAGGAAGATGCAATAAAGTTCATTAATTATTGTTCAAACCTAAATCAAATCAAATATAATCGGTTTCGGTTCGGTTTAGCTTAATCGGTTTATTTCAAATTACCAAATCAAACCAAACTTAACCTAACATAATCGGTTTGGTTCGGTTTGAGTTAATCGATTTGAAGTTTTATATGTATATATATTAAATAAATTAAAATAATTAATTATATATGTATGTATATAAGGTAATTTTAACTTTTTTAATACATATTTAAAAAAACTTAAAAACTACTTTTACTATATAAAGATGATTATATAATTTTTTAATAAGAGTGTTTATATCATAAAAGAATCATAGACATTAAAAATAAATATTAATAGTTTTAATTTAAGAATCGATTCAGTTTGATTTAGATCGGTTTTTAAAGTTTCAAACCACAATCCGAATCAAACTTATCCGTTTATACTTTTCTCAAACCTAAACCAAACTGAACTTATTAAAAAACTAAACCAAACACATTGGATCGATTCAGTTTTGTGGTTTGAACCAATTACACCCTTACTTTTATACTCCCTATTTTTGTTTGGTAAAGAGATGTGGTTTTATGCATAGGTGTATGGTTTATGTGTTAGGTTTTTTTTTTTTTTTTTTTTTGTCAGAATTTGATTTGTATAGAGTTTGTGTAAAAGGGACAGTCTTGTTGAAATGTACAGATTTAAAGAACCAACTTAAACCAAATATAGTGCTTACTAGAAGCCTTTTCCTCTTGTTGGTGAGAGCTTTTTTACAGGAATGGCAAAGAAGTCATTGCTTAGATAACATAGCTAGAGTTAACTTTATTATTGTCATAAATTTTAAAAATAAAAAATATTTTATGTACATTAGACACTAACGTTATTTTTTGATATTAACACTTAACACTTTTAGACATTTTAGAGATACCATAATAGGGCTTAGAGAATTCAGAGATTACAAACTAATTTTCACTCTACCAAAACATGGTCAAATTTTCTAATTAAAGTTCATATATTTTATTACACTGATATTAAATATGTTACATAATAACTTGATCAGTTTTAGTTACACCAACTTCCAATTTTACAGAATAACCTCTAGAACTCGACGCATCACTACCACCACCATTCTGCTAGCACTATCAATATCCATACTAATTTCCTGGAGGTTTTCTAAGATAGAGCAAAAGCTCAGTGGGTCCCTTAGCGGGTTTACCACTTCTTATACCAATTATTAAAATAAATATATTCAAGCAATATTAAGGCTAAACTAAGCAATTTAGCAAAGTAAACACACAAGCAACAAGAGAGCACCGCTAACATAAATAACATAACTTTGAAAAACTTTCCTAGAATCTCATTATGTTGCAATTAGTAATCCAGCAAGGCCCCGCGTACCCAAAACATCACTAGTGATAAAAAATAATTGTGTGCAAGAAACCAAAATGATGCAGGAATATCATAAACCCAATAAAAAGTATAAAAAATGCAAACCATAGGTTTCATCCCACCTCGAAGTTCCTAGAATTTGTCCTTACATTCGAAAAGGCTCTCCATCCTAGGTCTTATCACTTCCTCGACAGAATATCTTCGTAGTTTACTTTTTAGAGAAAGAGAAAAAGTAAATAAATTTTTTTTGAAAAGATAATCTTTCTTTAACCTTATTGCTCCTATTTATAAGGAGTAAAAATTGTACGTTTCTCTATTTTGTCTTTAGCCTTTTTTAGAAATAACTTTTTTGTCCTAAAATATCTTTAATCTTATCGATGTCTTTTTTCTGAAATGCCTTGATCTTTCGAGATATTGACGTTTATGTCTTAAAATATTTTTAGTCTTATCGATATCTTTTTTTTTTTAAATGCCTATACCTTTCGAGATATTGACGTTTACATCCTTTTCCCGAAATTTAAATTTTCTTTTGAGATATTGACTTTTATGTCCTTTAAACTTTTAGTAAATGATTATTAAACACGATCCTAGGGTTTAATGTAACACCCCAAATTCTCACCTTTCCAAATCCTTTTATTTTTATTTTTATAAGAATAACATACTAGTATCATCATAGAACTCAGAGAATTTAGGGGTTACAACTTTTTCTCACTACACCAGAACATTTTAAATAAAGCTTACAAATGTTATTATATCCACAAGTAATTTACATAGTCACTTTGCCTGTTCTTCGCTGTCATAATTACTATTTACAAAATATTTTATTTTTATATTATTCTGCCTAACATCATCGCATCTATCAAACTATTTCATATATTTAAATACAAACATCAAGCTTTCTTCTTTAAGCAACTTTAATCCTTGCAGAACAACCTTCAGAAAGTCAGGTCAGCATCATCATCATCATCATCATCATCATCATCACTTTTACTGGCACCACCAAGTTTTGTACTAATTTTCTGAAGATGAAAATAAAGGGATGAGCAAAAGCTCAGTGGGTCCCCTAATGGGTTGCACTTCTTATACCAGTTATTAAAGTAAATATATTTAAGCAATATTAAGGTTAAAACTAAGCAATCCAGTAAAGTAAGCACACAATCAACCAAGATAGCACTGTTAACATAAATAACAAAACTTCGAGAAATCTCATCCAACATCTCATCACGCTACAATTAGCAATCCAGCAAGGGTCAGCGTACCCAAAACATCATTAGTGATACATCAGTGTGCACGAAACTAAAATAATGCAGGAATATAATAAACCAATAAAAAGTATAAGAAATGCAAACCACAGGTTCCTTCCCACCTCGAGATTTCTAAAGTTTTGTTTTTATGTTGCACGGTCTCTCCGTCCTCCACAAAATATCCTCGTAGTTTTTTTTTTAGAAGAAAAATAAAGCAAAAGAAGTTTTGAAATAGTGATTATGATGTTTTACTTTAACATTGCCCCTATTTACAGGGGGTAAGAATTTTGCATTTTTTCTATTTCGTACTTAGCCATTTTCAAAAACAACTTTTATGTCCTAAAATATCTTTAATCTTATCAGTGTCTTTTTCCTAAAATACCTAGAGCTTTTGAGATATTGGCACTTACGTCCTCCTCCCGAAATATTCTTTATCTTTGGAGATATTGACATTTACGTCCTAAAATATATTGATCTTTATCGATATCTTTTGTTTAAAGCATCTGGATCTTTTAAGATATTGGCGTTTACGTCCCTTGATTATTGAACGAGATTCTAATATTTAAATAGATTTAGTTTGAGGGTATTACATTTAAGTTGGTTTATTTTGAGGATATTACAATTTTTTAGCATTCGGGAGGTGTCCTCATTCTCTTTGAGCGAGACTAATCCTTTCAGACTTTGGCATGATAGAGACATTTGGACTGACCCTCCTAACATGGACAAATAAATAGGGGCACGCCCAAACTTGAACGTGAAACTTAGACCTTAACCCCACTTATATCCAGTTCTTCAACCAATTAAACTACCACCTGTTGGTTTAATATATTTAATACTAAAATGATTCACAATTAACATTTTTGAAATAAACATATGTTAAAAGCAGCATACATAAAGAAATTGGAGAACATTGTTGGCAATTCAACATTTTAATAGCAATATATGTAAAGAAATCAGAGAACATTGTTGGCAATGCAACATATGACATTTTCTTCCCAACAAAAGGTCCACGACCATTAACAAAGAAGAAGGTGAAGATTGAAGACAACATTTCAATGAATTGAAAACATACAACTTTATAAACCCAATTCCAAGAAGAAGCATTAAAAGAAGAAAATGGAAAAGAAAATCTAAATTTCAAAAAAATAGGAGAATGATAAGGAGATCGGATGGCATCAAATATATATGGATAATAGGTGAAAGAGAAAAGAAGTGGAAAGGTAGCCGCGTGAACGTACAGTTCTACGTGTGAATATACAGTGAAGTTGGAACAATTATTGTCGACCAATGCGTGAATACACATTGTGAATGTACAACAATTTCTATTCTTCTTCCACGTAACCTTTTGTGTCTTCCCGCAATTCAATATCACACCCCCTACCACTTACCACTCCTTTTCTTCTTCCACGTGTCTGGCCCCATCCCTATTTCTTCTTCTTACGTACCATTATTGCTTTCACCTAAGTCTCGTATTCAACTTGACATCCTCAAACTCAATCACCTTGAAACCGTGTAAGGTAGCATATAAGAATTTTATATTTAGATAATTTTTTTTATTATTTTGGATAAGGAACAACTTCAGCATGAATTCCAGTATTAGAACTATGTAATTTCAAAAGTCAAAAGTTACTTGAAATAGACCTTTTTTTTTTCTTTTTGATCTTCTTATTTTAGAATAATAAGTACATGAAATGAAAAATTTCTATGGATGGCTTGTATTCATTTGGCTCTTTATCAGTATTGTATTTACATCATTCAATTATAATCATTGTTTCTTGTATTTTTCTAGTATTTGTTATTTTATTTTTAAGTGTTTCTTCATAATATATAAATCACTTATATTCATTGTTTGTTGCATTTTCCAAGTATTTGTTCTTTTATTTTTATAATTACTTTTTATTTCATAGTATATATATATATATAAGTTAATAGGTTGTTGTATATAAGTTGCATTTCATTATTTCTTTCATTGTTTCTGCATTAGCATCTATGTTCCTCAATCACTCCGCGTAGTAGTAGACCATGAAAATTACGTGAATACAAAGAAAATATTATGTATATATAAATATTTTTATTTTCATGTATGAAAAAAGAAGAAGAAGAAGAAGCATGTTCATCCTTACTGGGAATGCGAAAAATGCTTTCCATTGAGAATCCAATGGCTTACAAGTGAAACATCATCCTATTAATTATATGTGATTTATAACATTAATCATTAGTACCAAGAGAATTAATCACCCTTGAACCAAAACTTTATGATCTTCACAATGGATGAATTTGAAAGAGAAAAATTAAGCAAACGATTCATTGGGCTGATAAAGAAAATCTCCAAATCTAATTATAAAAGTCATGGAGCTTATCGAAAAAATAATAGAATAATGTTGACCAATAAATAAATAACATATATATATATATATATATATATATATTAGGGAAAGGTGATCGATTTCATTAAGAGAATGGAGAAGTACATTCATTTTGGATCAAATGCTCCATTCCAGGGGGGAGTCCTCAACCCAGATTCTCTGCTCATCAAGAGCTATGCTCAACCAAGATAGCGAGTGTGCTACACTATTACATGTACGTGGAATGTAAGTAAAATCTTTTACTAATCAGTTGTTGGCCATAACAATAATATCCTGGACTATCAAATGATTCAGCCCGTTCAGATTCTTTCTCGTTGATGAGTTTAATCACAATCAACACATTTGATTCCACCAGGATGGGAGTGCATCGGGACTCAAGGGTGAGTCTTTGGCCCTCTTTGATTGCCATGTCACACCCCGCTCGGACGCGCCTAAATCGAGGGTACACTCGCGGACGGGGTGCGCATTTGGAACAATCACAATGGTAACAACAGAGTGCGCAACGGAAATACAACACACAGTACAACTCTGATTTCATTAAATTTAGAATTTATTTGTACATAAAACGGTCAAGGGAACAGACTCTCCAAAATCCCCAATGAATCATACAAAGGGTACAAAATGTAGGCCCCATAACTTGCACCCAGTCCACCCTAATTTCCAGTGAAAAATTGATAATAATGGAGTGAGCTTAACGCGCTCAGTGGGTAAATAGTTCGTGAGTATAACAATTAATAAAACATACTTCAATATCAAATATCTTAAATACACATGTGAGCATCATAATCAATCAATATGTATGTATGCATGACACCGTCTCGTAATGGTTTGATGAATGTACATCGTCTGAGTTCACGTACAGGTGTCCTTCCTCGGGCGTAGCCAAGTTCTCACTGTACGTCCCTCCTCAGGAACGATGCTCTGGATTCACGTACTGATGTCCCTCTCCTGGCGCAGCCGGATTCTCATGTATGTCCTTCTCCTGAGAAATAATATGAATAGCGAGCAATGCTCCTAACTATTCTATGAGTCATAAACCATATACGTCCCTAGGTGGTGATATGTATGATGTCAATGCATGAACTGGTCTAGTCTACTGGTCTGGTCTTTTCTTGACATTTAGACTGACTTTGGAAACGTCTGGTGATCCTTATCAGGGTCGGTATCACCACGTGCAAGGTTAGAACATTCAGTATTACATGTGTAAGTTGATAGCTTTCAATAAGATCAACTAGATCAGTCCCCAGTTGAGAGGTGAGACACAAGGCCTGCTTAAATACCAATCGCCTAGAGCAGCCCGCTGCCTCCCGTTCACTATTTAAAGTTACTGAGGACAAGACCGAGTCTAGTTGAGTCAGATTTACCACAAATCCGACATTATAATAGTATAATACGTGAATTCCAAGTGTACAGGCATAGGTACGACAGTATAAACATTATATGACATAATGCAGTGTAAATGAACAGTAGATATAATAATAACTGAATGTAAACTTTAATAAAATTTATAAAACACGCAAACCTAAGTTTCGTTCGCCACCTTCAGATAAGAACTTCTTCTTTTTCAGATCTGGCGCTTTCCTCCGGACAGAACTTCGTCGTACTGCTCTGAGAGTCTCGGACAGAGAGTCTCAAAAGACTAAAACCTCAATATGAGTGAAAAGATGAGGAAAAATCATAATTTGGAGTGAATTTGGTGTGAAAAATGAAGAGGAAAAGGTTGGTTTGTATAAAATTTTTGGCGCCCGGAAGTCCAGGCGGGCTGCCTGGACTTCCGGGCACATATGCCCAATTTTTTTTTTTTTTTTGTGAAATACAGGGTATTACACTCTATCCCCCTTAAAGGTATTTCGCCCTCGAAATCAATTCAAGTAGTTATGATGGTTATCTGCTTAAGATCCACTGCCGGCATCATCTCTTGCGAGTTCAGGATAGTGCTTGTGTGGTCCCTGAATCGCACTGTGGCCGGTGGAATCCTCATCATCATAAAATCATGGAGAGCAAATGGAATCGGAATCATCCTCTGAAGATTCCAACATTTGCATAATAGATGGTGGTGGAGGGCGTTGGTTACATCGTTTGAGGGGAGGTGTAAACATCGGCGTAGTTATTCAAGTGAAACAATGTATAAAGATAGGTGTAAACAATGTTTCATCAATTTATTGATAAGTGAAAATAGTACAATGTATCACATTATGATACGGTACTAGGAAACAATTAAGGGTATTTTTGTTTAATTGTGGCTTCTAGTTCCCATGTTGCTTCCTCTACGCCGTGGTGATCTCAGAGCACTTTCACAAGTGGTATGCTACGTCGTCGTAATTCCTGAGTTTTTCTATCTAAAATTTGTATCGCTCTCTCTTGATACTTATTTCCTTCCTCAACCCGAACTTCGACTAAAAGGATGATATGCGAAGGATCAGGACGATACTTGCGAAGCATAGATACGTGAAAAACGTCATGAACCTTAGGCATAGACGATGGAAGTAACAAACGACAAGCAAGTTTTCCAATACGTTCAATGATCTGAAATGGACCGATATACCACGGGGAGAGCTTTCCTTTGATCCCAAAGCGTTTGACACCTCTTGTGGGCTGGACTTTCAGAAAAACAAAGTCCCCCTTATCAAATTCTAGAGGTTGTCTCCTCTTGTCAGTATAGCTCTTCTGTCGACTTTGTGCAACACGAAGTCGTTCCTTAACTATTGTGATCTTCTCAGAAGTTTCTTGAACTAGTTCTGGGCCTAACTGCGGTCGATCTGCCATATCTAACCAGCACATCAGAGATCTGCAAGGCCGACCATAGAGAGCCTCGTATGGTGCCATGCCGATACTAGTTTGGTAGCTGTTGTTGTATACAAACTCAGCTAAATGTAAATACTTTGCCAATCCGTCATTAAAGTCCAAAATGCAGCATCGTAACATGTCTTCTAAGATTTGAATAAGCCGCTCTGACTGCCCATCAGTCTGAGGGTGGAAAGCTGTACTCATAGTGATCTTAGAACCCATTATATTCTGGAAGCTTTTCCAAAAGTTTGATGTGAATCGAGGGTCTCGATCAGAGACGATCGTGAGTGGTATGCCATGAAGGCGTACGATCTCTCTTTCATATAGTTCTGCAAGTTTGGCGGGGTTATCCGTGAACTTTATTGGCAAGAAGTGTGCAGACTTGGTAAGTCGTCAATGATAACCTAGATAACATCTTGTCCTTTATTATTTCGAGGCAAGGTCGTAACAAAATCCATTGCGAGGTTCTCCCATTTTCATTCTCCAATAGGTAACGGCTGGAGAAGTCCAGAGGGAAGTCTTCGTTCTGCCTTAACTTTCTGACAAACGAGACATCGAGCAACGAAGTCTGCAATTGCCGTCTTCATTCTAGAAAACCAGAATTGTCGTTTGACATCCTTGTACATCTTATCACCCCCAGGATGCATTGCGTACCTCGAACAATGCATCTCAGTAAGTCAGGATCATTCGGTAGACAGTTAGAGACTGACCAATGAGGAGGGTCTTGTCCGTTGAGTAGAAGTTCTCGTTTCTCCATTAACATAGGGTCATTGGCTTGAGTAGCTGAAATCTTTCGAACGAGCTCAGAGTTGGCTGATAATTGAGAGAGTCGTGGTCTTGGTCCCTCTTCTTTCAGCTGTATGTTAAAGTTCTCCATCTCTGTAGCCAACTTCCCCATTTCATAGTTTAGAGTGCAAGCAACATAAGATTTTCTACTCAAGGCATCAGCAACAACATTGGCCTTACCACGATGGTACTGGAGTTGAAATTCATAGTCTTTCAAGAATTCCAACCATCGTCTTTGGCGAAGGTTTAGGTCTCTCTGAGTGTATATGTACTTAAGACTCTTGTGATCTGAGAAGACCTCAAACCGTTCACCGTATAGGTAATGACGCCATAACTTCAGTGCAAACACAACAGCTGCAAGTTCCAAGTCGTGTGTTGGGTAATTACCCTCATGAATCTTCAGTTTCCTTGAGGCATATGCAACAACTTGGCCTTCTTGCATTAGTACGACACCTAAGCCTTGGAGAGAGGCGTCGGTGTATAATGAAAATCCAAGTGTATTTCTTGGAGTGATAAGTACAGGTGCGGTCGTGAGGCATTTCTTCAATTCCTGAAATGATGCTTCACAGGCGGAATTCCAGATGAATCGCACGTCTTTTCGAGTGAGCTTGGTCATAGGTTCAACAATCTTTGAGAAGTCCTTGATGAAACGTCTATAATAGCCAGCCAACCCAAGAAAACTCCTAATCTGAGTAACAGTGGTAGGCTACTTTCAGTTTAAAACTGCTTCAACCTTAGAAGGATCTACTTCAATGCCATTGCCTGAAACCACATGGCCTAGGAATTGAACTCTCTTCAAAATTCGCACTTACTCAACTTTGCATATAGATGGTGGCTTCTCAAGGTCTGGAGGACTATCTTCAAATGTATCTTATGGTCTTCCTCGGTTGAGGAGTATATCAAGATGTCGTCCACAAAAACCACCACAAATCGGTCTAAATATAACCTGAAAATGCAATTCATCAAATCCATGAATGCAGCAGGTGCATTTGTTAGACCGAACGACATAACCAAGAACTCGTAATGATCGTATCCAGTTCTGAATGCCATTTTGGTGATGTCCGACTCTCGGATCCGGAGTTGGTGATAACCGGATCGTAAATCAATCTTAGAGAAGTATTTGGCATCTTTAAGTTGATCGAACAAGTCATCGATCCTGGGCAACGGATATCTGTTCTTGATGGTGACATTATTCAACTTGCGATAATCAATGCAAAGTCGTAACGAACCATCCTTTTTTAGAACAAACAGAACCAGAGTGCCCCAGGGTGATGAACTCTTTTTGATGAAGCCATTATTCTCTAATTCCTTCAGTTGTTTGTCTAATTCGACCAGCTCGACATTTGACATTCTGTATGGTCGAATTGAGATAGGCCCTGTCCCAGGTATGAGGTTGATCTCAAAATCGAATTTCCTAATAGGAGGTAGACCAGGAAGGTCATTTAGAAAAACTGTTGGGAATTTAGATATGACTGGAACATCGTGTACTTCGGGAGGGTACAGTGCTGGTGAGTCATTTCCGTCACCAAGGGACAACGCTCGAAGTTGTGACTTTAGAAGTGCAACTGTTGATTTGTGTATCCATTTCCTTGTTCCCTGAATCTTGACAAACTCTCCTGTAGGCAAGGTTAACTGAACTTGCTTGTTCATACAGTCGATATTGGCATTTAGTGGAGCTAGCCAGTCCATGCGGAGGATGATGTCGAAGTCGTCAATATCCATCACAAAAATATCTGCATATATTATCTGTTCGGACATTCGAAGCTCACATCGAGAACACTGTAAATTCACATCAGTACCAGATCCAAATTGTGATGTGACATGGAATGTGATGTGTGTGGGTTCATGTAACACTCCGTAAATTTAATTAACTACAAACGTTGAAGTACACGTATATCGAAATATATAATACACGTATTTTATACGTAAGAACGTCAGGGGCGTCGTGACAGTTCAGGATGCGGGCCTAAATGTCTTATCAATGCTGACGATATAAAAGAATGCGTTGCACCGGAATCAAACAAAACATGCACCAATGTATTGAACAAAGGAAAGGTATCTTCAACTACATTGTTGTCTGGGAGGGGTTGTTGAGTGATGGCAAATGCTCTGCCCTAATTTCGTTGACCCTGGTTCAGTAGGTGGTGCGTGTTGGACTGGAACAACAGGAATAAGTTGCTGAAGGTGCAGACAGAGATGTTTTACATGGCCCTTCTGGCCGCAGTTGAAACACGTCGGCTGATACTGCGGATGGTTTTGTTGGCCATGCTGAATGTGGTGTCGACCACCACCTCTGCCATTGCCGTTTCTACGGCCACCCCTTCCATAATGACCTCCACGGCCATGATTTCGGAAACCCTGATGGTTAGGGTTAGAAGGTTCAGCGGCAGGTGTTGTGGCCTCATTCTTCGAAACAGGGGCTGGGAGGGCTGGGTTTTGATTGTAGTAGGGCGTCTTCCTATTGCCCTATTGCGAGCCTTGTTGGGAAAACGTTGCAGGCTATTTTTCCTTATTCATTCTCTGCTCCTGTAAGATCTTCTCTTGTTCGAAGCTCATATCCTTGTCAACAACCTATTTGTAAATTTTGAGATCCAAGATCGACAAGGCTTGTCGAATATAATGGCGAAGGCCATTATAAAATTTCTCAGTCTTATCTTGCTCCGTTGAGATGGTGGAGATAGAGTAGATGGATAATTCTTTGAACTTGCCAGCATATTCCCTGACGGTCATGGTGCCCTGGTATAACTTAGCAAATTCTTGGCGCTTCTGTCTCTTCATAGCGCCGGGAAAATACTCATCAATAAATAATGACTCGAACTGTTGCCAAGTCATATCTGCTATGTTGATCATTGGGTCCTCTTTCACTGTTATCCACCATGTGTTTGCCCCACCAACAAGTTGGTAGGTTGCGAGTGGAATTTTTCGAGTCTTATCGAATCTCATTACATCAAGAGCCTTCTTTGACTCATCCAGCAACTTTTGCACCTCATCAGCCTCAATGGTGCCAGCGAAGGTAAGAGGTTGTAGCCTCTTGTACTTGGTAATCTGCTCGGTTTAAAATTCTGATCCAAATCTTACAGGTGCCTGAACAGTGGCAACCTGACTTGCCTCGGTCTCACGAACGACAGTTTGAACAGTGACCTTCATCGCCTCAATAAATCCAGCGAAGAAAGTCTCAATGCTTGAAGGTATGGCAAAGGGAGCGGGTGGTAGTGGTATTGCCTGCCCAGATGTAGTGGCAGTGTCGGGTGTGGCCTGTGTTGTTGTCGGAAGTGGCGGTTCCTGAATCTCAGGAGGTACCTCCACTGCTGGACGAACAGTACGTGGCCTTCCTCTCTTCCTGGTTTGCATTGTCTCACTGGCAAAGAGAAAAAGAAAACCAAGATTTTAGGAACTGTAGCCAAGTATAATGTTATAGTATGCTCAGCAACAACTTCGAGAGTACTGCAATATTAAAATCACCTATTTTTTTAAGTATAGTGTAAGGTTTTTATTGAGGAATCAAAGAATCTTATATAACTCGTATGTTTGGCCACGGTGTAAAAACAAGGTTAGTATGTTTATATAATAAGTACAAAACTTTGCAAGTATTTCAAATGATTTGGTTCTGGTCTTTGTGAACATACTTATATATTTCATTGAAAATCCATACGAGTCATAAGAATTCTAAGATTTGCCTCGGTAAATATCTTGATCTAACGTTCTATCATAATCTTATGCATTCAAACTCTTACTCTTGGTCTTTTCGATTATTATCGAAGTTCGTGTGTCCCACACCACATGACTTTGGTAATAAGGGTGTTAACCAAGTTAAGTTGTATGAACACAGTCTCTAAAAATATTGGCTGAATAGAAGTTCACTAATAGTATCGTCCAAATTTACTCGTCCCATACCGTGTAAACTTAGTGATAATATTAGTAATGCAACTTTCTCCAAATGTTTCTTTTCACATAAGGTCATGGGTTTTCTTACTTCCATATTTTATTTAGTATCATCCAATTTTGTTATGTTCCATACCATTCTAATTTTCTTACTTCCATATGTTTCTTTTCACACCCCGCCCGGACGCGCCTAAACCGGCGGTACACTCGCGGACGGGGCGCGCATTTGGAACAATCACAATGGTAACAACAGAGTGCGCAACGGAAATACAATACACAGTACAAATTTGATTTCATTAAATTTAGAATTTATTTGTACATAAAACGATCAAGGGAACAGACTCCCCAAAATCCCCAATGAATCATACAAAGGGTACAAAATGTGGGCCCCATAACCTGCACCCAGTCCACCCTAATTTCCTGTGAAAAATTGATAATAATGGAGTGAGCTTAACGCGCTCAGTGGGTAAATAGTTCGTGAGTATAACAATTAATAAAGCATACTTCAATATCAAATATCTTAAATACGCATGTGAGCATCATAATCAATCAATATGTATGTATGCATGACACCGTCTCGTAATGATTTGATGAACGTACATCACCTGAGTTCACATACAGGTGTCCTTCCTTGGGCGTAGCCAGGTTCTCACTCTACATCCCTCCTCAGGAATGATGCTCTGGATTCACGTACTGATGTCCCTCTCCGGGCGTAGCCGGGTTCTCATGTACGTCCATCTCCAGAGAAATAATATGAATAGCGAGCAATGCTCCTAACTATTCTATGAGTCATAAACCATATACGTCCCTAGGTGGTGATATGTATGATGTCAATGCATGAACTGGTCTGGTCTTTTCTTGACATTTAGACTGACTTTAGAAACGTCTGGTGATCCTTATCAGGGTCGGTATCACGACGTGCAAGGTGAGGACATTTAGTATTACATGTATAAGTTGATAGCTTTCAATAAGACCAACTAGATCAGTCCCCAGTTGAGAGGTGAGACACAAGGCCTGCTTAAATACCAATCGCCTAGAGCAGCCCGCAGCCTCCCGTTCACTATTCAAAGTTACTGAGGACAAGACCGAGTCTAGTTGAGTCAGATTTACCACAAATCCGACATTATAATAGTATAATACGTGAATTCCAAGTGTACAGGCATAGGTACGACAGTATAAACATTATATGACATAATGCAGTGTAAATGAACAGTAGATATAATAATAACTGAATGTAAACTTTAATAAAAGTTATAAAACACGCAAACCTAAGTTTCGTTCGCCACCTTCAGATAAGAACTTCTTCTTTTTCAGATCTGGCGTTTTCCTCCGGACAGAACTTCGTCGTACTGCGCTGAGAGTCTCGGACAGAGAGTCTCAAAAGACTAAAACCTCAATATGAGTGAAAAGAGGAGGAGAAATCACAATTTGGAGTGAATTTGGTGTGAAAAATGAAGAGGAGAAGGTTGGTTTATATAGAATTTTTGGCGCCTGGAAGTCCAGGCGGGCTGCCCGGACTTCAGGGCACATATGCCCAAATTTTATTTTTTTTTGTGAAATACAGTGTATTACACTATGTGCCTGGACTTCCAGGCGGGCTGCCCGAACTTCCGGGCACATATACCCAAAAAAATTATTTTTTATTTTTATTTTTATTTTTATTTTTTTTGTGAAATACAGGGTATTACAGCCAACGCCTCTGCAAGTTCAACTGTACCATATGTCTGCAGTGGGGTTGTTGCTGGCAACATCAGTTGGCCCAAATGGTTTATAATGATTGCCCTCATTCCCACTTTGGCATGCCTTGCATCAACAACGACGTCAACATTGAGAGTATAATCTCTATCCCAGGAGGGGGTGGTCGCCACTGTGACCGGTTTGAATGATTCTGATTGGTAGGATCTGCTTGCCTTATACACTTCTTTTCATTAGCTTCCTGATAAGCAAATAGATAGGACTCTGCCCATGTAGCAAGTTCATCAACAATTGCCCCTTCTTTCCATGTGTGACATGGTTCCTATTGTTCCACAAGAACCATAGGAGAATGATTCCCAGATATTGACCCTTTGGTAACATTAGGCCACCTTCCGTTAGTAGGAATGATAAGTTAGGGCCATTCAGGAGAGCAACTTTGGTATTATGGAAACACTTTTCCCACGCCTCAAATACTACCGTGCATTGTGCGAGCACATGCTACAAAGAGTTCACTTCGTTTTTGCATAGCCGACATTGCTCCATGAACGCTATCTTCCCTCTCTGCAAATTATCTCCTAAAGGAAGCAGTTCTTTACAGCTTTCTAGAAAAAAAGATCTTGACTTTGTTCGGGATCTTGAGATTCCATATCGAGTTTCACCACGAAGCTGAAGAGGTTGCATATGAGGTTGAACATGAACGTTTGACATTCAAGGCCAAATGATAACCGCTTTTGACCGAATAGGTGTTTGATGCTCATAGTGCCATAAGATGGAGTCTTTAGGACGTCTCAAGTTGAGGGGTGTAGACATAATCATGTATGCATCTTCTTGTATAAAGGACTCCCTTATCAAACTCATGTTCCAATCACCATGTTCATCCATTAATTCACTAACCATAGCGTCTGTAGCCAAGACTGTGGAATAGTATGGTTTGAAAGTGGACTCTCTAGGTAGCAAGGATCCTGGTAGATTCTGACCTTTGTACCAATATGTATCCTCAATCTAATACCTTTGTTTAGCAAGGTCCTTCCCCACAAGATGTTGCGCCACAAATAAAAGGGTTTGCTCCTAATTCTTGCTTCAAGGAAACGGTTTTGTGGGAAGTATTTGCTTTGAAACATTGATGACGCTAACGAGTCTTGTTCAGTTAGTAATCTCCATCCTAACTTTGCCAACATTGCTTGGTTAAAAGCTTCCATATCTTTGAAACCCAAGCCACCATAGGATTTGGACCAGCACAAATCGCGCCATTTTTTCTAGTGAATCTTCTTTTTAATAGACGAGTTGCCCTACCAGAAACACATCGTGGAACTCTTTAGTTGCTTCCAGATAGCCACAGGTAGCTTGAAACAACTTATGAGTTATGTAGGTATGGCCTGGATCACAGCTTTTATTAGGATTTCTCTCCCACTAGCTGAGAAAATGCCAATCTTCCACCCATTCAATTTCTTCCATATTCTTTCAATGACCAGAATGAAGGCATCTATTTTGTTCCTAGCAATCAAGGATGGCATACCCAGATATTTGGTTGGACAACTTTCTTCTTGTACTTCTAGGCAATTTCTGACAAAGATCTTGGATGTTTGGTTAGCATTTATGCCATAAAATAAAGATGATTTGGATAAGTTGATCACCTAACCCGAAACTGAGGAATAGGCGGATAAAATATCCTTCAAATGTGAGCATTCCTCCTTGGTAGCCTTTATAAACATCAAGCTATCATCTGTGAAAAATAGGTGAGAAATACATTGCCCACCTCTTCTGAAATTGATACCCGTGATGAAATGGTGGCTTTCTGCCTTATGGAACATAGAAGAAAGTTTGCGCAAATGATAAATAGAAATGGAGACAACGGATCTCCCTGACGTAGTTTGCACTTCATGGTGATATGCCCGTGGATCTCACAATTAATGGTGATAGAATAGGATACCGTGGTAACACATCGTATTATCAAATCGACCCATTTGTCACTGAAGCCCAAGCTTGCATCATCTTTTTCAAGAAACCCCACTTGATTCTCTCATATGCCTTGCTCATATCGAGTTTAAGTGATAGGTGTTGTGATAGATTGCCACAGCTCTCAGACAAGGATTGTAAGCATTTGAAACCAATCAGAGCGTTATCTGTAATAAGGCGACTTGGCACAAAAGTAGTCTGATTTTCTAAAATGACGTCCCCTATTACCAACCTCAATCTGTTGGTGATGGTAGTGGTAATGATTTCATAGATCACGTTGCAAAGACTAATGAGGCGAAAGTCTGTAACATGCGTTAGGTTGCTCTTCTTTGGAGTCAACACAATATGCGTATGGTTCATGTCTTCAACTAGCCTTCCATAGTTTAGAACATCCAAGCATAAGCTTATGATCATTTTCGGTCCCATAATGCCCCATTAGCTTTGGTAAAAAGCCACACTCATCCCATTAGCTCTAGGAGCTTGGGATGGGTTCATTTGGAATAGAGCAGTTTGCACTTCATCTGTTGTGAAGCTCGAGTTAAGGCTGTAAGACATATCATAAAAGATTTTTCTGTTCACACTGGAAGTAACATTGTTAATAGCACTTGAGGTTGGACAATTGGAATTGAACAAATTATTGAAATAAGAAATAAAAATATCACTAATTTATTTTTTGTCCTCTACCCATTCATTTTGATTACCAATGATGCCTCCAATGGTATTCTTCTTCTTCTTCCAGTGTGTGGCCTTGTTGTGGAAAAAACTCGAGTTGTGATCCCCAACTTGGAGCCACAGTTTTTTAGCTCATTGTATCCAGTAGATTTCTTCTTTTTTCCAACAAGGTGTCTAGATTCGCTTCAGCTACACTAATTAGGTTCATTCTTGAGGGATCAAGGGATGTTGCATCTTGGAGCTTTGTAAGGTCCTCTCTAGCTTTCTTAAGGGCTTCATTATTCCATTTCAACGACCATCGATTCCATGAGCGGAGTCTAAGGCCGCAATCTGTAATTTTGTCAAGGACTGACCTCCAGTCAGTGCCCACTATGCCCAAGCATCTGCCACTATTTCTTTTACAAACTTCTTCAAATCTGAAAGGTTTCGAGCCTGTCTTGAACAAGGAATCTTAAAAATTGAGCGAGATGGGTCTATGGTCTTAAAACCAATATTCCAGGTTAATATCTTTTTATCTTGGGAAACAACTGAAGCCATGCAAAATTGCACAGCCACCTATCGAGTCTTTATGTTACATAGTGTTCCCCACCTCGTTTGTTGTGCCATGTGTACTTTAGGCCCATGCATCCTATATCTTTTAGATCACAGTCATTAAGTGTCTCCCTAAATCTAGCCATACTCACCTGAGATTTTGGGAGCCCTCCAAATTTCTTATGGGACAGTAGAATTTTGTTGAAGTCCCCTCCACGTACCCAAAGTAAATATAGCATGTTGCTTAGCTTGGTAAGCATGTTCAATGAGTGGGATCTCTCTGCAGCCTCCGAGTCTCCATAGAAGCCTGTGAATCTCCAATTCTGCTATCCATTTTTAGATATTATTGCATAAATGTGGCCTTTGGAAAAGGATTGTATAGAGACGTTGACATGGGATGCCATAGTAACATTAAACCTCCTTTCATGCCATTCCTCTCAACAACAAAACAACTAGCATTGTGACGACCCCACACCCCATACCGCCATCCCTCATGGATTAGTGTGCGGAATGCCGGGGTGGAACGCTTGGCGTAGGCATCCACGACCACCTCAAATCATCCCATGAGATGATCGGGATCCTACAAGCCTCAACGGGACTCTCCATAGAGTCCCATTATTTTTGTTTTTCAACATAACCTGATAGACTTAACAATTCTAAAATCATGGTATGTACATCCATATAAATCAAGATAAAATGATCTCCCAATAAGCATAAGACAATGATCCATTAGTCTCCAAATTTAAACTAAAATAGTCTAGGCTAACATGCCTAGACTCATCCACATCAAATCCCAGGGCCACAAGGCTATAAATACAACCAAAATATACAACACACCTCACCATCTAAGTTTATCAAGTATTATAGATTACATATGTATCAAAATAGTCAAAACAATATATATATGCATACATAAACGTCCAACCATACATAGGAGTCCTAGACTCACATCGAGACGTCCTAGCTTTGATAATGGCTAGGTCCTCAAGCAAACGCAATACCCTTGCCTTTGCCTTTATCAGTAGAACCTGAAAGAAAAGTGAGAAGGTGAGTCAACTATGCCCAGTGAATAGTGTTCAATAATATCATCAATTATTCATCAATAAAACTCATATAGTATGCATGCATAAAATAATACTCATGAACATGTGAATCATAAAACACATGGCATAGTAAACATTTAAACATTTTCATGCATCCTTAAAATCTCTACCGACCCTTAGCTACCGTCTTAGACCTCAAGTCAGTCGTTCCATATCGGGGAATAGCTAGATATCTAGGTCATTCATCCACTTTACCACATCACTTTTATACAGTAGTAGACCAACATATGGTCCTCCCTTCTTGGGGTACAATTGACATTAAGATCATTCACTCTCATCATAGTGAAGTGATCCTCTCATATTGGGGTATGTCTATCTCTAGGGATCTTTAGCTTGGAAAGTAAACAATTAAGTCTCGAACCTAGGCATTCATCATTCAACCCACTCTAGAGAAACTTAGCTTGGCTCATGCACAAGCCTCCTAAATGTCTCAACATCTAGGGAACTTAGCTTGAAAACATTCAAAGCCTTCTAAAGTCTTCTATGCATGCATTTCAAAACATAGTAAACACATGCACTTCCATAATGATAATTCATGACTTTCAACATACAAGTATAAGTAAATATGATGACACAAGTGATAAACAAAATGACAACTACTCACAACCAAGCCACGCAAGCTATTACTATCCACACACGGTCAATACCGATTCCCAATGCCAATCAAGATCCTGAAATCATAATAATATGCAAATACATCAATCACTATGATCATTCTCATATATAAACACTAATCATGATAATTTCCCATCTCAATAAGTCTATGTGCATTCTATGTGCATTCAAGTCAAACTATGGTTTTCATTTTACATGATCAACCTCGACATCCGTGCCCAAGACTTAGTCTAAGTCTAGGCCTAATCAAGGTAATTCAAGACAATGCACCATTAACATGTAAAACCATGAAATATTGACCAAAATCAACTCAATTCCCCAATTTAAATCAATACATGGCATATGACCCAATTTGGGAAAAAATCTCTACAATAAGCATAGAGCCAAATTGCACTAAGTCATATATAATTAACATAGGTTCAAACATTCTAAACCCATGATTCCACTCAATATAGGTCCAATTAGATAAGCCCCAAGTCAACTTGATCAATTGACTTGGTTTAGGTCAAAATCCTCAATTTGGGCAAAATCCCCAAAATCAAGCCCTAAGCCGATTTTACACTACAACTAGGGTTTTTGATGGATAAAATACTAAACACCACCATCAATCAACTAGAATCAGCCATTTATCCAACATAGTTGACATGCAAGCCCAAAGGAAAACCCCAAGTTCATTTTTTAGGTTTAGGGTCATTACACTTGACTCCACCAATTTTCCATTCAATATTCTTTTTGGATATATCAAGCTACCAAAAGAAACATTACTAACAAAATCAACTGTACAACTTGAATAATATTAAGATACGAACCTTCTGTCCAAATTTCAGCTCAATCCAACGGTGGATCGAAGATATCAGCCTCTTTGATGAACATATCTCTAATCAAACGATTTCTCCTTTCCTGCTGCAAATACTTGCACTCTGATGATCATATCTCCCAAAATACTAGACTAGTAAACATCTTAACCGTATAATGTACAATGTTCAATTACTAACCTTATGATGAAATATCAGATCAATCTAACAGTAGATTCAGGAGATCTATTAGTCTGATATAAACTGCGCGAGAAATTCAGACTTTCCGATCAGCTTTGTTTGGGAAGTTATATCTCTAAGAAAAAAAGTCCAATCAAGATCTCCACCAACCAGAATGAATAATCATAAGATACTAACTTGAGGAAACAATTTCAGCTTGATCCGACCACGGATCTATGAGATCGAGCATCTGATGTAAAGCGCTGGAGAAATAACCGTGATTCTGATTACTTATGTTTGAATGGAAATAAATCACAAAATGCAATTCCTATCAAAATCTTGACTGAACAGAAGATACATGCACAAGAGAAGAACAAACTCACCAAATTTGAGCTCAATCCGACCATAGATCACTAAGATCCATCTCTTTGATGAAGGGTTTGCAGAAGAATTTTTCCTTCTTCTTCTCTTTCTCTTCTTTTCTTCTTTCCTTCTCTTCTTTTTTCAACGTGAATGGAGAAGAAAAATGAGAGAATGGGCTGATTTAATGGGATATACTTTAGATGCTAACAATCCCATGCTCCCATGTGTTGCTTTACTAAGCCAACACCCTCATCCCATTTCAAGCACATAATCAAATATTATGTTTTTTATTATCCAATGGTTGCTTACAACTTCTCATATATCACATGGGTACATTAATGAGAGCATTTAATATGGTCCTTCAACAAGCTACAAGTCAAAACAATGACTTCCTTAACAAGTTATTTAAATATGGCTTCTCCAACGAGCCACCCACAATAGTATTAATATGGTTAATGATATTAATAAAAATAATAACACCACCAATAATAATACTTTCCATAAGCAATAATCACATACAATTCTTTAAATAACTTAATGTCATATGAAAACACATGATCAAACACACATCAAATATAAAAAATACAAACATACACATCAATGCAAGCACATAAAGTTTGGACAAAATGCAATTGGATTATGGGCTAGATGAAATGATTTTCGAGGCATTACAAGCATAATTCAAACTTCTCTTTATTTGCTTAGCTTGATAAGCATCAAGTCTTGTTTCAATAAGAAACAATAAATTAGGTTATTATTATGCACAACCTTGTGCAGAGCATGGAATGTCCGATTGTTTCCAATCCCTTGAACATTCCAACGTATGATATTCATTTGACTCAAGATAACATATTAAGAAATTACTTGAAGTAATAAACATGCAAATATTAATTTGGAGATGTCCCACTGATAAAACATTAAGATGAAATTAAAAGGAACATACAAAATATCCTTATTGGAGATATAATCAAAAGAGTAGTCCAATGTCAAAAACAAGAGTTTATTATATAAGATATAAGTGTGGATCTCACACTCATTTGACTTATAATCTTGGAATACATTTCAAAATATGAATTTAGTGCATTTTCTTCATCATTTCTTCTTGAAGAGAACATGAGATACCATCCATTCTTCACCATTGTTGTACTTGAAGAGTTCAATTCCAAATAAGTTGAATCCTCTCCAATAGTTCATCTGCTTTGCCGCAGCTTCATCGCTACCAATGAAGGATTTCATTATTTCTTTCACTGTTTCTGCATTAGCATCTATGTTCTTCAACCACTCCTCACTGTAGTAGATCATAAAAATTATGTGAAAACAAAGAAAATATTATGTATATATAAACGTTTTTATTTTCACGTAGGAAAAAAGAAGAAGAAGAAGAAGAAGAAGAAGAAGAATCATGTTCATCCTTACTTGGAACGCGAATAATGCTTTCCATTGATAATCCATTTGTTCACAACTGAGACGTCATCCTATTAATTATATATGATTAACATTAATCATTAGTATAAATAAAATTAATCACCCTTGAACCAAAGTTGATTTGAGTATATATAAAGTTGTTATATGAAATAAAATAATTAATTTAGAGGACTCACCTGAAAATATAGTAGCAAATTAGCTGATGGTATAATTAAAGTCCCAACATTAAAGATGTATTCAGTTAACCAGTCATCTTCATCAAGAGGCTGCATGTACACATATATATGAGGCCAAAATGATCAACATATGTACTCAAAACAATCTTCGACATTTAAAGTTTTTTACCCAAAATAGTGAGTGATGAGACCATGACCTTACATTTAAAAATTCATAGTTTTGCACATACGTGACATATTTAAATGTATATATGTGTACCTCATAGTGGTAGGCTAAGGTTTTGTGGCATACGTGATCTATAAAAAGAAGTCCATCTGGTGTCATCCATTGTGATATCTTTCGGAGAAATAACTCGTAGTTCTTCATATGCTGATAAAAGAAAAATAAAATAAAAATGAAAGAAGAATAGGAAGATTCAAGGTCATTTAAGAAGCTATATATATAAGTAATTCATATATATATATATATATATATGCTAAATACTACTTACCTCAATCAAACCAATAACCATTATTCGATCAAATTTTTCATCCATTTCATGTGTAGTTATATCTGCTAATATGATCTTCACATTGGATAAGTTGTTGTCCCTATTACAAATTAAAAAAAATAAATAATAAGAAGCCACTTAATTACACCAATATCTTGTAAATATATATCCGGCTGACACACCCACATTGTGCTTATTTTTGCCAAATTCAGTGGCAAAGCCATGTTTTGTGTAAGCGGGCAATTTACTTTTTTGAAAAAAAATAGTATTAATATATTAAAGTGAAAATTCATTACTGCCCCCTTTATAAAATGTAAATTGACCTCTTTGTCCTTAGCTAACTGGCTTATAGGATGAAACAAAACTTAAAAAGTTAACCTAAGAGTTATTTTTTCCTTTTACGTTTAATATTAAACTATAATATCTTTTGTTCTACCTAAAGAAATTGTAATAATAGAATTGTACAAGAAGACAAAACCAAAAGGAAAAAATAGGAGAAAGGAACAACATTTATTATAGAATTTAAAAATGAGGTTAATAACTTGGTTTTATGTTTTTCAATCATTTCCTTCAATGTCAACAATTTTTGGATCTTTATTCTATCATAGATTCTGATTTTGTGCTCATGTATTCTTATATGTTTACTATCTTTTTCAACTTACTTCTTTTAAGGTTTAATGATGCAATGAGCGACGTTCTATTTTTGAATGAACGATGAAATTAATTTCAACAATTTAAGTTTCTCTTTTGATGCAATTTCTATTTTAGGTATTAGTTATCTAAACATAATATACTTAGGAACAGAGTCGGCTCCTGGGAAGGCCGACCGCCTAGGACCTCCCCCAATGAGGGGCATTAATTTTTTAACCTTTTCAATATTAAAATTTAAAAGCCCTCAACCCCTCGTCCCTTTACATAAATATTTGTTTGGACTTGTATAGGAATAAACTAGAAGAAAAGATTTGGTATTACAAAAAAAAAAAAGCTAGTAGAATATATTGATGGCATGAGCTATTAATTAAGTTTGAAGACACAAGAAGCAATATTAAGAAATGGTTACGTACCTACATTGCTCTTTGATGAACTCTTTTTGAGATACTGAGTTGGTGAGTCCTGTAACTTGACAATTACTATACTTTCGAGCAACATACATGAGGAGTGCGCCTTGTCCGCATCCGATATCTAGCACTCTTTGACCGTCTTGTATTTGTGCTCTCTCACAATATAAATTCAACATTGCTATCTCAGCCTCGTCTAGCGTCACATAATCATCTTTGAAGTAGCAACAACTGTAACCATTTGCTTTATAAAATATCGTTTAACATGAACATGCATGATTGCTAACTATTTCTTTTAAAGACATAATTATTGCTATATCATTGCTAATTAAAACTACTTGGTCACTTTATTTTTAGGGTTAACATTAAGTAATTTTTGTATATATAGGTCCTCCCAGTGTTTATAATATATAGTAACTCTTTCCTTTTTAAAAATAAAAATAAAAATAAAAGGTTAAAGCGTACGATGACCTTGGACTGTCAACCATAATTGTAGCATAAGTATAACAACTACTTAGGCCTCGAGCGGCCATCCCATGTTATATGATGTCAGATTATCTTCATTGCACATCCCATTTTACATGAATGATAATGTCTTTAGAGTTTTAACAATAATTACATCATTATATAATCATATGTATAATCATAATTACAAATTAATCGCCCCTCTATTTTTTTTGGTAACTTGGGGAATCTTAGCCAGCTCAAGCACACTGACTAACCTGCAGGAAGAGAGTGACATCCTTCTAACGAGTGGATAGATACCTCTTCGTATAGTCCACCTCACCTAATGACAGTCCAATGTCATCATACTCTCATATTCCCTAATATGGCAATTTGTTAGCGGGGAGGCCGAGGTTGGTATGTAGTCCCATTCATGTAATATTACATAGCCCACACAAGATAAATTTAATCTCTTAGTCCAGTCCCCATCAAGAGCCCAATAAATAATGAGAATTAGTGTTATAGAGATAAATACTATTATCAGTTTTCGATAAAAATATTGATGTTAGTTAGTATTTTTGTATATGTATATATAGTAGACTTTCTATTTTATTTTATTTTTTAAATTTGTTCATTTTATCATTAAATTTTCATTTCATATACATACCTTTGTTTCATCATGCTTCCTGACATAAGCTTAAAAAAGGAGATTGGCACCTCATACATCTTTGAGTCCAATGCATCAATCTTTAATGCCATGCTCATCTTACGAAGAGCTGTTTCATAATTGCCAAATACATTAATATGTAAGAATTACATACCACACATCATAATCAAGAACAATTCAAAATATTAATGTAAAAGATTGGTTAAGTATGAAAAGCCTATGAAGATTGAAAGCCAAAAGATATCAAGGTGTAAAAATTTTAGGTATTTGAGATTCATTATTCATTAAAAAACTAAAATAGGTAAAGATGTGGTATTTGAGATTCATTATTTGATAAGTACTTTAAATAGAGTGCTAATAGAGAATTACATAATCGACACATCTTATTGGAGTGGAAAGGATAATTTTATAAAACAGCTGTTAGGCTTGCTATTTTATATATATGGAACTGAATGTTGGGCGATAAAGAGACAATGCCTAAATAAATTAGGGAGATTCTCTTTGTATTCACAAAAAATACTCACACTACCAATTTGGTGGGAAAGGCTTGTTAACATAAATATATTGTAAAATATAAAAAAATAGAATTAGAAACAATATATTCTAAAAATGATAGAAGTACTCTCAATTGAAGATAAAATGAGAAAAAACTAATTAACATGACTTGGACATATACAACAAAGGAGTTTAAATGCTTCAATTAGGAAGAGAGACCTATTAACAATCTATGGTAATTAATGATAGAAATAGAGAAAAGATTAAAAGAACATTAACAAAATCAGTTAATTAAGAACAAAGATAATAACTATTTGTGTTTTAGATAGAGATTTAGCTTTTAATGGAGCAGAGTAAAACTAAACTCTAGCTCTCTCTCTGTATATATATATATAACCCTTCCTTCAAGATAATTTATAGTGCTGGAGGCACAATTTCTATATTAAAAAAAGTTAAAATATATAATTACATGTGGAACAATTTAATTTTTTAAAGAAAATTTTTTTAATATTATCAACTATGTTCATGTTTATCTTAAAAAAGAAACTAGTATTATTCTTATTTATTTTATTTTTTTCCATCAAATGAGTATGAGTATTGCTAAAGTATTTGTTTTTATGTACAATCAAATAATCATAAAAAATTCACTTAAAAAAATTTGTTTGTGATTCTAAAAAAGAAAAAAAGTACTAAAACAATTCAAAATAGGTATCATTTATCAAAAAAACTATATTTCCTCGGAAAAAAAAACTTCTTTGCCTTTCTCTTGCTGATGGGATGACTTTCCAAAGAAAAAATAATTAACATTACAATGGGCAAAGCTGACGAGTTGGGCAGTTTGCTCTTCATAGGTGGGTTTGTAACCCCATTGAAGACGCTTCTCCAACCCCACCTTTATTATCCGTCTAATCTCTTCATCTGGAATCAACCCCATTTCCATCTTCTTCCTCAGCTCTGCTGCAACTTCTCCCTTCTTCACTGCCATTAAAACACTGCAACTCAAAGATCATTCAACTAACAAGAAGAAGAAGAAAACAAGTTATTATTGTATGTTTAATATTAATGGCTTGATTGTATGTTTTTAATTTATCTTTATCTTTTTGGCCACGTTATCTTTTTGGCCACGTTATCTTTTTGGTTCATATTGGAAGAAAGCTGGCCAAGACAGATCTTTATCTTTTTGGTTTGGTTTTCAAATTGAAAGAAAGCCGCCCAAAAAAGTCTAAGAAAAGACAGATGCCGTGTGGCTCTTGTTGACCCAAATTATTACCGGAACCAATCTTTTCTTCTATATCAATTCTAATAATATTAAAAAACAAGTTTTCAGTAAGGATACATCATACATGCGACTTTTTTTTTTTTTTTTGGTATTTGACCCAAGTGTTGTGCTAAATTGTTCAAACATTATCTATTATACATTTTTAGTCAATTAGTCTACTATGACAATTTTCAAACCGTTTTGAAGGAAAAAAATATCAAATTTTAAATTATTGAAAATTTTAAAATAAAATTGGTATCAAATCGATTGTGATTTTGTCACGATTCCAACGCAACTGACAGCGCTCGAACTTCAAACGAGTTGCCAGCGTGAAAATTAATATCGTAAAAAAAAAGAGAAAAAAGGGAGGTGCCTTTGATCTTCTTTAAGAACAAGAGCGAGGTTGCTCTAGAACTAGGCAAATGTCTCTATTTCTTTAACTTTATTGACTGATTTCTTTCTTTTCCTTAACCTATGTTCTTGTTGTTTTAGTTTCTTCTAATGTCTAGCTTAAATTTGTTGCATTTAGCATATATAATCTATCCACATACATGGATGTTATGTCATGGTTGGAGTAAAGAAAACATACCAACTAGCCTTCTTTGAGAGGGTCTTTCTCCTTGTAAATGTTTTCTATAGGGGTTGTGGGTTGATGATTTTTAAAGTAGGAAGATTAGAGACGACATTAGAGGTGATAAGAGAGGAAGAAGACTAAAGTATAAATGCTTAAAACGTGGAGAATCAGTACCTGCTCACCATGAAAAAGAAATGGGGACAGACCATGCTAATTTTCAACCCATGTTTGGGGCAAATTTTTACCCTTTGAATGGATGAAATTAAAACCATGGGTTAGAAAGGTCAAAAATAGGAAGTATGGGAAAGAGAAATGAGAAGATAGTAGAGCAAAATAGATGGGAAAAATAGGAGAAAAATGGGTAGGAACATGGCTGCTCGAAATGAAAAATAAGATAACTGTTGTAACAGCCCATATTTGAGTCAGTTTTACTACTTATTCAAAACACACCACCCAAAAAACTTAGTTTTGAAGGGAACGTGTGCAGCCCATAGTGAAGATACAAAAGAATAAAAACTAGAAGGAGGGCAAACAAGTAAGGCATTAAAGAAAGAACTACAAAAGAAATGACCCATATGAGATAAAAACCATTTAAAACAATCCTCCTCTTGAGATAATCTCACATTATCTAAAATAGCAGATAAATCATTCAACTGTGCAATGACCCTAGAAGATGGCATACGAGATAGATGAAAATTCCAATAGGAAGATGAGCCATCACCCGAAAGATTAACAAAACGTGCACTTGGTTCATTATGAAGACGCGACAAATGATACAATTTAGGAAACCTAGATGCCAATAAAGATTTTCCACACCAAACATCTTCCCAAAAACGGAAAGACATACCATTGCCCAAAACTAGAGATAGAAATGGGAACAAATAAGGGAAAAGAAGGTGAATATATTTCCAAAGACTTCTACATGAGATGGAAGAAGGTGTTCTAATGTCTCAACCTAAGCGTGAAGAACTGTGTATGTTTCTAACAACCTTAACCCGTAAAGAATTTTCCCCCTGAGACCGTCACAACTATTTTGATGCCAGAACTTTGTTTCTTTTCACAAAATTTCCAATCCCCAAGCCACCATTACCCACCGATTTTTGCACTACCTGCCAGTGTACTAAGTGACAATTATTGTCACACCCCGCCCAGACGCGCCTAAACCTGCGGAAAACTCACAATTCAAGTACCAATATGTTTTTATTGATTACATAATGTATTTTGTACAGAATGTAGGAAGTGTAGAAACCGCCTAAAAATGTGGGAACATACTCTCAAAAATCTCCCTAACTAATTGAACAATTAAGTAAGGGGCACAAAATGAAAGCCCAAAAACACCTCCACCCAATCCACCCTAGACTCCTATAAAATGGTGAGCAACAAGATGAGTTATTGCCCAGTGGGTAAAATAGTTTGTGAATATGACAAAAAATAAAGAAGACATCATAATCATACGTCAATATACACAACATAGCATCATAAACAGTGCAATAAATGAGTGTACATAGCACCGTCTCGTAATGGTTCTGTTATCGTACATCACCCTGGGTTCACGTACAAATGTCCATCTCGAGGTAATCCTGGGTTCATATTGTATGTCCATCTCCAGGGGAAATATCAATGTTAGTGAGCACAATTGCTCCAATAACAACTTCATAGCTCACAAACCACTTACGTCCCTAAGTGGTGATTATTTTATGCATGATGACAATGCGTGTGTGGGTCCAATCTTTGTTTACATTAGACGGGATTTGGCAACGTCTGGTGATGCTTATCAGAGTCAACATCACCACGTGTATTGTTAGGATGTCTAGTATCACTTATACAAGCAGACAACATTCAATAGGACCAATCAAACCAGTCTTCAAGTTGAGAGGTGGGAACACAAGGTCCCGCTTAAATACCAAGTTTTCTTGAGCAGCAAGCTGCTTCCCATTCACTATTCAAAGCTACTAAGGACAAAACTAAATTTGGTTGAGTCAAATTGACCGCAAATCCGGCATGGTAACGGTACGATACATGGACTCAAAATATTAAGGCATGAGCATGATATGTATGAACATTATGCACAATTGTCACGACTCACGTAGAGTGGCGTCATGATCAGCATAAAACCCCCGAGAATATCCTCTCTCGGTACACCTGGAGTCCCATCAGCATAATAAACAACATAATAAACAAAATATCACAAACTAACATCCATTTAAACATAGATATAAACACAACATGAATAATATTACATCTCCAAAATGACAATTATAAAATTTTAAACTCCAAAAAATCATAATGATCAAAATATATAAACCAATACCTAACCATAAACTCATCTCATCTATGTGTTAAGTATATACAATAGGTGTTAATTAGTACATAATTACCAAAATACAAAACATGTACTAAACACCTACATCAACAAAAGTCGAGAAGCTCAACGCACCTAAGGCTTTCCCGTCCCCTTCCTATCAGAACCTGAAATGATAAGAATGAAGTGTAAGCTACAACAAACTCAGTGAATGTTTTCTACAAGTGGCAACATATATGCATTTATATAAAACATGGAAAAATCATTAAAACCATTTAAGTAACATGGTGATTTACAATATTATATACATGCTAACATAATAATGCATCATGTCATAACCAAGACGATGCATATCATTTTCCAAACATGCACATGCATTCCTAGACATGAGTAAGAAGTAATCAAGCCTGAGTGCGCGACACACATTGCCCAATTAAACTTTCTTACTCATATTTTATTAGGATTCTTGGGGTCGTGCAGCACGTAAGATCAACCTATTAAGGAAAGTACCATGCCTAGGAGATCTTACCTATACCCAAGCCATAAAATCCTCTGTATGGTCTGCAACTAGGGATCCTATCTAGATTTATGAGATCTCCTGAAGAAAATTAGAACTAGTAGACACCCCTATTTCCAACCCAACTAGACTATGCTCAAATTCATTTCATGAATCATTAAAATATGCATGACACCTACACACATATATGTATATCAATTCAAAACAGTTCATATAATACAATGCCACATATAAAGACCAAAAGTAAAGGAAACACTCACAAATGATTGGCTAGACTTACTCAATTCAAATCCAACCAATATGAGTACTAGGATGCCACCAAAACACTCCTAAGCACCTCAACTTCCAATTGGCTTAAGTGGATACTTGGATCAATTACAAACCCTGCATATACATAGGTTCATTAATTATTAAAAATCAGGCCACATATAGACAATAGGTCCATATCCTATCTAATTCCAACATACAACTCAACTCACATACCATAGGCCTCTAATGTTTAATTCCCATTCACAAATCATTCATATAACCAATAATAACAACATTCAATCCCTAGGCATAAACATGTCCAAATTGGGGAATTTAATCACATGTGGGCCTAACCCATGACATGGTCATTACATACTAATCAATAGAATTAACGACTCTAATTATGCCTGACTTAACAGTTTTTGTCCTCAAAAATAGAAATTAAGATAACTAACCTCAATCAGTAAAGAGATCGGGGAACTACTCCCTCACCTGGTCCTCCCGTTCCCAGGTTTGCTCATCGTTGTCTTGGAATTGCCATTTGACTCGCACAAAAGGGATTTCTTTATTCCTCAATTTCTGAACCCGACGAGCCACAATCTAGATCGGCAACTCCTTATAAGTCGTATCCTCCTCAACTTGCAGATGACTCACATCAAGCACATGAGCTAGATCAGGATAAGACTTTTTTAATGGATCTTGTTTGAACATTCTCAACATCGATACATAGAATACATCATGAACACCCTTGAGCTGAGAAGGTAGAGCCAACATGTACGCTACTGGTCCAATCCTCTCAACAATCTGGAATGGTCCAATAAACCTAAGGGCAAGTTTTCCTCGTACCAACAAGCTGGTGATCTACAGGGTCTCCCATACAAAGCCTCATACAGTGTCATACCAATGCTCGCCTGATAACTGTTATTGTAAGAAAACTCACATAAGGGAAAATCCTCACTCCAACCACCATCAAACTCTAACATGCAAGACCTGAGCATATCCTCCAACATTTGTATCACTCTTTTGGTCTGACCATCCGTCTGCGGGTGAAATGTTGTACTGAGTCGGGGATGGGTACCAAATCGAGTCTACAAAGCCTGCAAAAACCTCGATGTAAACCGTGGATCTCTATCAGATACGATCGACACGAATGTCACATGCAATCTCACGATCTCTTTCACATATAATCTGCTCAGTCTATCCACAGAGTCTCTGGCGCTCATAGGAAGAAAATGCACACTCTTGGTCATTATATCAACCACAACCCAAATAACATCAATTCTGCCATGAGACCTCGACAATCTCATGATGAAATCCATCGTAATGTGCTCTCATTTCCACTCAGGTATGGGTAATGGCTGCATGAAACCTCCAGGCTTCTGGTGTTCAGGTTTAACCAGCTGGCACACTTCACATCTCTAAATGCACTCAGTTATACTCTTTTTCATCCCATGCCACCACACAGACCTTTTCATGTTATGATACTTGGTAGCCCTTGGATGAATAGTATACTGAGACCTGTGTGCCTCATTTAGTAATTCAACCCTCAACCCAGCATCATATGGGATCCATAGTCTCCCCCAAAAATGCAAGACATCATCTGACCCTCTCTGCCAATCGGCCTGGTCTGCACTATCTGCATATCTACAGTACACGTCAAAATCTTGACAATGTTCCTGTAGATCCTTAACCATCTAAACATGGGCATCAGCAAGCTGCACGTGCATTTAAGCACATATCTCATTACGTGATGTGTCCGAGAGTATACTCATCATAGTCACTCTCTCAAGCAAATGCCACTGCTGGGCCATCTGGAAAGAACCCACTCTAGTCTCTTCTCGCTTACGGCTCAAAGCATCAGCCACAACATTGGCTTTGCCAGGATGATACTCCAAAGAGAAATCATAATCCTTAAGTAACTCGAGTCATCACCTCTCCCGCATATTCAATTCCTTCTGATCAAAGTAATACTTCAAACTCTTATGATCAGAATACAAAGTGAAACTCTCACCATAAAGGTAATGCCTCCATAGCTTCAAATCAAACACTATAGCTGCCAGCTCCAAATCATGCATAGGGTAATTATGCTCATGCACCTTTAACTGCCTAGATGCATATGCCATCACTCTACCCTCCTGCATCAGCACACATCCCAGTCCCAAGAGTGATGTATTAGTAAAAATCACCAACTTTCTTTCAGGCTCCAGAAGGATCAACATTGGAGTTGTAGTCAGCTTCTTTTTCAACTCACTGAAAGCTTTCTCACAGGCATCCGTCTAAGTAAAGACCACGTTCTTTTGAGTCATTTTGGTCAACGGTGCAGCTATCGTGGAAAAGTCCTTCACGAACTTCCTATGATAGCCAGCTAAACCTAGAAGACTCTGAATCTCTGTCACTGTGGTAGGCCTTGGCTAACCAATGATTGCCTCAACCTTAGAAGAATCAACTGAGATACCTTCCGTACTAACCACATGACCCAAGAATTTCACCTCGGTCATCCAAAAATCACACTTGCTAAGCTTGGCATATAGCCTATTCTCCAACAATGTTTGGAGTGTAACTCTGAGGTGACGCTCATGATCCTCTTTAGTCTTAGACTAGACTAGGATATCATTAATGAAAACTATAATTAACTGGTTGAGATACAATCTGAATACCTTCTACATCAGATCCATGAACATAACGGGTGCATTAGTTAACCCGAAGGGCATTACAAAGAACTCGCAATGTCCATATCTTGTCCGAAAAGCAATTTTCGGTACACCCTCATCCCTAATCCTCAAATGATAGTACCCAGACCTCAAGTCTATCTTCGAAAAGAACTTGGCTCCAATTAGTTGATCAAACAAGTTATCAATACGTGGAAGAGGATACTTGTTCTTCACAGTACCTTATTCAGCTAACGGTAGTCTATACACAATCTAAGACTCCCCCCTTCTTCCTGACGAACAACACAGGTGCTCCGTAAGGTAACATACTAGGGGAAATGAATCCCTTGCCTATTAACTCATCAAGCTGGGCTCTGAGTTCATTCAATTCTTTCGGTGCCATACGATACGGTGGAATAAATATGGGTTTTGCCCAAGCATTAGCTCAATGATAAAGTCTACCTCTCTCTTAGGCGGTAAACCAGATAACTTATCAGGAAAAACCTCTGGGTACTCACACACCACAGGGATGTCTATTGGCTGAACGCCCTGTCCCACATCATCCACTAGCCATTGTAGCAACCTCGTCATCTGTGGCTAATCTACCCTAAGTAGGTGGCCTAGATGCAGTCCTGCCTCGATAAACAAAGATCGGTTGTCCGGGTATCTAAAACACAACCTTCTTGCCGAAGCAATCAATATAAGCATGATATACTGCCAGCCAATCCATACCCAAAATGGCATCAAACTCGAGGAATTCTAAGACTCTAAGGTCGACAGGCATCTCAAAGTCTTTGAATCTAACAATGCATCCCACACATACCACGTTTGGGTTAATTTTCTCTCTTGTTGTCGTACTCAAAATCAAAGGAGTATTAGTCCTAACAGGAGATAATCTCAATCGATCTACCATACTACTAGAGTATGGTTTGATAAGACGAATTATCTCGAGTAATATAGGGAATATAGATTCGCTTACATTGCTGAGGGTGAGGATTTTATCTTTATGCATTTTACAATATAGACTGAAGTGGCGAAAAATAAAGTATTTAAATCATGTACCGATATTTACATGTAAAATGCATATGAGTTTACAATGTTGTTTCAATGCCATGTTTTCATATTGATGCATATATAATTCTATTATTAGATTACTCACTGAGCTTGTTGTAGCTCACCCCACTCCCTTTTATTACAGGTATTGATTACAAGGGCAAGGTCAAGGCTCTAAAGAGTTGATTGAGCCTGTCTTTTGCTATCATGAGTATTGTTTGTGCAGGGAATTGGTCATAACTATTGATTTTGGTATATGTACATATTTAACACTATTTATGCTATGTATAAGATAATAGTGGGTTGTACAAATACGAATGATATAAACGAGTTGTATAAATGACAAGAATATTTTGTATATATAATGATACATGTTAGTATATTTATGAGAGGTTTGGACTCTATTCATATACAAATGGATCATAGTTTTGGAGACTTTGAATTATATAAGTCTTGTGAGAGAAATGTGGATATGACTCAAATGTTGTTTATGGATTGAGATGGAACAACATTATGTGAATGTGATTGTCATATGATTATATGTGAAATTATCTATGTGTTTTGGATTTGACGTGGACTATAAGGTAAATCCTCTCACCGGCCGCCATACTCAAAATCAACGGCGTACTAGTCCTAATAGGCAATAATATCAATCTATCTATCATACTACCATAAATAAATGATAAAGTAGAACCAACATCAATCAGAACATACATCATAGAATCACAAATGCTGATTGTACCTTCAATTAACTACTTGCTGGCCTCGAGATCTGCCTGTGTAACAGCTCTGGTCTGCTCTCTGGTAGGTGCTGGTGTAGGACTAAACTAGCCAAAAGACGCCTTCTGAGGACACTCACTCTTCTTGTGCCCATAAACTCTGCAACCATAACAGACTATCAGTCTCAGTGCTCTGGGTGCTGAAGACACTGCCTGAGACTCTGCCTCGGTTCCCTGCTGTCCGCCAAATCTCCCAGAACTCTGTTGTAGTGGTCGGCCTGAAACCTGGATACTCTAGCCTACAGCTGGTGGTGCAACTGGTACTGAAGCAGAGGATACAGACACCTCATAACCACTGCCACTGTACCTCGGCCTCTTCAATTTTTGGTTTTTCTTCCTCTTGCCATAAAACTGACCCTCTGACCTTGCCAACTATGTCTGGACTAAAGGAGCTGCAGATGTATGGACTGTGACTGATGTCCTCATCTGAGAATAGACCTCTGCAGTCTCAAAGTAGGCCGCATATATCATTGCATGGGCGTAAGTCTCCACCCCAGCAAGTGTCAAACCCTGACCGATACGATCACAAAACCCATCACGTATCCTCTGCATGCGAAAGTAGTCAGTCGACACCATTTTTGGAGCGAAGAGTGCCAAATGGTTAAACTCCTACTAGTACTCCCTCAGTGACCGACTGTCCTGGGTCAGGTGTATGAACTCGATCCTCCTCTGATCACGTTCTGACCTTGGATAGAACTCCTTATAGAAGAGTTCTTTAAACCTTGTCCATGTTTAGATCTCATCAACCGTGTGATCCAATCTCAACCACCAATCATCAGCTTTCTCGATGAGTTTGAACCTAGCCAACCTCAGAAGCTTGCATGTCACTGAAGATAGTCTTCACCCTCCTGAGCCATCTCTAAGCTGTCTCTATGCACATACCTCCAGCAAACTCCGTCGGGCTTCTGATCTGGAAGGCCTTCATGACCTTCTCATATCTCTCAAACTCGGTCCTCTGCTCTGGAATTCTCACAGCCTCAACCGGTACCTCAGCTTGAACCTCGACCTAAGCCTCGACTGAAATCGCAGTTGGTCCAGCTCTGTCTCCACCCACAGCTATGCCAACATTACTGTGTTCCCCCTCAACTGGATCACCCTACTATGGCTGCATGTTGCCCTGGACCTGGGCAAGCAATGCTAGAATCTGAGCCTGCTGCTGTTGTATCTGGTCCTGGGCAGCCTTTTGAGAAGCAAGCAAAGCCTCAATCTGCTTAAACTGCTCATCCGGGTCTATGGTTGATTCTACTCTACCCATTGAGCTCAATGGGTACTCAAGTTGCGAAATCTAACCTTATGAGGAAGAGGTTGCGAGTTCGAACTTGGGGGAGGCCATCCCTGTGCTGTGGATTGTGCAGGGGGATAAATGATCTCGGTGTTCGGCGTCCTTGTGTGGCGTGGCTGGCCGAGATGGGACAATATTATGGATCCATAATGGCTAGGCGTTCTCCACTGCAGTGGTGCGCCCGTACCTGGGTAGGGGGCACGCTGTGCAACCCAGGGTGTGACATACGCAAAGTCCCATACACTTGGAAATCATCCTAAATTGCTAACCCAACCAGACAATGCTCAAATTTAGTTCATGAATCATTAAAACATGCATACTACAACAAATAAGCATTCAAACACTTTTATACTACAATGCCACATATAGAAATCACAAGTAAAGAACACTCACAACTTGGCTAGACTTAGCCAATCCAATTCAACCAAGCTAGCACTAGGATGCCACCAAAGCACTCGTATGCACCTTGACTTCCAATTGACTTAATCGGGTCACTTATATCCAACACAATCCCTGCATTTAACATGGTCCATAGATAACTAAAATCAGTCCAAGTATGCTAATCCACCATGTTTAAACCCAATTCTATAGCAAATTTAATGATTCTAGAATGATTATACACATGAGCCAAAATCCATATTGCTCAATTCAACAAGTCTGTGTGCATCAAGTCAAATCATGGGTTTCATTTCACAAGATCAACCTCGACATTCGTACAAGACATAGTCTAAGTCTAGGTCTACTCATGGCAATCCAAGTCGATGTACCATACAACATTCAAACCATGAAGGATTGATCATAATTAACTCAAATCCCCAATTCAAGCCATTACATAGCTTATGCCCCAATTGGGGAGAAATTTCTACAATAGGCATAGAGCCAATATGAACTAGGTCATTCAATTCTAACACAAGTCCAACCATTCTAAACCCATAATTTCATTTAATTTAGGTCTAATTAAACAATCCCCAAGTCAATTTAATCAATTGACTTGGTTTAGGTCAAAAGCCCCAATTTGAGAAAAGTTCCCAAAATCAAGCCCCAGGCCGATTTTACACTACACATAAGGTTTTCAGCATGTGAAACTACTGAAGTCCACCACCAATCAACTCTAATCATGCTTAATTAGATCTACATTACATAAATTTCCAAGTTCTTAGTCAAGAGTATCAAAAGCCCCAAAATTTGAAAATTTTCATACTGAGGCCATATTGCCAATTTACACTAAGTCACCATGTTTAGCCAAGAAAAATATTGATCTTGCATCATGGGATCATCCATAATGGAGACTAGGTCAACATAACTGACATGCAAGGCTTAACCTCAACTCTAGGTCAATGAACCAAGTGTACGCCATTTGAACTAAACCCTATGATTTCACCATGGAAATCTCTAACAAAATACATTGATCAGTTTCTAACATCCACAAGCTTAACATAGTTGGCATGCAACCCATTTAGGAAAGTCTAAGGCCATGAACCAAGTAAAGGTTCATTTACAAAGGGTTCCACCAAATCTAAGTGAGAAATTGGGGAAAATGGTATCAATGGCTTCCATTCAACACTAGGGTTCATAAAAACATACATGCAAGAGAACCCTAAGTCTGGAACACACTCACCACGAAATCTATACCATCCCTTAGGTCAAAATACAACCCATTTGCACAAACCAATGAGAAAAATGGAAGAAGAAGGGTTAGAATCATATATCTTTGGAGCTTTTTGAGCAAGGAACATCAAAAACCCTAGGTTTCCTTCTCTTTTTCTCCTCTCATCTTCTTTCCCCTCTTTTCTAGGTTAAAAACGTGAAAATGAACCAAAATCAAGTGTTGTTTGCCTAAATACATGAGTTAGGGCCCACATGAAAAATCTGCCAAAAAATAAATTTCCAAGTATGGAGCGCGCTCCACCTACCCAAAAATCAAGTTTTCATTATTTTTTGTTCATGAAGCGCACTCCACGCTTATGAAGCGCACTCCACCAAGCTGGTGGCCAAAATTTTTGGTTTTTTTCGGTTCATGGAGCGCGCTCCATCAAAGACTGACAAAACTTTTTATCTCGGCCAAAGCATGGAGCGAGCTCCATGGTTCCAGAACTCAATTTTTTATGTTTCGACGTCGAACGGCCTCCGATGGTTACGAAACTTTTCCCAGGCTCTAAACAACATAAAAGCATGCAATAACACTGGAACCAACACACATCGAGTATCAAAAATGCATACGCATACTATATGGGTACTCTACGGGTCAAAATGACGTCATCCTAAGGTACAGGCGGTACATGACATGCCCGAACCTTCGGGTTTTTGCCCAAAGGTTTGGGTTTTTTGCCTGAACATTCCGACTTTTGCCCGAACTTTCAAGTTTTGACCTGAATGTCCGGGCTGCTTGCCGAAACTACTTTTTTTTGTATAAACCAGGGGTATTACACTTTACCCCCTTAAAAGAATTTCGTCCTCAAAATTTCAGTCCATGTAGTCATGATTACTTTCTTCGTGAGATTCACTGCCTTGGTCATCAATCATTAGATCAGGGTATTGTTGGTAAGGTCCCTAAATTATACTTTAGGTTGTGGAATCCTCGACATTATCAAATAATAGAAAGCAAATGGAATCGGATTCATCTTCGGAAGGTTCCGACATTTGCCTGACAAATGGTGGTGTAGGGCACTGCAGGTTGCAGCATTTCAGGAGAGGTAGGTTGAGTGGCGGAATGTTTTTGCGTGCAGTTGCCCGAATTCGCCCGCCTGATAATTTTGGTAGGAGATCCGGCCAAGATGAGGAGCCTGGATTGTTTCGTGCAATTTCATTACAATAAAGCCATACACGCTCTGGCGAAAGGGATGGTTGTCGCTGAGGCGAGGGAGTTGGTGATGCAAAGAAGTTGTGGTTTGCTTTAGAACTTGAAGGGTTCTCCCGAGGTTGCCAAGCAAGCCATGGCGTGCATGGTTGATTGCTTTTGTCTGTACTGTTTTCAGACATCTGCATAGTTATTTAAATGAAATGATATATTAAAATATTGTAAAGGAAGTTTCATAATTTCATTGATTAGTGAAATAGTATAATGTATCACATCATCAATGATTACTAGGAAACAATTCGAGGTATTTTTATTTAATTGTTTCTTCTAGTTCCCATGTTGCTTCCTCTACTCTGTGGTGATCCGAGAGTACTTTTACAAGTGGAATGCTACGTTGCCTCAGTTCTTGAGTTTTCCTATGTCACGACCCACTGTCCGTGACGTCATGACCTGCACAAAACCCTCGGGTATACCCTTCGGCGATACACCAGGCGTCCCGTCAGCCTAACTTAAACACAAATCTCAAATACAAATGATCCTATATAACATTCATCCAAACAAGGACATTGCATAAATTGGCAAACACGATTAACACAGTTTGCTACGTCATGACGAGTAATCGTAGCATATTGCAACACACCTACCACTCTTCGATAAAGATGAACATCTTCTACCGGATCACTCCCATGTGCTGACAGTTTTTTCCCACTCGTCATTGAGGTAGAAATGCTATTTGCAAATTGCATTTTAACACGACACAAGAGATCATAAACATACTTAGATTGTGACAGTAGCAGCCCGTGAGATGTTCTGTGAACTTGAATTCTAATCAAAAAAACTAAGCTCTCCCAAATCCTTAAGTGCAAAAGTCTCGTGAAGTTGAGTAACAAGACCAACAACCATAAAAGAATTACTACCAATTACAAGTATTTTATCCACATACACTAAAATGTAAGTAGAATGAGAAGATGAAGCTCTAACAAACAAAGATTGGTCTGATTTAGTCGACTGAAATCCAAGAGACATGAGAGTAGTAGCATGTCTTTTAAACCAATCTCGATGAGCATGTTTGAGGCCATAAAAGGCTTTGTGAAGTTTACATACAAGAGTTGGAAATTGTGGATCAATGAATCCGGTAGTTTGTTCCATGAACACTTCTTCTTGAAGAACTCCATTAAGGACTGCATTATTCACATCCAATTGCCTAATAACCCATCCTTTTGACAATGCCATGGTTAACATCAAGAGTATAGTAGCAGGCTTTACCACAAGACTAAACGTCTCATTAAAATCAAACCCAGGTGTTTGGTTGAAGCCCTTAACCACCAACCTAGCCTTATACCTATTAATAGTCCCATCAGGATTCTCCTTTACCTTACAGACCCACTTGCACCCAATTGCTTTTCTATCATAAGGAAGAAGAACTAAAGACCACGTGTGATTTCAAATAAGAACAAGATACTCATCAGCCATAGCATCTTTCCAATGAGTAAACTGTAAGGTTTCATCTACTGTAGTAGGCTCCTTGGTTGTCAAATAAACCTTGGTTTGAATATCCCTGATTTAGCTCTAGTTTGCATTGGATGGGAGGCAAGTGGAGGAGGTAAAGGAACAGGTTGTTCCGGATACAAATTAGATGGTGAAGCAGCACAACCAGTAACCATAGTGTCAAGTTGTTCCGAATGCAATGCAAATGATGAGATAGCACCATCAGTAGCCACAATTTCAGCAGGAAATGAAGAGGAAACTCTAGAAAAAACAGGAGCAAAACTACATTGTTGTTGAACTTGTGACACACATGGGTGAGTTGCAGACACATTAGTATCAATGACAAACAGCAAGAAACTTAGAAGTGGTAGTCATTGAAGCAAATGGAAAAGAGGCCTCATTAAATATAACATCCCGAGTAATATAAACACGACCATCCGGAGCTAAGCACTTATAGCCTTTCTAAGAGAGACTATAACCCAAGAAAGTACACTCAACCGAACGATACTGGAACTTATGATTATTATATGGTCTAAGATTCGGCAAGCATGAACAAGCAAACACACAAAGACAAGAATAATCAGGGGGTCTTTGAAACAGAACATCAAATGGAGTAGTATCAGATACCATTCGTGTAGGAAGTCTATTAATCAAATAGACAGCAGTACGAAATGCCTCATCCCAAAATTTGAGAGGCATGGAAGCATGTGCAAGCAATGACAAATCATTTTCCACAATATGCCTATGTTTGCATTCAACCAATCCGTTTTGTTCATGCGTTCTTGGACAAGAAACACGATGTACAATTCCATTTGATTGAAGAAAATTTGTGAAAGCTTGATACTCCCCTCCCCCAATCAGTTTGAATGGCCCTAATACGATGGCCAAACTATTATTCGACCTGAGACTCAAACTGGATGAAAACAGATAGAGCTTCTGACTTTTTTCTAAGTAAATACAACCAAGTATAACGAGAAAACTAGTCTATGAAATGTATGTAATACCGATAGACATTTGTAAAAGGAATAGGGGAAGGTCCGCACAAATCAGAGTGTATCAATTCAAGAGGTGTTGTGTATACAAACTCTGAAGTAGCAAAGGGGATTTGTGGGCCTTTCCTAAACAACAGGCAGTACAAAACATTGGCACAACCATTAATCACATTGGATAACTCCCACGTGGTGAATCAATCGAAAAAAAAAAACCTCCCATGTGGTGAATACATTTGAAGGGTGGGTGGCCTACACCTTACGGTTATGATAACCAAAATGGAGGAGAGACCAATTTAATTTGGTCTTTTCCCCCATTTGAACTAACAAGTTACCATGAGTATATATTTGATGAAGAGTAATACTTGACTAACACACTTTGTTATTGACATTGCCCGTATATTCAATTTGATTTTAGGCTTTAGGGCCCACCTATGTTCATATGTACATATGTTTTTCTTCATTCTTAGCACAGACTCTATCATTAAGAAATGAAGAGACTAATCTAGATATAATTGTATCTCCACCTAATTAATGAATAATCACTTTCCCAGTGGGGCTAGCTCAGAATTATGATAACTAGAATCATGTTTATGTTGTTACTTTCCATGGAAAAGCTAAGACTCACAATTTGCAATAAGTTGCAAATAGGCTTCGATGCACATTTCAAAGACATGTTTGCCAAAATTTCCCAAAAAAAAAGCCCCCACTTAGCTTTCTTTCTATCTCTTGCTGTATTGTTCTACTATTTGAGGAATCAACAAAAAAAAAACCAAATAACACTAAAAATCTCTCTCTCTCTCTCTCTCTCTCTCTCTCTCTCTCTCTCTCTCTCTCTCTCTCTCTCTCTCTCTATCTATCTATCTATCTATCTATCTATCTCTATCTATGTATCTATCTCTCAAAGCTTAGCAGTTTCTCTTAATGGACTATCATCTGTGGAGAAGACTCTTCCTTGGCCCATCTATTTTAGTGTTCTATTTGTCCCGACCCCTATGTAGGGTGACATTACGACCGACACGGAATACCATATATGTCATACATAGATGTATATAACACGAAAATTACTAAAACATTTGGCAGAACCCTCCCATAAATATGATGTTTCACACAGGTTCTTGATAATCCACAAACTATCAAATCCCATATCCATATATATATATATATCAAAATCCATCCATACATTCCATTTCATATAAGTTTACATATACACATATCTTATCATATGTTCATTACCATTTACATGTTCTCAAACTGTATATACAACCCACTACCATTTTATACATATCATAAGTAGTGTTATTTATATATATATATATATATATATATATATATATATATATATATATATATATATATATATATACACACATATACAAAATACTGAAACAGAAACCAAAACTCCCTACTCATACATACATAAAAGAAAGAGGCACAGGTCAACCTTCTAGAGTCTTGCCCTTGCCCTTGCCCTTGTAATCAACACCTATAATGAGAAGGAATTGAGTAAGCTACACCAAGCCCTATGAGTAATCTATTTGTGGCATTACACGTGCATTTTAACTAAAACATGACATTTAAATCAATATAAACTCGATATGCAAGCAACATGTAAATAACAATACATGATTAAATTTCATTTTGCGGCACTCTATACATATCATACAATGCATAAAGTAAATAACAAATCCTCACAATCAGGTACATAAGTGAGTTTGTATCCCTATGATGCATTCCTAGGGAGAACCCAACTTTTCTGACTATCCACTCTCACAATCAGGTGTATGAGTGAGTTTGTATCCTTATTACGCGTACATAAGGAGAACTCAGCTCATCTAACCACCCATTCCGATCATTCCATGGCCTCGTGTGCATAATTATCGTAATGGAATTGATCACATACTTTTCTTACTCTAGTAAGTTCGATGTTCAAAACAAATTAAATTTAATGCATTCAATAAACAATGCAACCAATCATGTTGTCAATTCAGAAAATAGGGTCTATAAATATACAATGCCACACATAAAACCAAAGATAGCAATACTCACAATGTACAGCAATTCATCTAAGTCTAATACCTTTTACAGCTCAAATTGCTCATCTAGTTCAATTGTACACTTCTTACAACACAAGCACTTCAATTGTAGTTCTTGTCATGTTACTAAATCATCAATTTCATTCACAAATCTCTACAATTTCACATTGTAAATCATCTCCAATCGATATACAATCATCAATTGACATTAAAATAGATCAATTCACCATTAAAACACAACAACAAACCCTCAACTGGTTCACCACAATTAGGTTGGAGAATTATCAATTCAACTATGGGAAAACCAATAATTTTACCATCAAAAAATTCATAATTCAACAAAGAATCACTTACCCATAATTTCCTCCAGCAATTCACACAATTTTCAGCTCAAACCCTCATTTCCAAGCTTCCAATCTAACCATGGAAATCACACTAATCTCACATATGTATAACAACTTGAAGAAAGGAATTCAAATTCATGATTTTTAACTAAAAATAACCAATCCTTACCTTGGATTTTTGTTGCCCTAGGTCAGTCTTCTCCTTCCCTTCTCGTTCCACTGGTTTTCTCCAGTTCCAACAAGTGAAAATAAGCTAGAAAAGTTGAGAAACCACGCTAAATTTCACACAATCCACCTCACTGTACATTTAAAAAAAATGTCAGACATGAAGAAAAACGCACTTCTCCCCTCAAAGAACGTGTTTTTTGCTGCCCAGAAAATAGATTTTTGTTGGAATCCCGCAAGGAGCGCGCTTCTCTGAAAATTTCAGATAAGTATGCTCTCAGGTTTTCACCACTGGAGCGAGCTTCTCCCTCAAGAGCGTCTTTCTCAAAGCTCCAGAGGTGAAATTTTAACTATGTCTTGGGTTTCCAATGCTATGTTTAGGATCCCAGTACATCTACCACCCTAATAAACACACATCCACCCTATTCTAAGGCCATGTACATATGTATAAGCATACAAATACGTCTAACAATGCATATAAGTTTATATACAAGTTTGACTCATAAGTACGGGGCTACAACTACTCTCTCTTCCTCTCTCTCTCACACTCTCAAAGCTTAACAATTTCTCTTAATGGACTATCATCTGTGGAGAAGACTCTTCCTTGACCCATCTATTTCAGTGTTCTATTTGTCCTGACCCCTATGTAGGGAGACATTACGACCGACATGAAATACCATATATGTCATACATAGATGTATATAACACGAAAATTACTAAAAACTTTTGGCAGAACCCTCCCATAAATATGAGGTTTCACACAGGTTCCTGATAATCCACAAACTATCAAATCCCATATCCATATATATATCAAAATTCATCCATACATTCCATTTCATATAAGTTTACGTATACACATATCATCTCATATGTTCATTACCATTCACATGTTCCCAAACTGTATATACAACCCACTGCCATTTTATACACATCATAAGTAATGTTATATATATATATATATATATATATATATATATATACATATACAAAATACTGAAACAGAAACCAAAACTCCCTACTCATACATACATAAAAGAAAGAGGCACAGGTCAACCTTCTAGAGTCTTGCCCTTGCCCTTGTAATCAACACCTATAATGAGAAGAAATTGAGTAAGCTACAACAAGCCCTATGAGTAATCTACTTGTGGCATTACACATGCATTTTAACTAAACCATGACATTTAAATCAATATAAACCCGATATGCAAGCAACATGTAAATAACAATACATGATTAAATTTTATTTTACGTCACTCTATACATATCATACAATGCATAAAGTAAATAACAAATCCTCACAATCAAGTACATAAGTGAGTTTGTATCCCTATGATGCATACCTAGGGAGAACTCAACTTTTCTAACCATCCACTCTCACAATTAGGTGTATGAGTGAGTTTGTATCCTTATTATGCATACATAAGGAGAACTCAGCTCATCTAACCACCCATTCTGATCATTCCAGGGCCTCGTCTACATAATTACCCCAATAGAATTGATCACATATTTTTCTTACTATAGTAAGTCTAAGTACATTCGATGTTCAAAACAAATTAAGGTTAATGCATTCAATAAACAATGCAACCAATCATGTTGTCAATTCAGAAAATAGGGTCTATAAATATACAATGCCACACATAAAACCAAAGATAGCAATACTCACAATGTACAACAATTCATCTAAGTCTAATACCTTTTACAGCTCAAATTGCTTATCTAGTTCAATTGTATACACTTCTTACAACACAAGCACTTCAATTATACTTCTTGTCATGTTACTAAATCATCAATTTCATCCACAAATGCTTACAATTTCACATTGCAAATCATCTCCAATCAATATACAATCATCAATTGACATTAAAACAGATCAATTCACCATTAAAACACAACAACAAACCCTCAGCTGGTTCACCACAATTGGGTTGGAGAATCATCTTTTCAACTATGGGAAAACCAATAATTTTACCATCAAAAAATTCATAATTCAACAAGGAATCACTTACCAATGATTTCCTCCAGCAATTCACACAATTTCCAGGTCAAACCCTCATTTCCAAGCTTCCAATCTAACCATGGAAATCACACTAATCTCACATATGTATAACAACTTGAAGAAAGGAATTCAAATTCATGATTTTTAACTAAAAAAAACCAATCCTTACCTTGGATTTTTGTTGCCCTAGGTCAATCTCGTCCTTCCCTTCTCGTTCCACTGGTTTTCTCCAGTTCTAACAAGTAAAAATAAGCTAGAAAAGTTGAGAAACCACGCTAAATTTCACACAATCCGCCTCACTGTCCATTTAAAAAAAATGTCAAACATGGAGAAAAGCGTGCTTCTCCCCTCAGGGAGCGCATTTTTTGCTGCCCAGAAAATAGATTTTTGTTGGAATCTCGCGAGGAACGCGCTTCTCTAAAAATTTCAGAGAAGTATGCTCTCAGGTTTTCACCATTGGAGCGAGCTTCTCCCTCAAGAGTGTGTTTCCCAAAGCTTCAGAGGTGAAAATTTCACTGTCTTGGGTTTCCAATGCTATGTTTAGGGTCATAGTACATCTACCACCCTAACAAACACACATTCACCCTATTCTAAGGCCATGTACATACGTATACACGTACAAATACGTCTAACAATACGTATAAGTTTATGTACAAGTTTGACTCATAAGTACAGGGATACAGCTACTCTCTCTCTCTCTCTCTCTCTCTCTCTCTCACTCTCTCTCTCAAAGCTTAACAGTTTCTCGTCATGGACTATCATCTGTGGAAAAGGCTCTTCATTGGCCCATCTATTTCAGTGTTCTACTTCTGTTACAGCTCAACCATCTATGGTGAAGCATCACAATTTGAAAGAGACAGTCTTGTTGAAATGTATAGATTTAAAAAACCAACTTGACCCAAATATAGTGCTTACTAGAAGCCTTTTCCTCTTCGTTGGTGAAAACTTTTTATTGGAATGGCAAAGAAGTCATTCATTAACGGATGGAAATCCTAAAACTCACAGACATGGAAGACAACACCTTAAAAATTGATGACTGTCTGCTGGAGGAGGGTAGTGATGAGTTACAATATTGCCTTGTTGGTAAAGAAAAGAAAGGGTTTGTTGGCATTCACTTTTTGCCCCGATGCATCTTCATATTTTCTAAGGGTTGATTAAACTGTGTAATTGTTAACAAAATTTGTTCTATATACGATCAAACAATCATCGACAAATAAAAGATGAGATGAAAGGTGGGCTATCCCAGGCTACTTTTAGCCCTTCAATTACCCCATTCTTTTGTGTCTTCCTGAGGATAGCTGAAAGTCTTTTTGCACTAATAAGAAATAAGTATGGGGACAAGATGTCACTCTGTCTCAACCCTCTAAAGAGAATTAATATGACCCCGAGCACAACCATTGATTATGAGGTTAACCCAACCAACTGAGAAGGCCATTTTCTTCATTGAAGCTAGGAAGAAGGGCCACTTAACTCTATCATATGCCTTACTCATCTTCAATTTAATAGCTACAAAGCCTTTTTTTTTCCTTTTCTAAATGTATTTATGTGATGCAAGTGTACAAAGGCCGAAATAATATTGTCGGTGATAAGACGGGCTTTAATAAAGACACTTTAATTTTCAAAGATTATATGAAATAAAATACTTAAAAATTGATGACTGTCTGCTGGAGGAGGGTAGTGATGAGTTACAATATTGCCTTGTTGGTAAAGAAAAGAAAGGGTTTGTTGGCATTCACTTTTTGCCCCGATGCATCTTCATATTTTCTAAGGGTTGATTAAACTGTGTAATTGTTAACAAAATTTGTTCTATATACGATCAAACAATCATCGACAAATAAAAGATGAGATGAAAGGTGGGCTATCCCAGGCTACTTTTAGCCCTTCAATTACCCCATTCTTTTGTGTCTTCCTGAGGATAGCTGAAAGTCTTTTTGCACTAATAAGAAATAAGTATGGGGACAAGATGTCACTCTGTCTCAACCCTCTAAAGAGAATTAATATGACCCCGAGCACAACCATTGATTATGAGGTTAACCCAACCAACTGAGAAGGCCATTTTCTTCATTGAAGCTAGGAAGAAGGGCCACTTAACTCTATCATATGCCTTACTCATCTTCAATTTAATAGCTACAAAGCCTTTTTTTTTCCTTTTCTAAATGTATTTATGTGATGCAAGTGTACAAAGGCCGAAATAATATTGTCGGTGATAAGACGGGCTTTAATAAAGACACTTTAATTTTCAAAGATTATATGAAATAAAATACTTAAAAATTGATGACTGTCTGCTGGAGGAGGGTAGTGATGAGTTACAATATTGCCTTGTTGGTAAAGAAAAGAAAGGGTTTGTTGGCATTCACTTTTTGCCCCGATGCATCTTCATATTTTCTAAGGGTTGATTAAACTGTGTAATTGTTAACAAAATTTGTTCTATATACGATCAAACAATCATCGACAAATAAAAGATGAGATGAAAGGTGGGCTATCCCAGGCTACTTTTAGCCCTTCAATTACCCCATTCTTTTGTGTCTTCCTGAGGATAGCTGAAAGTCTTTTTGCACTAATAAGAAATAAGTATGGGGACAAGATGTCACTCTGTCTCAACCCTCTAAAGAGAATTAATATGACCCCGAGCACAACCATTGATTATGAGGTTAACCCAACCAACTGAGAAGGCCATTTTCTTCATTGAAGCTAGGAAGAAGGGCCACTTAACTCTATCATATGCCTTACTCATCTTCAATTTAATAGCTACAAAGCCTTTTTTTTTCCTTTTCTAAATGTATTTATGTGATGCAAGTGTACAAAGGCCGAAATAATATTGTCGGTGATAAGACGGGCTTTAATAAAGACACTTTAATTTTCAAAGATTATATGAAATAAAATAGGTTTCACTCTATTAGCTATCATCTTGGTCATGATTTTGTATAAGACATTAGGTAGGGTACTAATGGGGTAAAGTTCAATGGTTTTCTTGGGTTTTTCATTTTTTGTTGGAAATATATTGAATAAAAATTGAATTTGTAACGACCAAATATGTAATTGCATTTTAGATTTTAACTCCCACCATCTGCATCAGATTTTGTCTTGCCACTACTTTTGCATGGAAAGAGGTTGTATCTTTATCATCATGACAAAGCTAGTTAAGATTTAGCCCTCGACTCCAGAATTCTTCTTTTTTCAAGTTGAAGCTTCTTTTGCTTTACTTCTAAGTTTTTAATGGATTACCATTCATGATTCCCCTAAGGGTATAACTTTAGTATACGTGCATATTCTTTTACCTTCTATCTAGCCAAAGCTTGTGGGCCTTGAACGCATTAAGCCAATAAAAGACTACAATAACTGAAAATTAGGAGCAGCAAAAAAACCATATTTGTAGTAAAACAAATATTTTGTGCTTAGATCTGATCCCATTTTAAATTCGGACAATATATCTCTTACCATATCTAACCTATTTAAAAGCAAGTTGCCTAATTCTATCCATAATTTAAAACTTTTATTATAATTTTCATTAATATGTAACATTCGTATAAATGCAAAATATAAACAATATATAATACATAAGATTCATGATAACCATATTTTAAAAAAAAAAAAAAAAAACTTATGATGCTATAATACAAGTGATCATTACATGATAAGATTGTGTAAGGAGTAATATATTTTAGGTAGGATAAAATAAATTGACAATTTAACTCCTACATAAATCAGATTTTTATACTTGAATTTTTAAAATTGCTTCCTTAGTTTTGAATTTAGGCCTAAGTTCTTCGCCTAAACTCAACTCTAATTTTTAATAGTAATATCCGAACCCTTTTATGCAGAGTTGACAAAATCGGGTAACTCACATGCATAATTGTCACATGTGACACATGCATGTAACTCATAATAGAGATCTTAATTATATAGGTTATGGGTAAGCAATTAACATTTAGTGGAAAGAAGGTAGTTATTATAGATAACTAGTTCACAGACACATTTAGAACAAACATTTTAATAGTTGTACTTAGACTTTTTGGTTTATTTTTAGTTAAAATACAAGTAATTAAAGTGATTCAATATCACTTATGATTCCAAGGTTGAATCAAAATTTAGTTTCACCATTTATCTTAAAAATGGTCAAGTGGTTCTTCCATATCCTGTAAAAAGGATTTCAACTTTTCTTTGCCCCTTAAAAAGAAACAAGTGGTTTGTCCTTAGCCCGTAAAAAGAATAAGTTTGTCCTGAGCCTTGAAAAAGTCATTATAATGGTTTGGTTCATACCCTCGAAGGAAACCCAGTATAGTAAAAATTCTAAATAAGGTTTTTCTAGACGTGGAGTAGGAAAAGATTTTTCAAACCACACAAAAATCTTTTTGTGCATTTATATTTTAATTTTTGCACTTTACTTTATACTCTTTGAATTAATTAATTTGAGTATTTAACTTAATCTAATCAAGGATTTCCACTAAAGACTTAAAATTTGTCAAAATCGGCCATTACGCACAATTCACCCCCTCTTAGGCGTTCAATAGGTCCATTATTATGTTAATCTCCAACTGAAGTAAGAAAAAAAATATAGTGATTTTTGTATATGTTTTATCAAATTGATTAATAATTATAATGAGCTTAAGGGTTTTTCTTTTGTGCACAAGTAGGCCGAGAGTATTGTCCAAGTACTATTCAAGGAAATCAAGGTCATTTACATGTATGTCAGACGTTTGCTGTGTTAAGGATCTAAAGAAACTAGAAGTGTAGGGTAGGAAAAAGAGTGCAGAATGGAAAAAAGAGGAAGAACTACAGTAGTAGCAATGGAAATGAACTTTCTACCATAATCATTTTTTTTGAAATGTTTACTCTATTGTTCTTTCTTTTTTTCTTTTTTTCTTTTTTTCTTTTTTTTTTTTGTAAATGTGGACTCAGTCATTGTTTCAATTAGTATGGTTTATATAAAGTAGTATTCTTTCAAGAGCATATGAAGTTGTATTTGAAACAAACTTTAATTCATAAGGGAATTATTTTTTAATATATCATTTTTAATTTTTAAAACTATAGTGGAGATCTGTAGCATAGTAAAAATGCTATTTGTAAATATTATAAAATTCAATAAAGATAGCATTTTTTTTTAAAGTTATCATAGTAAGTTTAAAATAACTAAAGATAGTCATTGAAAATTGCTATTATTTTGAGGTTTTCAATAGCATTTTTAAAAAGTTATGAATTATAAATCAATAATAGCCATTGAAAAGTGCTATAGTTTTAATGTTTTCAATAGCATTTTTAAAAAGCTATGAACTATAAATCAACAATAGTTTTTTAAAAATGCTATAGAAAGTAATGCAATAATAGCGCCTCAAAAAAAGCTATTATGTACCTCTTTTTTTTTAGGGTGCTTCCCCTCTCACCCACCAGTTAAACTTACATCACCCATCAATATTTTTTTATATTTTTAATTTTATTATTATTTTACTAAAATTACCACTTTGTATGAAAGTTTTAAATTATTACTAACATATCCTCTTCTTATTTTAAGCTAACAATTTTCAAAACCTGTCAACAAACTCTAAATCCAAAACCTTACTTAAAATCTCAAAATCTTCATTCTTAAAAACCCAATGTTTTACATTGTTATAATATGGAAAAGCAAAGAACTGATGACAATATAAGGTATGTTTTTCATTTTTTTTTTAACTTTTTTAATATTTTGAAATTTTTAAAGACTAGTTTTAATATCATTTTAACGGGGATTGAGTCTTCTTCAAAAAGAAAAGGCAATTGAAAAAAAAAAAGTCTTCTCCAAAAAAAAAAAATGGCTATTGAATATTCTCCAAAAAAAAATAGCAATTGAGTCTTCTCCAACAAAAAAAAAAAAAAGATGATTAGAGGGTCGGCCAACGCTGGCTAGCAGACCCCAATTTTATTTTTTTTTCCTTGTGATTCTTGTTTGCAAACACTTTTTTTTTCTTGTAATGCCATGGGATTTTGATTACTTGTCGTGGTATCTCACATTACAAGGAAGAAGAAGATGGATTGCCATGGTAATGGTAAAGCAACGGTGGTTTAGGAAACAGTAAACAATAAAAAAATATTCAATACAGAAGAATCTAAGGGGAGATGGGGCTTAAATCAAATGTTTTTTGAGAAGTAAATTTTAAAAAATAAACAATGAAAAAAAGAGAACGAGGGAAGTAGGGTATTTGGTGTAGTAAAAATGTTGTTGGAGGAAGATGAGGATTGGGAAGAGAGAAGAGAGAGAGGTAGAAACGATTGAGAAGAAAAGGTAAAATAGTAAATCTAATTATTGGCGTAAGGAGAAATTTTAATAATCAGTGGGTGTAAAGAGTAAGTGGGTGATGTGAGTTTGACCGGTGGATGGGATGAGAAGCACCCCCTTTTTTAGGGTGCTTCTCCTCCCACCCACTGGTCAAACTCACATCCTACCAATTGTTAAAACTTCTCTTTACACTCACAATTAAATTTATTTTTTTATCCCTTCTTCATTTTAACCTCTCTTCCCAATCGTTTTCTACCTCTCTCTTCCCATTCTTCTTCCTCTAAAATTTCTTTCACAACACCCTTTTTCTCTGCAAAGCTATACACGATGCAATCTATCTTTTCTTCGTCGCTCAAAATTTCAGAATTCCAAATTCCATGGAAAATAATCAAAATCCCAAAAAAAAAAAAAAACCCAAAAAATAGAATCGCAAGCTAAAAAAAAATCATAGGTTTGAGGGTTAGCCAACGTTGGCTGACCCTTTAGGTACAAGGTCGGCCAACTTTGGCTGAACGTATAAAACATAGTTTGGCCAATGTTGGCCGACCTTACATAAGATGGTTCGGCCGACGATGGTCGACCCATTTCAATCACCAATTTTATTTTTCACCATTTTTTTTTTGTTTTTTTTTTAGAATACTGAATTGCCATTAAAACTAGCATTTAAAAATTTTAAAAATATTAAAAAAAACTTTATAAATTAAAAAACATACCTCAGATTCATTAGTTCTTTGCTTTTTCATATTATTTTATATGGTTTTGAAAATAAAAAGGATATATTAGTAATATTTTAAAACTTTTATAGTAAATGGTAATTTTAGTAAAATAATAAAAAATTAAAAATATAAAATAATATTAGGGGTGACCTGAGGAGAAGCACCCTTTTTTTTATAGCATGGACGGGTTATAGCACCCTTAAAAGTACTATTAAATACATATGATAGCTTTTTTCGAGCACTGTTAAAAGGAAATTTTCTTGTTGTGCCCCTATATATAACTGAGCTTTTAATTATTCTTTGAATTTTTGTTAAACTGTTTGCATAATTCTAACAATATTACTTGAACCCTTATTCTGTCGGGTGCGACAACATAGGTGGTAACCGGGTTCTAGCACATTTGGGACCCTTAAGGAAGACTGGCCGACTAGGGAGACGAGGCTGAGGCTGATGCATGTGGGGCCATTGCTTTAATTTCTTGTTCTTTTGCGTACTCTTTATTCAGTAGACTCCACTCTCTCTCTCTCTGCACGCTATATTGTATATTATATATTATATATAGAGAGAGAGAGCTCACAAGCCCATGGTCCTAATTAAGTCGGGTTTTTTTTTTCTTGCTTTCAGTAGTTAACATATATCTGTTGCTTAAGATTTGAAGAACCATTAATGGAGGCTAATATGCTGCTTCAGGCTGAGAATAATATGAAGAAGAAGAAGGAAGATATCATGAATGTTGTAGAACTGTTGGAGAGGCCAGAGCTAGGGCTGGTTCCAGATGAAGAGATCAGAAAGCTCACCAGATTTCAGCTTGAAAAGCGTCTCAAATGGGGCTACAAACCTACCCATGAAGCCCAACTCTCTCATCTTCTTCACTTCATTCATTGTATGTATGTTCATATTTATATGAACTCTTATTAACTTCTTTTCTTTTTTTTTTGTGAAATTTAATTTGTTATATTGAAAGATGATTGATCGATCCCATCTACTTATGGCCCTTGGTACTTTGTTCAGGTCTTCCATCCCTAAACATGGCTAGTGAGGATGACAACCCAAAATCTTGGTTATATGAAACACCAACTTCCTTCCTCCAGCTTCTCTATGGAGACATAATCAAAGAAAGGTACATATATATTTATTTATTATTTATACATAAATGTTTTACTTACATGCAAGAGGGGCCCTTTAATTAGTCAATATGGATGACTTATTTTTTATAATAATAATAATAATAATTCTTATTATAATGATGAAAATAAATAAAAAATTAATATTTCTTATTTTTTTTTAAGGAAAATGCTAAAGTGGCATCTAAAGCTACATCCAAAATATATATTACTATTATATACTATTGAATTATCTAGATTTATATATCAACTTATTATTCAAGATAATTTAATGACGTACAGAAGTAATATACACTTTTAGACGTATATTTTGAATGTCAATGTAACATCATTTTTTTTTTTAATATCCTCGTTACTGAAAAAAAAAAAAATACCTTTTGTAGTGGGACATATTACAAAGAGGAGAGTTCAACAATGGAAGAAGCAGTAATAGATACATTGGATTTATGCTGTGAGCGGGCAAAGATAGAGGAAGGTCAAAGTATTGTGGATCTTGGGTGTGGATATGGAGCTCTTATTTTGCACGTGGCACAAAAGTACAGGGGATGCAATGTCACGGGAGTTACTACCTCTATCACTCAGAAACAGTACATCATGGAGCATTGCAAGTAAGTAATTTAAAATTGAAAAATGTTAATTTAATGGTAAAAAATTATAATTACACATTCATCTTTATTAGATGTATGTGATTTACACATCTTAAAATGTATTTAACTGCATATAACTTTTTACGATTAAATTGGTATTTTTTTTTAAAATTAATTATTTATATCAAATTAATTAAGCAAAGCATTAATTTCTTTTAGTTTGTCCTCTTTATCTTTTAGCGTGCTTCAGTCACCTTACATATAAATATATGATTATTCCCTTGACTTTAAATAAATATTACAATATTTTTTTCTTCTTGCTAAAGAAGGTGACATTTTTATATGTAATAATTTTAGGGGTGTAAAATAATCAACTAAGGGTTAAGTTGGGTTGGTGTCTATATTAGTTTTGGGTTGAGTTGACAAATTTTCAACCTGGCCCACTTGAGTTTAGGGTAGGTTAGGAGCTAATAAATTTTTTTTTCTTTTAATACCAATCACTACTTTGTATTATTATTATTTTTGCTTAAACTAAAATAACATATTTTATCATAACCTTTGTTTATCAAATATATTATTAAGGAAGAGTTTTTAATTATTGTACTCTCATTTTGTTTGAAGCCATATTAATTCATTGTAAAACCTAAAGCTAACTCGATAAACCAACTCGAACTATTTTGGATTTGGTTCCAACTTAATCCAGCCAGTTACACTCCAATGTAATATCAAACAAAAAGTAGCTCTAGATTATTTTTGGGACTTTTTTATTTTTATTTTTTTGCTAGTTAAGAAATTAAATTTTTAACCTCATATACTTATAAAAAGACTTAGTTATGTTGAATTAAGATAAATAATTAAATTAAATAAGAGTTAGGGGACCATAAGCGAATAATTATGTGCATTAAACTCCTTTGTCGTTCTAGAATCACCCTTGAAAAAAAAAATAGTTTTTACTTTATAAAATTATAAATATCATACCTACTTTGTGTGTGGCGTGTGTTACATTGTATGACAAATTTATAATTATGTGTGCGAAGCTTATTATTATTATATTTATTAATTATTATCAAATAAATTAACCTATCTAGAAGATTGTTTCTTCTTCTTCTCCTTTTATTTTATTTATTTTTTTTAGAGGTGGGTGGATGGGTTGGGTGTAACCACTTTATATGTAACATTGACTTTTCCTTCTTTCTTTTTTCTTTTTTTTTTTTTTTTTTTTGAAGGAAACTTAATTTATGTAATGTTGAGATCATATTAGCGGACGTAGCAACCATAGAAATGGAGGCGGCTAAATATGATCGCATATTTGCTCTTGGAATATTTGAGGTGGAAATCTGAAACTAATTTTCTTAATTGATTATTTTTATTTTATTTTTATTTTTATTTTTTTGAGATCAGAATTTATTTATATACATCTCAAAATCAATTAATTTGTTTTTTTATTTAATATTAATTGTGCGCAGCATGTGAATGACTATAAGCTATTTCTTGGAAAAATTTCAAAATGGATGAAGCAAGATGGCCTTCTCTTCATCGAGTATTTATGCCACAAAACCTTTCCATACCAAAATAAGGTAATGAGCCATTTACCATTTTTTAAATTTTATATTATTCTCTCATGACGTGTATACTTTAGAAAATAAGAACATTTTTGGATTAATTACCATTAAGTTGGGCGATGAACTGAATATAAGTGGAGTTAAGGTTCAGGTCTCGAGTTTAAGCCTGGACTTTCTCACATTTATCCATCTCTGTTGAAAGGGCTAACCCAAACGATTCTGTCGTGCCCTAATCCAGAAGGATTAGTCTCGCCCAAAAGGTAAGGTGTCTCAAAAAAGTGGTAATAAAAAAAATAAAAATAAAAATTACTATTAATTAGTTGTTAGAGTGTAATACTGACTATGTGGGTTTTTCTATGCATAGCCACTTGATGATGGTGAGAATTGGTACAATGAGTATGTTTTTCCATCCGGAGGCTTAATTATACCATCTGCTTCATTTATTTTATACTTCCAGGTGAGCCTAATTAATAATAGTTATATTAAAATAGCTTCATTAATAATTATTAGATTTTTAATAATTATTATTTTTATACTTGAAAAAAATGCTTTAATTGTTGGGTTGAATTTTGTATTAGTCTTTGTATTAATTTAAATTTATTATATTTTTAATTTGATAAAGTTATGGAATGTGAATATTGAGCTTTTGGGTTATTAATATATATCATGTGCTCTTTGCAGGATGATGTTTCAATTATACACCAATGGACCTATAGTGGAAAGCATTCAGCAAGAACATTGTACGCGTAATATACTTAAAGTTTTTATTTTTCATCTTTGAATTAGCCGTAACAAATGAAATTTATATAATTTATTATTACACATATATATATATTGCATCTAAGTATGTAGCTTTTGTTATTTATTTATTAAAATAAAATAAAATCTTAAAAGATATTGGACCATAACATTTGGTATAAATGTTTTTTTAGAAAAATATAAATGTCTTTTTATGAAAGGGAAAATATATAAATAGATCTCTAATAATTTATAAAATAAAATAAAAAGAAAAAAAGAAAAAGATTGAGAGTAGAAAAGATTAAAATGTTGGTAGTCAGAAGAGTAAAAGTATAAAACAGTGAAAAAACAACACCAAAAATGTAGTATAAAAGGAGGAGAGTTTAATAAAAGATAAAATCATTGTGATACCCTATTTAACATTAAATTATTTTAATAAAAGATAAAATAAACTCCTTTAAGGGTATTGTTTAATCTTTGGCAAAAATGACTTTATAGACGGAGATCGGCCTTGTTTGGAAGAATTTTTTTAAGGTATTTTTAGAGTAAAAATGTTTTTAGAGGTATTTGACAATACTTATTTTTGGCTAAACTGTAGTGAAAAAAATAATTTTTTACTTTTAGAAAAAATAAGAAGAGACTAGCTTTTCCAAAAGCGTTTTTATTATAAGCATTTTTCGAAAAACTCTCTCAAACAGTAATTTTGAGTTTTATTTTTTTATTTTTTTATTTTTTATTTTGTGGGTTTTGCAGTGAAAAATTGTTGAAGAGAATGGATGCTAACATTGATGCAATAAAAGAGATATTCAATGCAAGTTATGGAAGCAAGGAAGATGCAATAAAGTTCATTAATTATTGGAGAGTGCTCCTTATCACGGGTGCAGAGATGCTTTCATACAACGATGGTGAAGAATGGATGAGTTCTCATTTCCTCTTCAAGAAAAAGTGATCAATTATGACACTTTTCTTGTTCTTCAGTAGTCAAGATTGTAATTTATGTTGTAGCCACTTTAACTCTCATGTTCTCTTTGCAAATAAGTGGCTTTGCATGTAGGAAATCTGGTGCAATTTTTCTAAATCAACTCTTTACACAGTTTGATTAGGATTCATGTTTCATAGTTTATCTCATAAAGTTTTACGTTGATTATAGCTACCTAATGCAACCTTCCTCCCTTACCCGGGCTTGAGATCGTTGTGGCAGAGTTACAATATTTCTACTACGTACGTACTGAAATAAAATGAAACTCTTAAATACTTTTATGTAAGGATGTCGACGGTCAAACCAAATATAATCGGTTTAGGTTTGATTTAGCTTAATCGGTTTATTTTAAATTACCAAATCAAACTAAACTTAACCTAACATAATCGGTTTGGGTTAATCAATTTGAAGTTTTATATGTAAATATATTAAATAAATTAAAATAATTAATTATATATATATGTATATAAGGTAATTTTAACTTTTTTAATGCATATTTAAAAAAAACTTGAAAACTATTTTTACTATATAAAGATGATTATATATTTTTTTAATAAGAGTGTTTCTATCATAAAAGAATCATAAACATTAAAAATAAATATTAATAGTTTTAATTTTAGAATCGATTCGGTTAGGTTTAGATCAGTTTTTAAAGTCTCAAACCACAATCCGAACCAAACTTATCCATTTATACTTTCTCAAAACCTAAACCAAACTGAACTTATTAAAAAACTAAACCAAACACATTGGTTCAATTCAGTTTTGTGGGTTGAACCAATTACACCCCTACTTTTATACTCGCTATTTTTGTTTGGTATAGAGATGTGGTTTTATGTGTAGGTGTATGGTTTATGTGTTAGGTTTTCTTTTTTGTTTCGTCAGAATTTAATTTGTATAGAATTTGTGTAAAAGGGACAGTCTTGTTGAAATGTACAAATTTAAAGAACCAAACTTAAACCAAATATAGTGCTTACTAAAAGCCTTTTCCTCTTGTTGGTGAGAGCTTTTTATATATAAAAAAATATTTTATGTATGTTAGACACTAACGCTATTTTTTGATATTAACACTTAATACTTTTAAATATTTTAGAGATGCGTATGTATTGTATAACATCTCAATATCTAAAAAATAATATCGCCAACTCACGTATATTTAACATTAGTCTTTGTTGCGGTTACAAGAGCACCGAAGGTTTATTGCAATCTAGCGTGCATGTTGGAAGACTTTTCTAATTTTCTATTTTTGGATATTAGTGTGAAGTTATTATTTTATTTTATTATTGTTGAAAGCGTGGGTGTCTCACGCGACACTCGTGGGTTTGCTATGAAGTCAATAAACTAATCATCCTCATTTTAAAACAAATAATTACAGAAGTTACCGCATGGCTGTTTTTATTAAAGTTTTAATATCAATCATGTAAACTTCTAATTATCATCATCTATTTTAATTTAGGTTTTGTTTAATTAATTACTTCAAAGGGAAATGTTTTTAATTCTTAATATTATTTATATTTAATTGATTATTTACATTTTGTATTTTAAAATATAAACAAATCTTTGAATTCACTTACTCATACATTTAAATTAAAGTAGCTACAAAACATAAGAGATGAGGTGGGTCAAGAAAGAGGGGGCTGCGTTGGTCTTTCTTCTTTCTTTAAATTTCAAAGAGAACTTCGACCCTCAATTTCAATGAATTCTGGAATATTATATATGGAGAACTGATCTTATACTCCGGGCACAGAGTAACGTTTCCTGACATTCTACACGTGTACGTACTGATTAAAAATGAACCGAACCAACTTCGTTAAATATTGGTTCAATGGATACTCAAGTTGCGAAATCTAACCTTATGAGGAAGAGGTTGCGAGTTCGAACTTGAGGGAGGCCCCTGGACTGTGCAGTGTTCTGCATAGGAAAAGGACAAAAGTCGTTGGGTGCGTACAGTATTCTGTGGACCCCAATGAAGATAATACTGTAAATATATAATGGCTTGCGTTCGCCACAAGGCTGAGGTCGTGATGGTGTGCCTGCGCTCGCGGCTGTGACCCAACGACCTTTGTCCTTTCTCTATGCAGAACACTGCACAGTTCAGGGGCCTCCCCCAAGTTCGAACTCGTAACCTCTTCCTCATAAGATTAGATTTCGCAACTTGAGTATCCATTGAGCAACATTTAATTATATAATGACAATAATGTTAATTTATTAGATGTGAATAACATTTAAATACACATATATATAGTCAATTAATTTAATTATTTAATACAAATTTAAAGATCAATCCAAACCAATTATTTCAACTAACCCAAGCTCTTGATACTTAATTTATCCAAAATTATTCTAAAAGACTTTTTATTATTTTTTATTTTTAAAATATATTTTAATATTGGTCCATCACTTTTTTGTTCTGACGCAGACTCTTGAGTAAGATTTCCACTCTCTCTCTCTCTCTCTTACCATATTAAATTATATATAAGTTCACAAGGGTAGATGTATGGCTTATATATGTTTTCTTCTTGTTACAGATAATTAGTCTCTGTTGTTTAATTTGAGTAGGTAGCAGAGAAGAATTAACTAGCTAGAGGCCATTAATGGAGGCTAATAAGCTGCTTCATGCCGAGAATAATAAGATCTGTAAGAAGAGATCAGATCAGATGAGTAGTAGTGTTGTGGAACTGTTGGAGAGGCCAGAACTAGGGTTGGTTCCAGATGAAGAGATCAGAAAGATCACCAGAATTCAGCTTGAAAAACGTCTCAAATGGGGTTACAAACCCACCCATCAAGCCCAACTCTCTCACCTTTTTCACTTCATCCATTGTATGTTCATCATATATCTCTGAACTCTTCTTACTTTAATTTTATTTTTATTTATATTGAAAGATATTTGATGTTTTATACTTATGGCCCTTGAACTTGTTCAGCTCTTCCATCCTTAAACATGGCTAGTGAAGATGACAACCCAAAATCATGGTTATATGAGACACCAACTTCCTTCCTTCAGCTTCTCTATGGTGATATCATCAAAGAAAGGTACATAATAATTAGTTATACATAAACGCATTACCTAGTTATATGAAGTTTCATTGAAATTAACATACAGCTCTTGTATTTGTTCGATCGTTGTGCATTTGATGATCAATTGAATAAAAGGGCATATGTTGGCTCTCTTGTATCTGTTAGTACAACTGCTAATTATATTAATTAAAAGTTGTAAGAAATCATCAAACAAGAATAAAGTACTCATGATCATCGACAAAGACATGAGTCCAAGTCTCTTCGATCGGTGGGTGACGAGTTTTGTTTGAAAAAAAAAATATTTCAAACAAATAGAGAAAAAATTATTAAATAATAATATAATAGTGGAAGAAGAAAAATAATATCTCCTCATTACTAATTTATTTTTTTTATTTTTATTTTTTTTAAAATAAATCTTTTGTAGTGATACATACTATAAGGAGGAGACGTCAACATTGGAAGAGGCGGTGATAGACATATTGGAATTATATTGTGAGAGGGCAAAGATACAGGAAGGTCAAAGCGTTCTTGATCTTGGATGTGGATATGGAGCTCTTACTTTACACGTGGCACAGAAATACAAGAGTTGCAAAGTCACAGGAGTTACTAGCTCCATCTCTCAGAAACACTACATCATGAAAAAATGCAAGTAAGTAAATTTTAAAAAATCATTTTTATCAATTTATTAACCAAATGATTATTACTTTTTTTTTTCTGTTTCTTCTATTAGTGTATTCCTCAATCACTTTATATTTAGATGATTCTTTAATTAATTAGTTTTTTTTTTTATTTTTTTATCCTGAATATTCTTCAATTAATTTAATTAAAGAATACATTTAAATGCCTATATGTTTCCTAGTCAACAAGTTGATCATCAGTGGGGTTCCCCACTAGAATGACGCTGTATTTAGCGACAAATCAATTGACTTAAATTATTGGTTGGAGTAATGGGTACATCTCAACATTTTTATTTGAAGTTAAATTTTGTTTTCTTTATAAATAAGTGAGTTTTTTTTTTTTTGTAATAAAAATAAGAATGAGACCGGATCCCAACTTCTTATTCAAGTATCAGAGTCCTTTGACCTTGTGTCGGTATTTAAAAACATAATAATAATTAAAATTAAATATAATTTTGTTATATGTAATATAGAATATAGGTATCTTTGTGCTCTTTAGAGAATTTGGTCAATGCCAATTAATTATCATCAAATAAATCCATATAGAAATTTCTTCTTCTTCTTCTTCTTTTTTTCTTTTTTTTTTTCTATTAGTTTGATAGTTATGCTTGTGACCACCTTGTTTATCTGTGTGTATGTTCTTCCTCCAGAAAACTTAATTTATCTAATGTTGAAGTCATATTAGCGGATGTAGCAACAATAGAAATAGAGGCGGCTTCATATGATCGTATCTTTGCTCTTGGAATATTTGAGGTAGACTTCTGAAATTTTAATTAATTAAGAATCTAGCAAATTTCTTTTCTTTTCGTTTTTTTTTTTTTTTGTCCTTCTTTTGATGAAACTAATCATTTCAGACTCGGACAAGACAGAGACGTTTGGGCTAGTCCTTCCTACAGAGACAGATAAATAAGGACACGCCCAGACTTAAACTCCAAATATGAACTTTAACCTCACTTATACTTAATTTTTTAACCAACGAAACTATCACATGTTGGTCTAGCAAGTTTCTTTTATATACATCTTAAAATCAATTAATTGGTTTCTTAATTAATATTAATTGTGCAGCATGTGAATGACTATAAACTATTTCTTGGAAAACTTTCCAAATGGATGAAGCAAGATGGCCTTCTTTTCATTGAGTACTTATGCCACAAAACCTTTCCATACCAAAATAAGGTAAATGACCCATCAACCATTTTAATTTTTTTTTATAGATTTTCTCTCACAATATATATTTTTATGTACTCTAAAAATTATGTCTATTATTAATTATTGGGTTCGTAGTATTTTTTTTTTTTTTGGGTCTTCAATTATTATTATTATTATTAGTGTGTAATATTGACTTTGTGGATTCTTTTTCTATGTACAGCCACTTGAAAATGGTGACAATTGGCACAATGAGTATGTTTTCCCATCAGGGGGCTTGATTATACCATCTGCTTCATTTATTTTATACTTCCAGGTGAGCCTAATTAATAATAGATATATTAAAATACCTTCATTAATATTTATAAGATTTTAGTAATAATTATCATTATATATATAATTGATTTTTTAGTTGAAAAAAAAAATGTTTTATTGTGTTCATGAATTTTGTATTAGTCTTTATATTAATTTAAGTTATATATTTTTAATTCAATAAAATTATGGAATGAGAATATTAATTGAGCTTTTGGGTAATTAATTTCATGTGTTCTTTGCAGGATGATGTTTCAATTATACATCATTGGACCCAAAGTGGAAAGCATTCAGCAAGAACCTTGTATGTAATTTATCTACATTTTTCTTTATTTACTTCTTCTTTTGAATTAGCTATAACAAATATATATATACAAACACTCTAGTATTGCAAATGTATTGTGTATGTAACTTTTTATTATTTATTTATTATATTTAAAACAAAATCATTGTTTTATACCCTGTTTAATATTAAAATGTTTTTATGTAATAAATGATTAAAAAATTATTATTATTATTTTATTTTATTTTTGGTACCAATTTTTCGGTGTCCTTATTCCTTTTAAAGATTAAAAAAATATTAATTTTTAGCAAAAATGACTTTATAGAGACATGTAATTTAATTAATATTTTATGTATTTTTTTTGTTTTGTTTTGGGGGGTTTTGCAGTGAGGATTTGTTGAAGAGAATAGATGCTAACATTGATAAAATAAAAGAGATATTCAATGGCTGTTATGGAAGCAAGGAAGATGCAATAAGGTTCATCAATTATTGGAGAGTGTTTCTCATCACTGGTGCAGAGATGTTTTCATTCGACGATGGTGAAGAATGGATGGGTTCTCATTTCCTCTTCAAGAAGAAGTGATCAATCAATCATCACAAATCTTTTTTTCTTTAGTCTTCAAGTTTATTATATATATATAGGAATGAAGAGAGGTGTGTGTTAGTGTTCAATTCAAGGCAATCTAAAAAATATACATTTAGGTTGAATTTTATGTTGTAACCACTTTATATAATTATCATGTTCTCTATGGAATAAGTGGCTTTACATATAGAAAAAAGTGATGCAATTTTCTATTCCAAAAATAAAATGAAACTCTATACTTTTATTGGTTTCTCATGCGATATTTACACCCTTCGGTCGAGACTAATCTGCTTTCGAGTATTACAGAGGCTTTGAGCGACTTTTTTTAACTGAGCACGAGTTTCGATCATGAGACCTCTAACTCCACCCCCAATCTTCCTTTTATTTTCTTTGAAAAAATAAAAGGAAGATTGCATGTGGCTCGTCAAATCCTCTTGTTCTATACACCTATTAGGGGCATATGATATGGGTAACGACGAAGTTGAAAGTTCTCATGTCTGTTGTGTTTTCCTCAAAACAGAAAAGTAATTTTCGAGAAAACAGGATTCCCACCCACCATAGAAAAATGATTCCAATCTAAATAAGGTGGGTTTCCCTTTCTTGGTACATTGGTTTTACTTATATTTATTTTTATTGATTTGACAGTTTAATATATCTTCTTTTTTTTTTTTATACCGATTTTGTAACACCTCAAATTCTCATCTTTCCAACTCTCTTTTTATAAAATTAAGAATCACATATTAGTACCATACTAGGGCTAAGAGAATTCAAATGTTACAAACTAATTTTCACTCAACATGGTCAAATTTTTTTATATATTTTATTACACTGATATTAAATATGTTACATAATAACTTGATCAGTTTTAGTTACACCAACTTCCAATTTTACAAAATAACCTTCAGAACTCGATGTCATCACTACCACCATCATTTTGCTAGCACTATCAATATCCATACTAATTTACTAGAGGTAAAAATAGAAGGATGAGCAAAAGCTCAGTGGGTTCCTTAGCGGGTTTACCACTTCTTATACCAGTTATTAAAACAAATATATTCAAGCAATATTAAGGCTAAACTAAGGAATCCAGCAAAGTAAGCACACAAACAATAAGAGAGCACCGCTAACATAAGTATCATAACTTCGAAAAACTTTCTTAGAATCTCACTGTGTTATAATTAGCAATCCAACAAGGGCTAGTGTACCCAAAACATCACTAGTGATAAAAAATAATTGTGTGCAAGGAACCAAAATGATGCAGGAATATTATAAACCCAATAAAAAGTATAAGAAATGCAAACCATAGGTCTCATCCCACCTCGAAGTTCTCAAAATTTGTCCTTACCTTTGCAAAGGCTCTCCATCCTAGGTCCTATCACTTTCTTGATAGAATATCTTCGTAGTTTACTTTTCAGAGAAAGAGAAAAAGTAAAAAATAAAAGTTTTGAAAAGATAATTTTTTATTTAAACTTACTGCTCCTATTTATAAGGAGTAAAAATTGTACGTTTCTCTATTTTGTCCTTAGCCTTTTCCAGAAATAACTTTTATGTCCTAAAATATCTTTAATCTTATCGATGTCCTTTTTCTGAAATGTCTGAATCTTTCGAGATATTGACGTTTATGTCTTAAAATATCTTTAGTCATATCGATATCCTTTTTCAGTTTTATCGATATCGTTTTTTTTTTAAATGTCTAGATCTTTCGAGATATTGACGTTTACATCCATTTCTCGAAATTTAATTTTTTTTTTGAGATATTGACTTTTATGTCCTTTAAACTTTTAAATGATTATTAAACACGATCTTAGGGTTTAATGTAACACCCCAAATTCTCACCTTTCCTAATCATTTTATTTTTATTTTTATAAGAATAACATACTAGTATCATCATAGATCTCAGAGAATTTAGGGGTTACAACTTTTTCTCACTACACCAGAACATTCCAAATAAAGCCTATAAATGTTATTATATCCACAAGTAATTTACATGGTCACTTTGCCTGGTCTTCGCTGTCATAATAACTATTTACAAAATATTTTATTTTTATATTATTCTGCCTAACATTGCATCTATCGAACTATTTTATATATTCATCAAACTTTCTTCTTTAAACAACTTGAATCCTTGCAGAACAACCTTCAGAAAGTCGGGTCAACATCACCACCATCACTTTTATTGGCACCACCAAATTTTGTACTAAGTTACTGAAGATGAAAATAAAGGGATGAGCAAAAGCTCAGTGAGTCTCCTAATGGGTTCCACTTCTTATACTAGTTATTAAAGTAAATATATTTAAGCAATATTAAGGTTAAAACTAAGCAATCCAGCAAAGTAAGCACAAAATTAACTAAGATAGCAATGTTAACATAAATAACAAAACTTCAAGAAATCTCATCTAACATCTCATCACACTAAAATTAGCAATTCAACAAGGGTCAGCGTACCCAAAACATCACTAGTGATACATCTATGTGCACGAAACTAAAATAATGCGGGAATATAAAAAACCAATAAAAAGTATAAGAAATACAAACTACAGGTTCCTTTCCACTTCGAGATTTTTGAAGTTTTATTTTTATGTTGCACGGCCTCTCCGTCCTCGATAAAATATCCTTGTAGTTTTCTTTTTAGAAGAAAAATAAAGTAAAAGAAGTTTTGAAACGATGATTATGATTTTTTACTTTAACATTGCCCATATTTATAGGGGGTAAGAATTTTGTATTTTCTCTATTTCGTACTTGGCCATTTTCAGAAATATCTTTTATGTCCTAAAATATCTTTAATTTATCAATGTCTTTTTTTAAAATACCTAGAGCTTTTGACACTTACGTCCTCCTCCTTCAAGAATGTTCTTTACCTTTTAAGATATTGACTTTTACGTCCTAAAAGTCAATATTTAAGTGGATTTAGTTTGAGGGAATTACATTTAAGTTGGTTTATTTTGAGGGTGTTACAAGTTTTCCAGCATTTGGGAGGTGTTCTCCTTCTTTTTGAGCGAGACTAATACTTTCGGACTCATGTATAATAGAAGTGTTTGAGCTGACTCTTCTAATATAGGCGGATAAATGGGGGCACGCCCAGACTTGAACGCGAGATCTGGACCTCAACCCCACTTATACTCAGTTTCTCAACCAACTGAACTCCACCCGTTGGTTTAATGTGTTTAATTTCCAAATGGTATATTAATTTTTGTTAAAAGTTAATTTTATTATTTTATTTCATTTAAAAAAAACAATTTTATTAGTTTTATCTGAAAACTATTTTTAAATTTTTCAAAAACTAAATTTAATTTTATTAAAAATTTATTTTTAAAATTTTATTTAAAACTTTTTATGTAATTTCTATTAAAATTTAAAAATATTTATATATAACTTATATTTAAAAATTTATTTTATTTTATTAAATTTAAAGTTAATTTTATTCAATTAAGTTAAAAATTAATTTTAAGTTATTATTATTATTACTTCTATAATTTCTTCAATAATGTCTGTGTCCTGTGTACAGGCCAGCCATAACAGGGTATGGATCATGCTTAAAATCCGAGTACCCACCACCGTTACAGGGGCCGAAAGGGGATTTCACCTTAACCCTAACTTCTATTCAATCTCTCTCCTTCTTCATCTTCTTCTACTTCTTCTTTCTAGTACCGGAAACAGCTCCCGGCAACGTTGAGCGGAAGCCGGCGATATCACTTCTCAGCACCGGCGACTTGTACACAACTTCTATAATCTTTTCTTTTTAATTTTTTTTTTCTTCTTCTTCTTGTTTACGGTTGTAATTTGATATGTTTAGGGTTTAGGGTTTAGTGTTTTGAGTTTAAGGTTTGGGGTTGGGAAGAAAAAGTGGTGGGATGTTTAGAATAAGAAAGAATCATTTTGTATAGATGATTTATACATGTAAAATCTAGTTATGCAAAGGGTAAGTTTTATCTTGGGTGTTCATGGCCTAAAAACATTGCAATTGTTCTTTGTTATTCTGTTGATTTACTAAAATCTTATTGTGGTAGTTGTTTAAAGAAAGGAGATGCTTGAATGTGGGTTGTATTTTTTAAGATGAATTCAACGGTTCATTTGACATGTTTTTACTAATGGAGAGATTTCATTGATGGGTGATGGGTTACTTTAAATTGAGGTTATAGAGGTTTGAGATTTATGTTTGAATTGATTCATTTCATGCTCACTGATCTTAGTTGTAGATTTTATTTAGTTGAAAAACTGAGGTTGTGAGTTACTTATTGGGCAATGACTCCTAGTTGTGGAGTAATTAGTGGTGGTAACGAGTGGTTCTGAGTAGTTATGAATTTTCTCTATTTAAAGAAAATATGTGAATGAATTAAAAGGGGGATTGAATTTGATATTATGGGATCATTAAGTTGATCTTTTTGGGGTCTTGGTTCCTGGAATGAACATATGCTTTCATTTCTTTATTATTTTTAGTTGTTTTAGTTCAAACGAATGTGTTCATATCTCTTTTTTTTGTTTTTTTTCATTAGAGATTGTTAGCTGAAATGAATGTACTCAAGAAAAAACCTTCGATGTTCAATGAGAGAACGGTAGAGGAAATAAACATAGGAGAAGATCCAGTTGATGAATCAGAGTCAGAGTCCGAATCTGAATCAGATGTGGAAGAAGAAGTTGTGCTGAGTGAACCTTCGAAGACATCTATATACAATAGGGACGGTCTGCTTGAGAAACTTGAAGATATAAGCTGGCCAGAGAATGTGTCCTGGATCCATAAATTGTCCATTGATATCAACCAAGATCAACAGGTGGATGTTAATGATGATTTGGCACGTGAATTGGCATTCTACACCCAAGCATTGGAGGGAACAAGGCAGGCATTTGAGAAGCTGCAAGCAATGGGACTTCCATTTCTCCGGCCGCCCGACTATTATGCCGAGATGGTGAAGACGGATTCCCACATGGAGAAAGTTAAGAGCCGGCTCTTGGTAGAGAAAAAGAAAATTGAAGAGGCGGAGGAAAGGAAGAAGGCTAGAGAAGCGAAGAAAATAGCTAAAGAGGTTCAGGCACAAAAGCTTAAAGAGAGAGCGAAGCAAAAGAAAGAGGAGATTGAATCTGTTAAGAAATGGAGGAAGCAGAGGCAGCAGAATGGGTTTGCCGGGGGCGATAAAGATGCGGACATGGGGTTTTCTTTTGAGGATGGAAAGGGTTTTGAAAGGTCAAAGAAGAAGCGCCCTGGTGTGGGTCCTGGAGATAGGTCGGGTGGGATGGCAAGACAAGGTGGCGGAAGCAAGGGGAAGAAAGGTATGGACAGAAAGAGGAAGAACAGAGAGCATAGAGACTCAAAGTTTGGATATGGTGGGAGAAAGGGAATGAAGAAACAGAATTCAGCGGATACAATGAATGACTTGAAAGGCTTCAATAAAGGCGATCTACGTGAAAATAAGAGAAGGAAGAAGTGATTTTCATGTGTTATATCTTGTTTTCAGAAGATCTGCTCAAAGGTTAGTTTTTTCTTTTCTCAGGCTTCAAGTCTGTAGCAGTTTTGTTCCTCTAATAGTTTTGCTGAAGAGCTTGTTTGAAGTTGGTAAGAGGTTTGTGGTGAGCTCAAATCTATTTAGTTAGACTTTAATTTTTTTAATTGTTGCCTTTTTTTTATTATGTTGGTCCTTGTTTCTCTTCTTTTTTCTTTTTGTGGGATAATGCCTGATTCAGAACACTGTTGTTGCAACAAATGGATTATAACTTGTATGCTTAAAGCTTATAATATTATCTGATCTAGTACAGGTATATATTTTGTCTTCATGCCCTTTTCTTTTTTGGCTTACTTCCATAGAAGTGCTGTTTCTCCATGTAAGTTAAGTTTCTCATGGATGTTGCTTCTTCCAGTATGATGCCGCCCTTTTTTTTCTTAAGCATCTTTAAACTTGCCTTGACAGACTATGGAGAGTAATTCACTCTCTGTACTCTCTTGCTTTATAATCTATATGTGATATTCATTTTTCTGAGTTCTTTGGTTGAATCATCAGCTCAAGGGCTTGACATATATGCGAGCTTCGAGGTCATGAATTCAAAACTTGCCACTTTCTTATCACTCAATGTTTTTTTATTTTATTTATTTTTTAAGCTCTTTAACTATGAAACCTTTGATGGGTCCTGCATGGTTGTAGTTGTGCTTACAAGAGAACTATAAAACCCTCTTAAGATAACTGAAGAACGGTGCAGAGACTAAAAGAAAATGCACTCATGTTCTACTATTTGATTATTTTAGTTGGGGCATACTGCAGTTTTATTTTTTGTGCCTGAATCTATTGTTCTAATGCTTTCTCATTCAAGGTTTTTTTTACTTGGATTCTGTTATGTTTGAGCTATAGCATTTTTCTGTTGAAGACTCACAGATAGAGCAAGTTTCCTTAAGTTCTTATGGTTGGATGATAGTTGTAGGTGTAAATGGCTATCAGATTTGCATTTAATTTTTCTTTTCAAGTTTCCTACTACTACTACTAATTTGAACTTGGTTGATAACTTGAAACTATGTGTATTCATGGTCCTACAATTTTAATACAAATAAAATATTTTGCATGACTTAAATGCATAATTCCTATGAAAAATAAAATTGAATTGTCACTAGAACAAAAAAATAGGGTCTGACAAGATTTCTTTGATGCTTTGAATCCAAGACGCACACGAGAGATGATGATGGTACAGGAATGCTAGCACGCACTAATTACAGCAACCACAACAAAAGATATTTGCATCGTATCGCCACCATTAATTCAAAGGAGCAAAGTTATTCTCCAAAGTTTATATTATTTTGGAAATCACCAATGCATCCACTCTTCCAGGATAACTTTCTACAATAGACAGTGAAAATAGGTCTCATTTTTAGGAGCTAAGGTATACCATGTATAAGAGACAATAAAAACTTTTTTTTTCCCAAGAACAATCTCAGTTGTTTCATCTCAAGATAATTGATTTCTCAATAACTTTTTAACCTTTTCTTTTATTCAAGATACTATTATTGTTTTTTTTATTATTATTATTATTTTAATTTGGTTAACTCCATTAACATGAACTGCTAATGAAGAGTGAACCAGAAAAGGTGGGTAATCAGTTGTTTCTAATACTTTTTATATGCCAGCTCCTTCACTACTTCTTCAAGGGATGTCTCCTGCTCCACGCTTTGGACCCAGTTCGTGTTAATGTGAACTCTTTCGAGGCTCTGCTTCAAAGTCCTTTCGATGGAAGATTTGGAGCGGCTCACGAAGAACTCTTCTACCTCGGCAGCCTTCTCATGTGAAGAGACCTGAAACAGTGGAAATAAAATGTGAGACAAAGATCAGCAAGAATGAAACAACAAAGATGACTTACCGGTGAGACAACTGCACTTATGAAGCGGGTAATTAGAAATCCAGAACCATGGATCTTAACAATCTGATCCCAGTTATCCTGCAGCTCATCATTCACAAAAAATGATGATCAGAAAATGGGAAATCCTGGCATTGTTGCTAGAGGACTTTTGTTTATATATATTTCCAAAATGGAAGGTAATGCAGTGGATCAAGAAGATACATGAGCTAGGACAAAAAGGGGGAAACCCTTTCTACTTCATCAAGGTCCAGCTATTCTACAATGTCATATTCCTTATTCACAACAAATTACAAACCGTATTATCAATAAGCTTGTAACACTGCAGGTGAGCTAGAAAAGCACTACAAATAATTTAGCATGTATTACAAGTACACCTAGAGATTATCAAATAAATATAACCAGCAGATCAAACAGAAAGTAGATTTCATTAGTGAAATTTGACAAAAGGGGCTTAAATTGTTTGTTGGAATCATGAGAGAGAGAGAGTACCTTCAGCCATATCCATGCAGTTTCAGAGCCCTCTCTACTTACTCCTGCAAGCCCAAAGATTGCATCTTGGCTTCGAACCTAGATAAAGAGTTGATTTGGAAAAAAAAGAAGAAGAAAAAACTCAGTACCATTGTTGAAAATATTTAATTGAGCATTAGTTTGATTCGAGCAATCTTGACCATACATCAAAATGAAACAGATTACCTTGGAAGACAACAAAAAGTTCAAAGCTTCAAGAACAATATCTGGGTCCGGACAGGATGTCAGTGAGCCTGCATAACATGAATAAAAGACATCAGGTTAGAGAATGGATATTACCGAGCCACAAACTTAGTAATTAAGTATCACTTGACGTCCATAATAAGTAAACAGTACTTAGAACACGCGTTTTCTCCTGGCTTAGATCAGACTCTCTATAAATTCTCAAAAGTGATTCATAACCCCATCTATTGGATGAGCTGACAGTCTGCATCACAGCTACATATGCAGCCTGCAAAAAACATTCCATCGCAGGTCATCAATATGTGTATGTTAATAATACAAAACACAATAGGACAAGTGGACAACAGGGGTTTAAAGACCTCAACCTTTCTAGTGTCAGGAGGGAGAAGCACAGAATTTCTATCATCCAGAAATGCACGAAATCGTTTCACTGCTTCATTACGTGTCTCTTCATGCCCAAAAATAGCAAGAGCAGTGAAAATCTCCCCTCTCAACATTTCATCCAAGTGGCTCTCACCCTTCCGTGGCTCCCAACCTAACTTCCTGTAAAGAATATGCAACAGAACCACTCAAACATGCAACTGGAAAAGAAAAGAATAAAACAAAATTGTTTCATGCAAGCTTTGAAAAGAGCAGGTCATTCAGCAGTACCAAGCTCAAAATAAAGATTGAAACACAATATATATCATAGATTCATAGACACAAGCATAGAAGAACATCTAGCCTCAATTGAATAAAGGACCCAAAGAAAACATTTGTTTTAATAGATTTGGAATTTGCTAGTGCTAAGTTACAGGCTTACAGCTACTAGGGCCTCACTTTCAATTACATCTCTCTATTATTAATAGGCAATGCATTCACGAAATCCTTGGATGAACTGTAGAAGTACAGGGGAAGTTCTTAATTATAATATAAACTTAACCATCTCTTTCACCTAGAGAGTTATTCCATGTATTAAATTACTCTATTTGTTCACCTTGAATACTTGCAATAATTTCGAGACATTTTTTCTTCTTCTAATAGCTAGACAAGCCTGTAATGTTCATCCTGGGACAATGCTTGATTTAATGGGAACACAGGCATAGAGGGCAGATGAAAGAGAAGCCTTTTGTATTCAAAATGTCACATGAACAGGAATAACAAGAGAAGATTTATAGAATTATCACATACTCTGCAGGGTAATGGAAAAGATTGATGAAGAACTGTTTAATATAGTCAGATAGCCCAGGAGCCGCATCAGCTGCAATCCTTGCAACTTTGTTGCTCACCTGGAGAATTATGACATGATAGAATTAGATTGTTGGAGATATGAATTAATGGTGCACAACGAATAAAATGGACATGAAGATTACACTGATCAAATTCGATAACACGGTATATTCAACTTCCTCCCTGTACGCACTCATCAAGCCAAGCAAAGAGCTCATTGAAAGCTTGCATGCCATGCAAAAGGCAAATGAATCATCTAAAATGCCTGTAAAAAGAATAATGAGAATGTAAATTATCTAAATATTTCAAAAAAGTAGTAAATAGTAGAAATATACAAATATTACCAAATCTATCTGCTGCAGACAGATCATTGGCCTCAATAGCATATCTGAGTCTAGCTGAAAGGACATCATCATATTTGACTCTATAGAACCCTGTTTGGTCAATGTTAAGTTTAATCCATTTTCTCTGATTTCCTTTTTTTAAAATGTTATCTGTCAAATCCAAAGTACCCAGGAGCTCCACTATATCCAAAGTTTCTGAGTTTTTCTGTAAAAGAAAATTCTTGCGAGCGTCATATGATCCACAACATAATGTTACGGGAACAATCCATTGCCCATCCCCTTGGGCTCCACTTGACAAGAACTGTGACTGCAATGAAATGCGAAGAATATTAAAGGTCTCAGAGATCAAGAAACTGGAAAAAAGAAAATGTAGTAAGAATTATGAAATCATTTATATTTAAGATAACATTGACTTGTTACTTCATTAGAATGAGACACATTGACAGTGGACATAATTTTCTTTGATAGGCAATTTCAGCACAAACCCCTAACGGCGAGTCCAAAAGTTTGTGCTCTTATAGGTTCGAAGTATGCTATACAAGAGTTTATCATGTTCAAACGAGGAAAAATAACCTAATTTTATATGTTCTTAAACAGTTGCTTTTTTGTTTACTTTTTCCTGGTTCTAAGGCTTCAAATTTGAAAATACATGATTTCATTATGGAGTTAAATTGAATCTTTAGAAGATGCAATTTTGGTGCAGTACTACATCATACTTATTTATCAAATTTAATTGAAATTGGAAAATGATGAATTATCTTCTTTTTTTCATTCCTCAATTTATCCCACGATCTCTCTTTCCAGAACTTTCTGCTTATATATTTCTGTTAAAATTATTCTCACCTGAAAATTTCATGCACACAAGGCTCATGCCCTAAGATGTGGACCATTCAAGGACCTTACCACACCATTATTGAAATTGATGGTTTCAAAGGGAAAGTCATTCATGTACATAAGAATACCAGCTCAGTAAATTAATCAATTAAATTATCAGATTAAATATTTATAAAAATGCCGACTTAGCCTTTGAAAGAGCGGAGTGGAGGATGTGGATTCATGTATCCGATCCCATGTAGTTGGAAAACAGCTTAGTTGAGTTGAGTATTAAATGTTTATAGAAGTAGGTCCAACAATGTACATTACACATTTACACTATCACTAAAACTAGGTCCACTTCGCACATACATATTTGTTTCTTAGCCATGAAGTACAATGATAACTTGAAGAAGAAATAGAGTGGTCTACCCATATAAATCACCAATATGAAGCAATCTAAACATATTATAACATTCAAGCATGCCTATTTGTTCTTAGAGAAAGAATCGTTAAGTATAACTGTATAATGATAACTTCGAGTACAAATAGAGGTCAAACCATTTAAATCACCAAAATGAAGCAATCTAAACATGTTATAATGTTCAAAAATATCAGATATTGTGACTCTAATGAATGAAGTAATATAATAATATTTTAAATTGATAGAAAAGAAAAAAAAAGAAGGTTTGGGGGGGATGAAAGAAGAGGAAATAAAGAAAGATAAAGAAACATTAGTTGATACAAGCAAACAATAACAAACCTGCTCAAACTGCAGTTTCTGACCTTCAATTTTGACACTGACAACTGGATATCCTTTCCGCTCTGTCCATGAGTTCATTAGCATTTTCACTGGTTCCCCAGACCCCTCCTCAAGAACAGCCCATAAATCTTCCGTCTTTGCATTTGAACATGCATACTTTTTTATATATGAAGCTAATGATCTCTAATAAAACAATTCAAAACTATCCTTAGTCAGTGCCAAAGGAGTAGCGCACATGGCAAGCCACTTAATTAGACTTCGAGTAATTTGATATGCAATATGACTTTTCAAAAAGATCTGCTCCCAAAAGAAAAAAACAAATAAATAGTAACACTTCTGCTTGGTAAAAATTACAACATTAGTAACAAAAAAATTAAATCCCACCTCAACTTGGACTCAGTCAAATCAAAAGAAAACATGACAAGTCAATTCACTGAAGAAAATTACCACTTTGTTCAATGAAAGTTACAGAATTGGCTACACAACATTGCAATTCCACCAAAACTTTGTGCAATGAAAATTACCATTTGCGCATGCATAGCTAATGATCTCTAATGAAACAATTCAAAACAATCCTTCAGTGCCAAAGGAGTAGTGCACATGGCATGCCACTTAATAGATTTTGAGTAATTTTATATGCAATGTGACTTTTCAAAAAGATCAGCTCCCAAAAGTACAAAACAAATAAATAGTAAAACTTATGCTTGCAAAAAAATTACAACATTAGTAACAAAAAATTAAAATCCACCTCAATTTGGATCCTAGTCAAATCAAAAGAAAACACAATAAGTCAAATCACTAAAGAAAAATACCGCTTTGTGCAGTGAAAGTTACAGAATTGGCAACACAAGACTGCAATTCCACCTAAACTGAGAATCAATCAACTCTCACACTATAATACTGCATATGAAAAATAAAAATAAAAATTGAAGTGTTGTTGTGTAGAAGAAGTAATCATGATGACAATACAAACACCAATACGTGCTGTACTATTTTGAGATCTGTGTGCTTCATGTTTGAGAAATTAAACAAAAATCAGTACCTCCAAGACACCACTTCTAAATGTTCAAACTTGGTGCACATAGATGGAAACTGGAAAAAGGATGGGATGGGGGTTCCTGACCTGAAAACATTCAGCGCCAAGATAGCTTTGCAGCATCCGGATGACAGAGGCACCTTTACGATAACTAATGGCATCAAAGATTTCATCAATCTCACTAGCATGTTTTATTTCCACCTGAGATGCAGGCACTCAGGTAAATGCCGACTATAAAAGAGGACTTACAAATTACAATGCATTAAAGAAAAAGAAAAGAATAGATGAATATATATAAAAAAAAAAAAACTCTTCACCTCAATAGGGTGTGACTCTGCAAGCCCATCAAGCCTGAGACCTTCAATCGTTTCATTAAGAAATTGAGTCCAGATTTTCCATTCAGGAAATATGCTATCAGCTGCCAAATAGCTCACCTGAAAGGCTGACAATGCATAAATTCACCAAATACATGGTTACTAAGTCATTCTATTTTATAATAAAAACTGTAATAGGCTACCCTCCAACTAAGACTAAATTGTCCGTTTTGGATAACCCATCCTCATGGATGCCCTCGTGCATGAGGCTTGTCTGTACTCCACTTGGGGCAAACCGAAAATCTGCCCAAGTTAAACCTTGCTAGCCTACACAGCCAGCTCACATTGTAATCAATGAACCAGCAACTCCTTTAAGACTTATTACAAATACTACTTGTATGCTCCAAGAGAATACCCATGTTGCAAACCCCTCATTAAGCCATAAATGTGTCCACCACTCCATTGTAACAAGATTTCCAAACCATTGATGTGCCAGTTCATGGGCTACAACGGTAGCAACCTGAATAAAAGCAGAATGACATTCAAAAAGAATTTTCTTGGAATTGAAAGTAGATAGATGAATTCAAAATGCGGATGATTGCATATAGATATGCAGATCAAATATGATTATATTTTCTTACCCTTTGCTTGTTAGCAGCTGCAGAATGTTGATCATCATAAAGCAAAACAATTTCACGGTAAGTGACCAAACCATAGTTCTCCATGGCCCCCAAAGCAAAATCAGGGATAGCAATCATATCAAGTTTGGGTAGTGAATAAGGAATGTCAAAGTATCTGTGAGTTAAAACAATTGGTTAGATACCAGGTAACAAGGAAGGCCGCACCAAGCATCTCACCACTCTCAAGAGAAATTGACTTTCGCAACAATGATCAGGACCGCAGACAATAAATGTTGAATATTCAACTATTCAGTTTTCAGAGAAATGATACAATAATTAGCACCGGTAGAATGAGCAGAAATATACACTTTATACAGATCGAGTGTCTTCACAGCAACATCTAAAGCAAACTTCCCCTGACTTGACTTGCCCACTTGACAGTATACCCGAACCTTAATTCCTAGAATTATAAGTAAGATCAACTATTAGCAATGAGACTTGGCAGTCAAAGAGCAAAGGAAACAGTATATAACCGTTACCATCAGTTGTTTGGTCTTCTACATAATCAAATAAGCCAACAACAACAGCTACCAAGTAGGTTGACATAATTGGCGATTCCTGAAAAGAAACCGTCTTGAGATGCCCATCAAACTGTTCTTGAATGACTGGCATATTGGACAATGCCAGCAGTTCAGAAGGCACTTCCAATGTTATCTTGAAAGTAGCCTGAATACAACATGTCATCAAAGAAAGAGATCAGTAAGTGAAATAATCATCATTGAGTTACATATTCTGCAACCAACATGCCTTATTGAACAAGCGCAACCTCACATAGTAACCATTAATATATTTTGAAAAAAAGGCCACATATATGGAATTTTGAAAATGAAACCCAGAATCAAAGAGTGGAAAAAGAGGTATACATCCTAAAAAGAATAAAAGAAGGATGAAGGAAAAGATCAGACCGAGAAAATATCAATTTAAATTTTAAAGTTAGTAGTCATTGTCATGATGGGAACTCGTACTTACAGCTAAGAATTGCAACAACGTCTAATCTTTTCTCTTTCACATGGAGAATGAAGATCACACTATTATTTTTTTGAAACAGAAACAAGATAGGTTGTATTAATATAATTTAAAGAAGTTTACACCAGAGAAAGTACTGTATGTGCAAAGAAAAGACATATTCTCCCAAAGCCCAAGTCCACAAGCTGGGGACTAACAACCAGAGAAAACGTTTGTTGTTGTCAACCCCCCTGATACAAGCAATTGCCCCAATTCAAGATCCAATCAGAGAGAGACAGCCCATTGATCACATTAGATGCCACCGCCCACAAACTAGACATGAATTTGACGTCTTCCCATAATTGATGATCCTCCATTCCTATGCTTTTGAAATTCTTCTATTTCATTCTAGCCATATCGCCCAAAGAGTAGCTTATGAAGCAATTAATCCAGCCTTCTTTACCGATCCTGAGGATCCTTGAACATGAGAGAGTGATAAGCCTTCACCTATGTTTTGAGGGATTGCAAATCTGTGACCCGAAAAAGATATCCACCTATGCCAAATCCTTATAGTGTACCTGGAAGAGAAGAAAACGTGACTCGCCCTTTCGGAGTCCTTATGACAGAGAATGGAGATTTACATACATTGGGTGATTGTTTTTGCAACAAATCATGAGCATTATGTTTGTTATGTGCCAGCAGCCATGCAAAGACCCTAACCTTAGATGGTATTGGTGCATGCCAAATAAAAGAGGAAAGGGGAAAGTAAGCATTAGAGGAGGGACCCATAAGAATATCGGAGAAGGATTTACATGTGAATGAACCTGAAGGGGAATGATGCCATGAAAACCTATCTGACCTATTGGTTAATCTCAAAGGAGCAAGTCTATTTAGGAGAGAATTCATTTCGGTTTGGACTCTAGGTGAAAGTGGTCTAGTGAAATGAAAATTCCAAGTGAGTGATGATGGGGGTGAGGGGGTTGGGTTCACAAAGGAGGCTATGGATTGATTATGTATGGATGATAATCTATATATGTTAGGAAATGTTACCGCTAGTGGCAAGTTGCCCAACCATTGTCTTCCCCAAACCAGAAAGTGTGGCCGTCTCCAACCTTAAATTCAACATGTAGTGAAAACTGGGGTGCTATAGATGAAATGAACTACCAAGGCCTTCTGAATGTTATACCTCTCGAGCATCCCCTTCCCACTTGATCTAGAAATGAGGGATTGACATGCCTACTTCTCACCACCCTAGCCCACAGAGATTGTTGATCGTTAATCCATGGCCATTTCCCGCACAACACCACATTCCTTAATTTGATGTTCCCTATGCCGAGTCCACCCCCTTCTATTGATTTTCCAACTGTCTCCCATTTGATTAGGCTTTTTGGCTTCTTATCTTTTGTACCTGCCCTGCCCAAAAAAAAATCTTTCATTTTCTTCTCAATTTGTTTGGCCATCCCACAAGGAATCTTGAACATGGATAAATAATAAATTGGAATTGTCGATAGCACCGATCGCAGTAGAGCTAACCGACCGCCCTTGGAGAGAAATGCCCTCTTCCACCCATCTAATTTTCTAGCTATTTTGGAGATTACAAGTTCCCAAAACTCTGATGCAAGGGGGTTGCCACCTGTGGTAGACCGAGGTACTTCATTGGCCACATACCTACTAAACACCCCCATTTTGTTTGCCAATCTAAGAATGACCTCATGATCCATATTGATCCCAACAATCTGGCTTTTGGCCATGTTGATGCTCAACCCTGACATTGTGCAAAAACATTGTAGGAGATCTATGGCGCACTCGGAACATTATTCTCCTCCCCTTGTAGGAAGAATAATGTGTCATCTGCATACTGTAGGTGTGTGATCTCAACCCTGTCTTTCCCAATAAGGAAACCTCGAACCAAGGAGCAACTCCACATTCTTGACATTAGTGTGCCCGAGACATCTGCTACAAGGGTGAAGAGGAATGGGGACAATGGATCTCCTTGTCGTAAACCCCGGCCTGCCGTGAACTTGTCTCTTGGCCTTCCATTGATCACCATGGAGTATGTTACTGAGCTCAAACATCCCAACATCCACCTGACCCATCTCTCCCCAAAGCGTTTTCTCTTCATTGCCAATTCAAGGAAGCTCCATTTTACTGAGTCGTATGCCTTAGCAAAGTCCACCTTGAAGATAACCCCATTCAACCCTCTTGCTCTGTAATCTTCTACAGCTTCATTTGCCACAAGCACCGCATCAAGAATCTGTCGTTTCTGGATAAAGGGTGATTGTGGGTTCTCAATTGTGTTATAGAGAACTGCCTTGATCCTCAAAGAAAGGTCTTTGAAATTATTTTGTAAAGACTTGTAACCAGACTAATGGGGCGAAAACCTGACATGCTCCAGGATTGTGCCTTCTTTGGGATCAAACATATATGTCTCACTGATTTGAATGTTGACCACATCGTTTTGATAAAACTCCTCCATGACACTCATCACATCCTCTTTGAGCACATCCCATGCCTGTTGAAAGAATAGCATGGTGAAACCATCCCAAGGGCCTTGCTCCCATCATAGCTGAACACAGTTTCTCTCACCTCTTCCTCCTCAAACGGGCGCTCTAGGAATTCTTTGTTTGTTGAAGATAGTTCTGCCCAGTCTAGCCCATCTATACTCCATGAGTCTTGCGAGTGGGATGAATACAAATCAGAAAAGTAGGCAATTATCTCCTCTATAACCCCCTCTTCTGAAGTGATGAGACTTCCATCAACCTTTTCAACCTTGGAAATGATGCTTTTGTTGCGCCTGCTATTTAGGATGTTGTGGAAGAACTTGGAATTTGCATCTCCCTCTGTTAGCCATCTTATCTTATCTTTCTGGAGCGCCATCCTATCTTCCCTTAGACATAGCTCAGCCAATTATGCTTTGAATATCTTCTGGAAAGTCTCAAACTCAAACGACCACCTACCATTCTCCTCCACCTTGTCCAGACTGTTGATTGTTTCCTCTAACTCCTTTTTTCTTAATTGAAGTTGACCCAAACACCTCTCTCACCCGTGTTTTGACTTGAAATTTCATTTCCTTCAATATGATCATTGACCTATGTCCAATCCTACCATGAGCATTTGATGCCTGCCACCACTATTTGAGATTGTTGATAAAGTTTCTATGGGATAACATACATTTTCGAACCTAATTGGTGATGGACCCCTCGTCACCTCTAGTGTTTAGCAAAATTGGCCTGTGGTTCGATGCTGTCCTAACCAATGCCTCCTGTTTGTGAAATGGAAAGATCCTAGACCACCCAATTGAGATGAGGAAACGGTCAAGTCTACAACATATTGGATTGGCTCAGAGGTTCGACCATGTGTATTTGGCATTCACTAGAGGGAGGTCTAGCAATTCCAATTCCCCTATCAGTTGATCAAATTCTTGCATGCTCCTTGTAAGTCTTGTACCGTTTAACTTCTCATCCACAAATGTAGTGGTATTGAAGTCTCCTACAATACACCAGTTCTCGCCACATTAGACTGAAACGCCAGCTATCTCACCCCAAAATGATTGTCGATCTGAAGGTGAAGAAGGACCATACACTCCGGAAAGCCACCACTCCTCATCCTGTGATTCCTTGATTAGAACTGATACCGAATAGGAGCCCAATAGGGTGGAAATAACCTCAACTGATCTCAGTCCCATGCTATAAGTATGCCCCTCGAGGATACCACGGAGGGCATGAATGACCAGCCTTTGAATCCAAATCTGCCCAATCTCCTTCCTGCCCATGCATTGTTTTTTTTGTCTCCTGGATTATAATGATGTCTGGATTTGATTTATGAATTGTCCTTCTAATCATTCCCCTTTTTCTAGCTTGCCCCATAGCCCCTAATATTCCACGATAAAATCCTCATTTAATAACCTTCTAGTCCCTCCGAGATCTTTTGCTGAGAAAGTCTTTATTCTGTGGTCCTTTGAAATTTCTGATACCTTCTGGTACTTGCTCTCTCTGAATCTTGCACACTTCAAGGTTCATCCTCCACATGTAATCGGAAATAACTTCTTGAGACTTCACATCCCCACCCTCCCTCGGTCTTTTTATGTTAGACTGTTCACCTGCTCCTTTTTTTTGCTACCTGTTGGTTTACTGCCGAAATTCGGACACTTTCCAATTAGGGGGACTGATGTTGTATATATTCGGTTGAAGTATTCGGTTGATGATTGTTACCGTATACAATTTTAGGAGTTTATGCAATTTAGGACTCTATTATTATTAGCTGTATATATTATCTTACCATGTATAGATGCTAAAGATTAGGAATCTGTTAGACTACATGTATAGCATATACTGCGTGTATAGATGGAATGGACAAGATATATAATGAAAGGCGCTGAATCATAGGGCAACTTTTCCAAACCTCTCTTCGTATTTTTCTAGTATCGAGTATTTTGACATGGTATCAGAGCGGGTTCTTGATTTTTGGTCTGTCGATCGTGTCGCTCGATTCAACCTCTAGGGTTATTGTCTTCCCCGTTAGGGTTTTCACGAAAATCTGCATCTTCTCCTCTCGATCGCTCTCTTTCTCTGTCTCTGTGCTCTCTGGGTTCAATCTTGGTGAACCCGACGTGAATTTCTATGCGGTTCTCTTGTTCTCGGCGAGAGTACGGCCATCTTCGAGCTGCTTCCCTGCGAAGATCAACCTCTGCTGATCAGGCGGAATTCCTTCTTTGTCCTGGATCTTGGCCTTGACGTTGTCGATCGTGTCGCTCGATTCTTGCAATTTTTTTGGCGCAGCAGCAATTTATAATTTTCGGCATTCCTGGTTTGTGTCTTTTATAATTTTCGGTGCAATATTTTTTTTCTGGTGGGTGTTTGTTTGTGTAATTTTCTCACCGTGCAAGTTACAATTTTCTGGTGGGATATTATCTGTCTCTTGGTTGCATCATGTCATCGGATAAGTTGGAATCATTCCATTTTCGGTTTACTGGTAAGATAATATATACAGCTAATAATAATAGAGTCCTAAATTGCATAAACTCCTAAAATTGTTCTTCTCTCTTCTTCCACACATGTACGTCGGGTATAGTTATTCTCTTGGTTTATGTGGATGATATTATCATTACTGGCACTGACTGTGGTTTGATTACTAAGCTTCAACAGCTGTTACATGCAACTTTCCATATGAAAGATCTTGGCCAGCTCACATACTTCTTAGGATTGGAAGTTCATCATCGAGCCCATGGCATTTTCGTGAACCAGCATAAGTATATTCAAGATCTTATCACTTTGGCTGGTTTGGAGGACACTTCTTCTTTTGATACTCCTATGGAGGTAAATGTCAAATACAGGAAAGATGAAGGGGACCTTCTGGATGATCCTACTCTCTCTCGGCGCTTGGTTGGGAGTCTTATCTACTTGACCACTACTCGACCTGATATCTCCTATGTGGTTCATCAGGTCAGTCAATTTATGTCTTCTCCTCGGCATCTCCATCTTGCTGCAGTTCGCCGCATCATTCGCTATCTTCGAGGATCACCTACTCGTGGATTGTTCTTTCCTACCAAACTTGTTGCCTATAGTGATGCTGATTGGGCTGGGTGTCCGGATACACGTCGATCTACTACAAGTTGGTGTATGTTTTTAGGTGATGCATTACTTTCTTGGAGATGTAAGAAACAAGATCGTGTTTCTAAATCCTCTACTGAGGCTGAGTATCGTGCCATGTCTACTGCTTGTTCTGAAATTGTATGGCTACGTAGTCTCCTTGAGGAGCTTGGGTTTCCTCGGACTACTTCTACCCCTCTTCATGCTGATAACACTAATGCTATTCAGATTGCCACCAATCCTGTTTTCCATGAACGCACCAAGCACATTGAAGTTGATTGTCATTCTATTCGAGACACTTTGGAAAGTCGGGTGATATCTCTTCCTTACATCTCTTCTGATCTCCAAGTGGCTGCTGTCTTCACCAAAGCTATGACTGGACAGCGGCATCAATTTCTTGTTGGCAAATTGTTGCTGATTGACTTACCAGCATCAATTTGAGGGGGGATGTTACCGTATACAATTTTAGGAGTTTATGCAATTTAGGACTCTATTATTATTAGCTGTATATATTATCTTACCATGTATAGATGCTAAAGATTAGGAATCTGTTAGACTACATGTATAGCATATACTGACGTGTATAGATGGAATGGACGAGATATATAATGAAAGGCGCCGAATCATAGGGCAACTTTTCCAAACCTCTCTTCGTATTTTTCTAGTATCGAGTATTTTGACAATGATTGGTCGAGGATGCTAGTCTGGGATGGTGTTGTGGACTGAGTAATGGCTCATCTGCAGGGGGGTTAGGGGGTACAATACTAGCAGCAATAATAGGAGATGTTTTAGGCATGCAAGGAGAAACCTTTCCAACATCTAAGGTTAGAGGAAGATGGCATACCTGGTCCTCATTATGTTGTTGTTAATCGACCCAATGAATGATTCCCCTCACTTCACGTCTCAATTGGAATTGGCTACTTACCAATATACTTCATTTCATGCAGTCATCAACAATAAAGTAATCCCAAGACATATACACAAAATCCTCCTACCTCAATAATAAAGAGCACCCCATCAAAATTATCTCAATCGAGATTTCACAACCTACAATAATCTTCCCATTGACATAGTTCCACCCAATACCGATTCTCAATACACCATCACCACCAAACTCTTGATCCATCTCTAACCAATCCAAACCCAAACCCTCCATCTCGGCATTTCCATCTTGAAGCAACTCTGACACCCAGACACCAAACCTCAACCACAAAACCTATATGCCTACCAAAAATTGGACAAGTATCTGAAGTGTGGCAAACATAGATACTCCTAATGTATGTAGGTGTCAATAGACTTTGTTTGTAGAGGATGATTTTGTTAGTAGTGGCAGAGTGTTCGAACCAAAAACTTGAGTTTCGAACACTCAACCACTATCGTTTGGTAGTGGCAGAGTGTTCTTTTTTTTAATCTTCTTTTTGTCTTTTTATTTGCATTGCTTACCTTTACTTTTCATTGAGTTAAATAATTTCTTGTATATCAATTGTTGAGCATTTGAATTGGAGCCTCTTTGTTAATTTGGTGTTGGCTAAGGAGTTGTGTGCAACTGAGGTATATTTCATTTTTTTCCTTCTTTGTTAGGGGTGTCAATGGATTGGCTCAAATCGTGAAACCGAACTGAACCGGTGTGTTTGGTTCGATTTCGTTTAGTTTTTTAATAAGTTCGGTTTGGAAAAAGTATAACCCAATAGGTTTGGTTCGGGTTATGGCTTGAAGTTTTAAAAACCGATCTAAACAAAATCGAACCGATTGTAAAAGAATAAGTCTTTTCATTTATTTTTCAATGTCTAATATTCTTTTATGATATAAACATTGTCCTAAAAATTATATAATTATCTTATATAGTAAAGATTGTTTTTAAATTTATTAAATATACATTAGAAAAATTTAAGATTGCTTCATATATATTCTTTCATAATTAACTATTTTGATTTATTTAATGTATGTGGATTTAAAATTTCAAACCGATCAACCCAAACTGATAATTTTCGCTTCGGTTTGGTTCGGGTTGATAATTTGAACTAAACCAATTAACCTAAACCGAACCGAACCAGATTATGTTTGGTTTGGGTTAAGTTTGAGCATCAAACAGACCCAAACCGAACCATTGACACCCCTACTCTTTGTAAGTAATTTCAATTACTTAATTTTCATTGGCTAAGTTAGAATAAAAATATTAAAAAAAAAAAAATTGTTATATAATTTTAAATAAAATGTCAAATATAAATATATAAATAAATGTATATAAATATATTTATTTATATAAATAAAGAAATATATATAATTGATTGTATGTATGTAGAAAGAGAGAGAAGGATCTATAAATAAATTCTCTAGGGACCTCTAAATAAACATTATATAGTGACCTAAGCCTCGCCTAGGCCACACTTAGCCTAAATAAGGTATATTGCCTACCATTGCCTTGCCGCCATGACAACACTGCAACTGGTAATATTTTACTCTTAATTACTTACCATTATTCTTGTTTTAATTATATTAGACAATTTTATCTTTGTTTATTCACATCAAAAACATGAATATAAATAATTCTTTTTTATTAAATATTTTTCTTATTTTAATTAATCTATAATAAAACTCATGCGCAATGCAAGTATACAATCACTAGTAATAATAATAACAACAACAACAACCTTAAACAATAATTCTAATCAATTTTTTTTAAGTAACCGAAAAAAAAGAAAGAGAGAGAGATTAGTTCCTCCGCTTATTGGACAAAATGTCAATACATTTCACCATCTACAATTTCATATAGCATATCTAAAATGTAACAATCCAGGAAACATTTAAAGATATTAACAAAAGCATCTACTTACTGAAACATTCATTCAAAGTAAAGAAGAGACTAATTTAATCATGATAAAGCAGAAAAGAAAGTTCGCATAGTGAGAATAGCACTCCTATGGTTTAAAAACTTTTTACAAAAAGATGAGGAAATCAGACAAACGATAGCCAAAAAAAATTAAACAAACAATTAAAAAAAGATAAACACAAACCTTAACAGCAGGTTCATCCCAGCACGGGAAACACCGCCTCGCATCTGCCGGCTGAAATTGAGTGACTGCCATGTTCCTCTTCTCACCGTTAAGCGCATACACACTAGAAAAATCACAAGCTATATCTGAGTAATCCAAAGCAGAAAAAAAAAAGCAATCAGTAAAAATAGGATACACACAGAGATCACCTTCTGTAGAATCCTTTCATCCTGTCATTTAGGGTTCCTTCATAGCTAATTCCAAGAATCCCCTTCCCTAACGGAACAACATCATCGAATCCAAACACCACAATCTCGTCTTCTTCCACTATATGCACCTCCGAAGGTAGGATTTCCTAACAAAAAAAAAAAAAAAAACGAATCAAAAACAGATAAAAAAAATACTCCATTAAATCCAAAACAAAATAAACCAATAATAATACCTTCGAAGAGCTCGTGTTCTTGAACCAAACTGAACCGCGATCGATGTCGAGCTCAGCTGCATTAAGCACTAGAAATCGCGTTTCCGACACGATATCGACATCGATTGCGACTGATCCAGCGAATTTGCAAGCTTCGAGGTCGGGTTTGAGCTTAAGATCGTAACGTTTCGGGATTGCGAATTTCGGTAGCCTCGGCTGGCCTTTGAATTGCTCGTAGCTCTGCTTCTCCGCCATGTCGCTCTGCTTAGTTACTCTCTCTCACTTTTTTCAGTGTAAAATTCTGTTAGAAATGTTTAAGGAGGGAAACTGTAACTGAAGACCTGGTATTTACAGTGGAAAGCAAGAATCGTCAGGGAGTGATCCAGTGCACTCGACGCAAAAAAGGTTCAAACGAAGCTCGGTTCTATTATTAAGAAAATACCAGATTAGCCCTCGTTCCGAGGGTCATTATTCTTGGATACTAGTAGGTGGGGAGTTTTTGACATGATTGACCTAATTAATTAAAATTATGTCACTAATACCAATATTTTAAAAGTAATAATACCAATACCTAACTTTCAACAGTAACTATACATGTGGACATACTCTGAAAAAATTTGTACTAAAGGCGTTCACAAAAAAAAAAAATTGTAATGAAGGAGTCTTTTCAAAAGACCGACTTCAATACAATTTTTTTTAAAAAAAATAAAATAAAAATCTCTTATACCATCGGGTTTTTTTTTTCGACCAATACATGGAACGAATCTCAATATCCTCTCAAGGACCCTCGAAATCGGTGGAGGCTCCTATGCTCGACGAATTTTTGATCCGCAACTAGAAGTTTTAGTTAAAATGAACTAAATAGACTTAGAAAACGCATTTGATGCAACCGAGGTCAATCCATCGGAATTTTTTCCCAACTAACACTTTGAGGGAGTCCCAATATCCTCCCAACGACCTTCAGAACCAGTGGAACCCCGCTCTTATGCCCATGTGAATTTTTGACCCCCCCCCAATCGAAAGTTTTAGTTAAAATGAACTAAATAAACTTAGAAAATGTGTTTGATGCAACCAGAGCCTATCCACCAGGATTTTTTTCCGACCAATACTTAGAGCAAGTCCCAATATCTTCCAAGGAACCCCTGGAATCGGTGGAACCTCGCTCCCATGCCCTAGCGAGTTTTTGACCCCCCCCCCCAACCATAAGTTTTAGTTAAAATAAACTAAATAGACTTAGAAAATGCGTTTGATGCAATCGAAGGCTATCCACCGGGATTTTTGCTCAACCAACACTTAGAGCGAATCCCAATATCCTCCCAGGGAGCCCTGGAACCGATGGAACCACTCTCCCATGTTTCGGTGAATTTTTGACCTCCAATCGAAAGTTTTAGTTAAAATGAACTAAATAGACTTAGAAAACGCGTTTGATGCAACCGAGACCTATCCACCGATATCTTTTCCGGTGGATAGGCCTGGTCTACCTATGGGTCAGGCGGGACTCATGGGCCTCGGGCGTAATTGTCAACCTTAGGTGTGGTAAGAACATTAAAACTTGTAGTATGATGCTCCCAAATAATATACATCAAACTTGGTTGGTCAGAAAAGGGCATGAAATGGAATTTTGCTGCAAATCTTAAATAGAAAGATGAGGAAGAAAAAAAAGAAGAAATGCAAACTTAAATAGAAATAAGATGAAAATATACAAAAGTCATGCCTAGTGTAAAATACAAAACATAATTGATGGCATGGGTGGCATGTCCAAAAAAAAGTTCACTTTAATAATTTGTAATAATTTAAAGATTATTTAAAATAATATAAGAATATTTGATAAAAGATTATTTATTTGCTTAGGTTTTTTCTTTTCTTTTTCTTTTTTTTTTTCCAAGTAAAGAAGGATTGTATTTGTGCAAGTTTCATTTAATTGATGCTTATACTAGAAATGTTTTATCTTTAATGGCACTTTATTCTATGAAGATATGAGAATAAAATTGTACGTTGAGTGAACTTTATTGTATTCTATCATTTTTATAACTTAGTGGAATCATTGGATATAATCTTCTTTTAGCAAGCATTTATAGGAGGAGGATTATCTTGTTGGTATTGGGCTCATAAGACTTATAAAAAAATATCTTTATTTATTTCAGTAGAAAAATATTAAATATATATAAATACATATATATACATGTATATCTTTATGCTTGATGATGTATATCTTATGTAATACATTCATGTTTCTACAAGTTTGATACAAATATAATTGTTTATATGATTTAGATGCTCTTGTCAAAAAAAAAAAAAATGTTTATGAAAACAAAATGGAATTGTTACTATAAAAACATAGGAAGTCAAGTTCAGGAAGGCCTTTTTTTTTGCTCTTCATCCTAGATGCATCAGTCCTCAAGTCACTCATTTAGCCTTTGCTGATGATTTGCTTGTGTTCTTTGGGGGTGATATTGTATCTGCTTCTTCTTTGGGAGATTGTCTCAATCCATTTTATGAGATCACAAGGCTCGAAGCTAATCTTGGGAAAGAGAAAGTCTTCTTTGCTGGGGTTGAAGATACAGACAAGGAGTCTTGATATTCTAGGGTTCCAAGAAGGCAGCCTACCCCGAGACATTGCATAGATCAAACGGAAGATGCTGCTCATGTTGGACTTGACATACTATTTACATTGAACTTCATGACATGAGCTTTAATGAATACTGATGTTTTTCCCATATATCCTTCAAATTGTATCAAACCCTCCAAAGTTTCTATTATATCGGAAATTAGCAAGAGAATTTACCATTCTTTACCTTAGAAATAATTCTAATTTGTCAGGAACATCTTGTTTTCTTTCATCTCCCCTTTTTCACACTAATCTCATTATTTATTTATTTTTATTTATTTTTTGTTCAACTCCATTAACATGAACTGCCAATGAAGAGTGAAGCAGAAAAAGCAGGTAAAATTTTTCCACATCAGTCAAGGGCAAACCCTAGTGTAATCAGTTGTTTCTAATACTTTCTATATGCCAACTCCTTGGCTACTTCTTCAAGGGACTTCTCCTGCTGCACGCTTTGGACCCAGTTCGTGTTAATGTGAACTCTTTCGAGGCTCTGCTTCAAAGTCCTTTCAATTGAAGATTTGGAGCGGCTTGCGAAGAACTCTTCTACCTCAGCTGCCTTCTCCTTTGAAGAGAACTGAAATAGTGGAAATAGAAGGTGAGACAAATGACATTCAAGACAAACTATGAATGAGCGTGAAAGAACAAAGATGACTCTTACTGGTGAGACAACCGCACTAATGAAGCGGGTAATTAGAAATCCAGAACCATAGGTCTTAACAATCTGATCCCAGTTGTCCTGCAGCTCAATCAAAAACATAATCAGAAAACGGGAAATCTTAGCATTGTTGTTAGGGTTTTGCTTATCTTTCTTTTTTTTTTTCTTTTTTTTCTGAAAGCAAGGTAATGCAGTGGGTCACAAGAAGATTATAAGCTAGGAATATAAGGGGATAATGCTTTCTACTTCATCAAGGTGGTCAGCTAACAAACCACGTTGTAATGTTCCTTATTCAGAACAAATTGCCAAGCATAATATCATCAATAAGCTAGTAACACTGCGATGAGGTAGAATATTCACTACAAATAATTATCCGCATGTATTTTAGTGCACCTAGATATAATAAGATAAATAGGGCAAGGAGAACAAAAAAAAAAAAGATTCAATACTGAAATTTGAGCTTATGGACTTTAAATAAATGTTCATAATATAATAAACATATATAATACAGAGAGAGAAAGAGAGAGAGAGAGAGAGTACCTTCAGCCATCTCCATGCAGTTTCAGAGCCCTCTCTACTTACTCCTGCAAGCCCAAAGATTGCATCTTGGCTTCGAACCTAGATTAAATATTAATTGACAAAAAAAGGAATAAAAGCTCAATACCATTGTTGAGATTATTTAATCGAGCAATAGTTAGATTGGAGCAATGTTCATAATACAACAAAATGAAACAGATTACCTCGGAAGACAACAAAAAGTTCAAAGCTTCAAGAACAATATCCGGGTCGGGACAGGATGCCAATGAGCCTACATAACATGAACAAAAGACATAAGGTCAGAGAATGGATACTACCCAACCACAAACTTAGTAATTTAGTATCAATTGACATCTATAATAAGAAAACAGTACTTAGAACACGTGTTTTCTCCTGGCTTAGGTCAGACTCTATATAAATTCTCAGAAGAGATTCATAACCCCATCTGTTGGATGAGCTGACAGTCTGCATCACAGCTACATATGCAGCCTGCAAAAAGTATTTGGTAGCAGGATATCAATATATGTGTGTAAATAATACAAAACACAGTATGACAGTAGGGGTTTAAAGACCTCAACCTTTCTTGTGTCGGGAGGGAGAAGCGCAGTATTTCTATCATCCAGAAATGCACGAAATCGTTTCATGCCTTCATTATGTGTCTCTTCATGTCCAAAAATAGCAAGAGCAGTCAAAATCTCCCCTCTCAACATTGCATCCAAGAGGCTCTCACCCTTCCGTGGCTCCCAACCTAACTTCCTACAAAGAATATTAAACGGAAAACCAATCAAACATGTGACTGGAAAAAAATAAGTTTTGAAGCATGCAAGCTTTGAAAAGTGCAGTTCATTCACCATTACCAAGATCAAAACAATCAATTATAGGACCCTAAGTTTGGAAAAATTGTACACGCCACATAAAGCATTGATACAAAAATGAAAGAACATCTAGGGTCAATTGAATAAAGGGTGGGAAAAAACATTTGCTTTTATAGATTGGGAATTTGCTAGTGCTAAGTTGCGGCTACTAGGGCCTCACTTTCAATTACTTCTCAGTCTTTTTTTTTTTTTTTTGAGAAGAAACAATAATTACTTCTCAGTTTTTAGGCAATGCATTCACTTAAATGTACAATCATATGGCCTTGGATGAACTTCTAATATAAATATCACCATCTCTTTCTCTAGTCATTAAATTTTTCCATTTGTTTGCTTAAATCCTATATGATAAATTCCAGAGCTTTTTTTTATTTTTATTCTTTCTAATAGCTAGACACGCCCATAATGATCTTCCTGAGACAATGTTTGATTTAATGGGAAGATACACATGGAGGGTAGATGGAAGAGACCCTCTTTGATTAAATTGTCACCTGAACAGGAGCAACACAAGAAAATTTATAAAATGATCCATACTCTGCAGGGTATTGGAAAAGACTGATGAAGAATTGTTTAATATAGTCAGATAGCCCAGGAACGGCATCAGCTGCAATCCTTGCAATTTTGTTGCTCACCTGGAGAATTACGACATAATAGAATTAGATTGTTGGAGACACGAGTTAATGGTACAAATTACAAAATGAATTAAATGGACTTAAACATTACACTGATCAAATTCGATAACACAGTATATTCAGCTTCCTCCCTGTACGCACTCATCAAGTTAAGCAAAGAGCACAATGACAGCTTAAGTGCCATGCATAGGGCATATGAATCATCCAAAATGCCTGTGAAAAAAATAATATGAAGGTAAAATGTCTAAATATTTTAAGTAGTAAATAGTAGAAATATAAGCCAACCCTAAAAAATATTATATATATATATATATAAGCATATTACCAAATCTATCTGCTGCAGACAGATCATTGGCCTCAATTGCATATCTGAGTCTGGCTGTAAGGTCATCATCATATTTCACTCTATAGAATCCTGTTTGGTCAATGTTGAGTTTAATCCATTTTCTCTGGTTTCCTTTCTTCAAAATGTTATCTGTAGAATCTGAAGTACCCAGGAGTTCTACTATATCCAAAGTTTCTGAATTTTTCTGTAAAAGAAAATTCTTGCGAGCATCATATGATCCACAACATAATGTTACAGGAACAATCCATTGCCCATCCCCTTGGGCTCCACTAGACAAGAATTGTGTCTGCAATGAAATGCAAAGAATACTGAAAGTTTCAGATACCAAGAGACTGGAAATAAATAAATAGGAAAAAGAGAGAGATCAATGCTAAGAATGCCATCCATAGTAAAAAGGCTAGGCTAGTCAAAATTAGGCAGCAAATCAACAGCCAAATATATCAAATAAAACAATAAGTGAGAATTATGAAATCATTTATATTTTAGATAACATTGACTTATTACTTCATTACAATGAGACACATTAACAATGGACATAATCTTCTTTGATAGGCAATTCCAGCACAAACCCCTAACAGCGTGTCCAAAAGTTTGGAGTGGATACAACTAAGTCCTGCACACCTACCTGAGGAGTAATGGGGGCCCCTGGACTTGGGACAAAGCCCCACTATTCCCCTCACCAATTCATTGGAATTGGATGGGAAACTGATGGCGGGTTTTCGAACTTGGGTACTTCCGGTTCCCCAAGCTCCCCACGACCATCAGCAGACCAACTCCTTGTGGGCTACAAAAGTTTACAATATTCAAACGAGGAACCTAATTTCATGTGTTCTTAAACAGTTGCATTTTTGTTTATTTCTTTCCTGTTTCTAAGGCTTCAAATTTGAAAGTACATGATTTCATTATGCAGTTAAATTGAATGTTTAGAAGATAATTTCATTATGGAGTCAAATTTGAAAATACATGATTTCATTATTTAGTTAAATTGAATGTTTAGAAGATGCAATTTTGGTGGAGTACTACATCATATTTATTTATCAAATTTAGTTGGAATTGAAACATGAAACGATGAATTATCTTTTTTTCATTCCTCAATTTATCTCATAATCTCTCTCTTTCCTGAATTTTTCTGCTTATATATTTCTGTTAAAATTATTCTCACTTGAAAATTTCATGCACACAAGGCTCATGCCCTAAGATGTTTTCTGTTAAAATTTCGTGCTCACTTGAAATTGATGGTTTCAAAGGTCAAGTCATTCACATACAATTAATTAATTAAATTATCACATTAAATGTTTATAGTAGTAGGGAACCATGATAGACAGGCCTAGTTGAATATCACCAATAAACAACTTGTGCAAGTTTTCATATATTCTTAAAAAAGGCTGGTTAAAATTAACATTGACAATGAATGGTACTGGAAGGGAATTCTTGTGTTATAGCATTGAACAAGATTTGGATTTTCTACAAAAGTTTATTAGAATTAAAGAAGAGTATAAAACTTGTTGAAACTAAATGTCTGTGAAATTACTGTAACGAGAGAGTACTATTCCAGTTTTCCTAAAACAATATTAATAATTGCTGCTCCTTCCCGTCATTCACCAAAACAAAGTTAGCATTTACATAAAAGAATAAAAATCTTTCATAAAATGATAGCAAGGTGCACTTAAAGTGACAAGCCTCCCTTAATGTTTAAGGCACTAGGCAATGCACATGCCGAAGTGAACTAAGAGCTCCATGCATAAAAATTATTATATTTGTATAAACTAAAAATGAAATAAAATATCCAGGGAAGGAAAAAATAAACCAAAGCAATTGTCATAGTTACAAAACAATAAGTAAAAAATTATTATTATTAGTTACTACTTAGAAGTTGACAATTATGTTAAGTTCCAAACTGAATATAGCATATGAAAAAATAATATACAAAATTCCAAAATGATAAAAGTTACAAGAAATCAAGTTAATAATAACAACTATTTATGTAATCAGTATGGGAATTTCAAAAGGCATATATGGTAAGGACCCTTTTCAAAGGGTGAAGGGTCCAAGTTCTGAAGCCAATGCTCCTCAAGATCAGGCATGTGCCTTACATATAGACCCTAGCAAAACACTTGAGTTGAGCAACCCACCCAGGAATTAAAAACCAATGGATGTAAAAGCCATAGATAATGGGTGGAGACCCAACAATCTATATCAAGCTATCATTAACATTTTCCTTCACATGCAGCCTCATCCGACACTTGGAGTTGGAGAGACAGAAGGGGAGATAGTAGAAGAAGTGAATACCAAATACAAATTGGAAATCATCAGACCTAAAAGCTATAGCCAATGGCGAAAGCCCAACAATGTACATTACACTATCACTAACACAAGGTCCACTTCAAACATGCCTATTTGTTCTTAGAGAAAGAATCGTTAAGTATAACTGTATAATGATAAGTTCGAGTACAAATAGAGGTCAAACCATTTAAATCACCAAAATGAAGCAATCTAAACATGTTATAATGTTCAAAAATATCAGATATTGTGACTCTAATAAATGAAGTAATATAATAATATTTTAAATCGATAGAAAAGAAAAGATGGCTTGGGGGGGGATGAAAGAAGAGGAAATAAAGAAAGATAAAGAAACATTAGTTGATACAAGCAAACAATAACAAACCTGCTCAAACTGCAGTTTCTGACCTTCAATTTTAACACTGACAACTGGATATCCTTTCTGCTTTGTCCATGAGTTCATTAGCATTTTCACTGGTTCCCCAGACCCCTCCTCAAGAACAGCCCATAAATCTTCCGTCTTTGCATTTGACCATGCATACTTTTTTATATATGAAGCTAATGATCTCTAATGAAACAATTCAAAACTATTCTTAGTCAGTGCCAAAGGAGTAGCGCATATGGCATGTCACTTAATTAAACTTTGAGTAATTTGATATGCAATATGACTTTTCAAAAAGATCAGCTCCCAAAAGAAAAAACAAATAAATATTAACACTTCTGCTTGGTAAAAATTTCAACATTAGTAACAAAAAAATGAAATCCCACCACAACTTGGACTCAGTCAAATCAAAAGAAAACATGACAAGTCAATTCACTGAAGAAAATTACCACCTTGTGCAATGAAAGTTACAGAATTGGCAACACAACGTTGCAATTCCACCAAAACTGAGAATCAATCAACTCTTAGACTATAATACTAAAAACGGCATCCCCGTGCACAAAGCTCCCGGCTATGCAGGGTCCCGGGGAAGGGATAAATACTGCATAAGGGGGAAAAAAAAAAAAAAAAAGGGAGAGAAAAGTGTCGAAAGTGTTGTTGTGTTGTTGTGCAGAAGCAGTAATCATAATGACAATACAAACACCAATACACGCTGTACTATTTTGAGATATGTGTACTTCATGTTTGAAAAAATAAACAAAAGTCAGTACCACCAGCACACCCCTTTTAAATGCTCAAACTTAATGCACATAGATGGAAAGGGGAAAGAGGATGGGAGGGGGGTTCCTGACCTGAAAATGTTCAGCACCAAGATAGCTTTGCAACATACGGATGACAGAGGCACCTTTACGATAACTTATGGCATCAAAGATTTCATCAATCTCACTAGCATGCTTTATTTCCACCTGAGATGCAGGCATTCAGATAAGTATAAAAGAGGATTACAATGCCATTGATAGCTTCAACGGAACACATGGAATAGATGAAAATATATAACAAACTCCTCACCTCAATAGGGTGTGATTCTGCAAGCCCATCAAGCCTGAGACCATCAGTAGTTTCATCAAGAAATTGAGTCCAGATTTTCCATTCAGGAAATATGCTGTCAGCTGCCAAATAGCTCACCTGAAAATGCATAAATTTAGCAAACACACGGTTACTAAGTCATTTTATGTTATAGTAAATCACTGCAATAGGGCACCCTCCAACTAGGACTAAATTGTCCATTTTGGATAACTCATCCTCACGGATGGCCTTGTGGATTAGGTTTGTCTGTACACTCTACTTGAGGCCAACTGGAAGTCTACCATATGAAATCTAGCTAGCCTATACAGCTTTTCGTTTGACATTGCCTTCAAGATTTCCCCTAAAATGGGTTTTCACAAGTTGGAGTTTCGCTCCTATTATAATCAATAAACGAGCAATTCCTTTAAGACTATAACAAATACTACTTGTATTACAGAATGCTCCAAGAGAATACCCATGTTGCAAACCCCTCATTAAGCCATAAATGTGTCCACCACTCCATTGTAACAAGATTTCCAAACCATTGATGTGCCAGTTCATGGGCTACAACGGTAGCAACCTGAATAAAAGCAGAATGACATTCAAAAAGAATTTTCTTGGAATTGAAAGTAGCTAGATGAATTCAAAATGTGGATGATTGCATATAGATATGCAGATCAAATATGATTATATTTTCTTACCCTTTGCTTGTTAGCAGCTGCAGAATGTTGATCATCATAAAGCAAAGCAGTTTCACGGTAAGTAACCAAACCATAGTTCTCCATGGCCCCCGCAGCAAAATCAGGGATGGCAATCATATCAAGTTTGGGTAGTGAATAAGGAGTGTCAAAGTATCTGTGAGTTAAAACAATTGATTAGATACCAGGTAACAAGGAAGGCCGCACCAAGCATCTCATCACTCTCAAGAGAAATTGACTTTCGCAACAATGATCAGGACCGCAGGCAAAAAACGTTGAATATTCAACTATTCAGTTTTCATAGAAATGATACAATAATTAGCACCGGTAGAATAAGCAGAAATATACACTTTATACAGATCGAGTGTCTTCACAGCAACATCTAAAGCAAACTTCCCCTGACTTGACTTGCCCACTTGACAGTATACCCGAACCTTAATTCCTAGAATTATAAGTAAGATCAGCTATTAGCAATGAGACTTGCCAGTCAAAGAGCAAAGGAAACAGTATATAACCGTTACCATCAGTTGTTTGGTCTTCTACATAATCAAATAAGCCAACAACAACAGCTACCAAGTAGGTTGACATAATTGGCGATTCCTGAAAAGAAACCGTCTTGAGATGCCCATCAAACTGTTCTTGAATGACTGGCATATTGGACAATGCCAGCAGTTCAGAAGGCACTTCCAATGTTATCTTGAAAGTAGCCTGAATACAACATGTCATCAAAGAAAGAGATCAATAAGTGACGTAAAGAGGTCAAGCAAATAATCATCAATGAGACTACTTACCTTTTTCCTGTTTAATTATATGAGACTACTTATTGCAACAAAAAATTTACCTTACAACTTCCAATTTTTACTCTTAATTACTTACGTTTTTATTGATCATATGAGACTACTTTATCTTATCTATTCGTATCAAAAACATAAATATACATAATCCTTTCTTAGAAAATATTTTTCTGGTTTTAATGAATTTATAACAAAAATTCATGTGCAACAAGCCTAGTAGTAATAACAACAACAACCCTAAACAATAATACTAATAATAATTTTTTTTATAAAAAAAAAAAAAAGAGGAGAGATTTTTATTTTTATTTTTATTTTTTTTTAGAAGAAACAAGATAACAATATATTGATAATAGAAAGGTACAGAAATGTCAATACATTTCACCATCTACAATTACCTATTGATATAGCATTTCTAAATGTAACAATCCAGGAAACATTTAAAGATAATACAAAAGCATCTAATTACTGAAACATTCATTCAAAAGAAAAGAAGAGAAACTAAATTTAATCAGATCAAGCAGAAAAAGAAGATACGGATTGCGAGAAAAGCATTTCATCATTATTACATCCCTTATCCAAAAAAAAAAAAAAATTATTACATCATCAGCTGACCTATAGCTTAAAAATTTTCAAAAAAAAAAACAAGAACGAGGAAATCAGACAAACGCTAGCCAAAAAAAAAAAAAGAAATAAAAATAAAAGATTAACACAAACCTTAACAGCAGGTTCATCCCAGCACGGGAAACACCGCCTCGCATCTGCCGGCTCAAACTGAGTCACTGCCATGTTCCTCTTCTCACCGTTAAGCTCATACACACTAGAAATCACAAGCTATATATCAGTACTCCAAAGGAGAAAAAACAAAAGCAATCAGTAAAATAGGATACACAGAGAGATTACCTTCTATAGAATCCTTTCATCCTGTCATTTAGGGTTCCTTCATAGCTAATTCCAAGAATCCCCTCCCCTAACAGAACAACATCATCGAATTCAAACACCAAAATCTCGTCTTCTTCCACTATATGCACCTCCGAAGGTCGGATTTCCTAACCCAAAAAAAAAAAAAAAAAAGGAATCAAAAACAGATAAAAAAAAAAAGTACTCCGTTAAATCCAAAACAAAATAAACCAATAACAATACCTTCGAAGAGCTAGTGTTCTTGAACCAAACTGAACCGCGATCGATGTCGAGTTCAGCGGCATTTAGCACTATAAATCGCGTTTCCTCCACGATATCGACATCGATTGAGACTGATCCAGCGAATTTACGAGCTTCAAGGTCGGGTTTGAGCTTCAGATCGTAACGTTTCGGGATTGCGAATTTCGGTAGCCTCGGCTGGCCTTTGAATTGCTCGTAGCTCTGCCTCTCCGCCATGTCGCTCTGCTTAGGCTGTGTTCTCTTGCTTACTATCTGTGTAAAATTCTCAAATGTTCGCAGTGATGCTGAAGAGCTGGTATTTATAGTGGAAGGCTAGAATGCATATGGAGTGATCCAGTGCACTCGAGAGAGAAAAGGTTTAAACGAAGCCCATTTTTGTTACTGCGAAATTACCAGATTATCCCTCGTTCTGAGTATTATGTATGAACAACCCTTATTAACACAATTTCCAAAAAATACTTTGTTGACGGTAATTCTGAAAGTTGTTGAATCCCTTTAGTTATATGGTGACTGAAAGTGATCTAACAACTAACAATATTAATAGTTGTCATCAAAAAAAATATTCCTGCACAAAAAGTAAAAGTAAATAAAATATATCCCCACCAACAACTTTTATTTTTGTTTATTATATAACTTAATATCTTGTTTTAATCAGATTAAGCATTTATACGATGTTGTATAAAGAAAATTACTATTAATAAAAAAAATATTAATAAAAATAACATACATCAAACTTGTTTTTTTTTTTTTTTTGTCATTTGATTGCTTTAATTTACATAACAATTTGCCATATATTCAAAGCAATTAATTTGAAAAAAAAATCACTTAATTATATTTTAAGAAAGAAAAGCCAAGTATGAATAGCATTAATGCATCTTTTTTACTAGGAGAAAGGAGGAATACATTTATGCAAGTTTCATTTAATTGGTGCTTACTAAAAAATTATATCTATTATTTGAACTATTATTCTGTGGGGATATAAGAATAAAGTCGATACTTCACTGTCAGTTCTATCATTTCTATATATTTGTAGAAGCATTGAATTTGTTGTAAATATATTGAATATCCAAATAGTATAAGTATTTAGGTGGTATATATATTCATCTAAGTTATATAAATACGTATGTATATATATATTCACATAAATTGTGTGAGAGCATAGTTACTCGTCTATGTGGTTGTTTTAATTTACATAGCAATTCGTCATATATATTCAAAGCAATTAATTTGCAAAAAAGAAAAATCACTTAACTATATTTTAAGAAAGAAAAGCCAAGTATGAATAGCATTAATGCATCTTTTTTACTAGGAGAAATGAGGAATATATTTATGCAATTTTCATTTAATTGGTGCTTACTAAAAAATTATATCTATTATTTGTACTATTATTCTATGGGGATATGAGAATAAAGTCGATATTTGAGTGAACTTCATCATCAATTCTATCATTTCTATATCTTTGTAGAAGCGTTGATTTTGTTGTAAATATGTTGAATATTCAAATAGTATATGTATTCAAGATATACACGTATTCAAGTTGTATACGTGTTCTACATTAATCATGTGGGAGCATAATTACTCATTAATTTCTACTTGTAAATAGATGTGGGATTTGAGGTTATGGTGTACTAAAATTTTTCAAGTTGTAAGTTCTCTCTTGTAATCCTCTTGAGAAATTAGTATTCATAATTTATATTGAAACAAAGTTTTGACAGTTTTACAATACGTTGTCAACACGAAAGTTCTGCCTAACCAAAGATTTTGATCATAAAAGGTATGTTGAGGTAAAATTTTATGTATTTTTATCACAGTCATTTATTTGATATATTTTCAGTTATACTATTATTTTATTTTATTTTATTTTATTTTATTTATCTTGATTTCATAGGCTGAAGCTCTGTAAAGAAATTCATATAGCGGGAAGCTATATTGATATTTTATTTACATAACCTGAAGTTACGTAAATGAATTTATAGCCTGAAGCTATTAAGAAATTTTTTTTTTTTTAGCCAACAGCTATGTTTTTTTTTTTCTATAACTAGAAGTTATGTCATTATTTCATTTATTTATTTCTCTAACATTATTAACAATATTTTATGTAAAATCACATGAGTTTTGTTCACGGGACCCACATATTTGTAGATTTATAAATTAGTTTGAACCTAATATTATGTATTATTACATTAAAATTGACGCTAACATTAATTTTTTTTTATTATGATGTCATTACTAATACTAACATTAACACTAACGTTAACATTGACACTAACATTTTCTTTTATTATTATGTACTATTGCATTAACATTGACACTAACATTTTATTTACACTAACATTTTCTTTTATTATTATGTACTATTGCATTAACATTGACACTAACGTTAACATTGACGCTAACATTTTCTTTTATTATTATGCATCATTACATTAACGTTGATACTAACATTTTCTTTTAATATAATGTATTATTACATTTTATTTTATTGCTTGAATAATTATTTATGATTAATTAGTCATTTCAATTATTTAATGAAATTGTTTTTGATGAACCATTTTTTTATGAAAGTGAATCAAATCTTACCAAAGTTATTTTTATTCAAGAAATGACAAACATTACAAAACTTGAATTTGTTGCACTAGGTATTTCTGAAAATAATTACTTATTATGGAACCTTGATGCCGAAGTATATCTAGATGCTAAAAATTTAGGAGAAACAATTAAAGAAGGAAATGATGCAACCTTGCAAGATCGTGCAAGGACATTAATTGTTTTTCGTCATCATCTCCATGACTGTTTAAAAATTGAATATCTTACAGTGAAGGACCCGTATATTCTTTGGAGTAATCTAAAGGAAAGGTATAACCATCAAAAAACCGTAATTTTACCCAATTGGATGCACCTGAGGTTGCAAGATTTTAAGATAGACAGTGAATATAACTCAATACTATATAGAATCAGCTTCGAATAAAAGTTATATGGTGATAAGGTTACTAATGAAGACATGTTAAAAAAAACATTCACTACTTTTCATGCCTCGAATGTGCTCCTGCACCAGTAATATCGAGAACGTAGATTTACAAAATATTCTAAATTGATATCATGTTTTCTTGTTGCTAAAAAAAATAATGAGCTTTTAATGAAAAATCATCAAGCCCGTCTAACGGGTTCTGCACCATTTCCTGAAGCAAATGTTGCATCAATTGTTAATCATAATCTTGAACACGGTCATGAGCACAGCCATAGTCCTAAACAAGGACGAGAACGTGGTAAAGGTTACACTAAATATACCCGAAATCGCGATGGTCAGTTTTTCCACCAGAAGTGGAATAAACCTAATTCAACACAAGCAAAGGGTAAAGGTTTACAAAATAAACCTATTAAGAACCAAGAAAATGCTTGTTATAGATGCGGCATGAAAGGCCATTAGTCACATACCTGTCGTACGCTCAAACATTTGGTTGACCTTTATCAAGCTTTGCTGAAGGGGAAAAGAAAAGAAGTTGAGATGAATTTTATTGATGGGAACATGGATATAACATATCCGGATATCTCAGACTTTGTTGAAGATCATAATAAAAAAAATTGATAATGAGACTGTTAAGAAGTTTTATAATATTCAATAATATCTTTCTGTTTCTGTATTTTTCTGTTTTAATTTATTTTAATGACATGTACATTTTTGTCTTATATATCTCCTTATCTTTATATATATTCTTCTGTTGTAATTCATGTATATTTTTGTTTAATTACATGAGTAGATGGATCTTCATAAAGAATGCTCAAATTTTGAGTTAAAAAGCAAAGATACGTGTCTTGCAGATTGTGCATCAACACATACAATTCTACGAAATAAAATATACTTCTTGAATTTGAAATTGGTTGAAGTCAATGTAAGCACAATATCAGGAATTACAAACCTGATTGATGGTTTCAAAAGAACAACTATAATGTTGTCTGGTGGAACAATATTACAAATTGAAAATGTTTTATATTATATTAAATTCAGAAGAAATTTACTCAGTTTTAAGGATATCCGTAGAAATGGATATCATATTGAAACCATGAATAAAGATAGTAATGAATATCTTTATATTACTTCATTCTCTTCTGGGAAAACGAAAATATTGAAAAAAATTTATGCTTTATCTTCTGGATTATATTTTACAAATATAAAGTCAATTGAAACAAATATGATCATGAACTAGAAGTTCAATGATCCAAAAACATTTATAATTGGCATGATCGGTTAGGTCACCCTGGATCCTCAATGATAAGGCAAATCATAAAAAATTTGAATGGGCATCCACTAAAGAATTAGAAGATTCTTATTCAAAGGGACATGTGTGGACCTATCCATCCACCTTGTGGACCATTTCGTTATTTTATAGTTTTAATTGATGCATCAACTAGATAGTCACATGTTTATTTACTTTCAACTAGAAATGTTGCATTTGCTAGACTTCTTGCACATATAATCAAGTTAAGAGCCAAATTCTCAGACAATAATATTAAGACAATTCGTCTTGATAATACTGACAAATTTTCATCTAAAACATTAATTGATTACTGCATGTCAATTGAAATTGATATTGAGTACTTTGTCCCTCATACTCATACTCATAATGATTTAGGAGAATCTTTGATCAAACACATTCAGTTAATTGCTCGACCATTATTTATGAGAACGAAGTTACCAACTTCTGTCTGGGGACATGTTGTTTTCCATACCATGACGTTAATTCGCATTAGACCCACTACTTATCATGAGCATTCCCCCTTACAGCTTATACTAGGTCAACAACCAAATATTTCACACTTAAGAAGTTTTGGTTGTACAGTGTATGTCTCAGTAGTTCCTACAATGTTGGTTTTAACTCTCCTTCAATTATAAGATACCTTGAACCTACGATGGGTGACATTTTTACTGCTTGCTTTGTAGATTGTTACTTTAATTAAACAATCTTCCCACCATTATGGGGAGAAAAACCAATTCCAGAAGAATTGCAAAAAATTGCTTTGAATGTATCAACTTTGTCTCATTATGATCCACGTACAAATCAATGTAAACTTAAAGTTCCAAGGATCATCCATATGCAAAGAATTGCAAATCAATTATCTGATGCATTTACAGATATAAAGAAAGTGACTAAATCTCACATAACATCTGCAAATATTCCAGCAAAAATTGATGTCCCCGAAGGACAAATAGATAATTCATTGGCAATGAATCAATAAAACGCTTCAAGCGTGAGAGACCAGTTGGTTCAAAAAATACATTTCCTAAAAAATGAAAGAAACAAATGAATGAACAGAAAAATACTTTAGAAGAAGTACAAGGTGAAAAACAATTGCCCATTGAAAAGGATTAGTCAAAGGATTATATACCTCTTGAAGAAGAACATGATATGGAACAATTATCCCCTGAAAAGAAACAAATACCTGAAAATGAAATTATCTCAATAAATTATATGCATACTAGAAAGTATGAGATCGAAATAATATTGTTCCAAATAATGTATTTGCTTTCAATGTATCCCATGAAATTTATAGTGACGAAGATCCAGACCCACAAATAGTGGATGAATGTCAATAGAGAAATGATTGGCAAAAGTAGAAAGAGGCAAGAGATGTAAAGCATGTTGGATATAAATGTCAACAAAGTTGAACTCGTTGAGAAAACAAGAGGTATTTGGACCAGTAATCCAAACGCCAAGAGATGTAAAACGTGTTGGATATAAATGGGTATTCATACGAAAGAGAAATGAGCAAAATGAGATTACAAGATATAAAACCCGTCTTGCAGCTCAAGGTTTCTCACAAAGACCTGATATTGATTATGAGGAAACTTATTCTCCTATCAGTGACGCAATTACATTTCGTTTCATAATAAGCCTTGCAATCTCAGAATGACTTGAAATGTGTCTTATGGATGTCATCACAATATATTTGTATAGATCTATTGATAATGAGATATATATGAAAATCCCTGAAGAATTTAAAATGTCTGAAACACATAATTCAACACCTCGTAGCATGTATTCAATAAAGTTACAACGGTCTTTGCATGGTTTGAAACAATCGAGTCGTATGTGGTACAATCGCATCAGTGAATATTTACTTGAAGAGGGATATGTGAATAATCAAATATGCCCATGTGTTTTTATCAAAAAATCATCACTTGGATTTGCAATTGTTGCAATATACGTTGATGATTTGAATATTGTGGGGACTTATAAGGAAATTGTCAAAACCTCTGAATACTTGAAAAATGAATTCGAGATGAAAGATCTTGGAAAAACAAAGTTTTGTCTAGGCCTGCAAATCGAGGATTTCCCAAATGAAATTCTTGTCCATCAATCAAATTACATTGAAAATGTTTTAAAGCGTTTTAAAATGGACAAGGTATCCCTTGAGTTCCCCAATGGTTGTAAGATCACTAAAAGTGAATAAAGACTCTTTTCGCCCTCATGAGAATGAAAAAAAAACTACTTGATCTTGAAGTATCATATCTCAGTGCAATAAGTGCACTTATGTATCTAGTAAATTATACAAATATTGTTTTTTTTTTTTTGTTAATTTTCTTGCTAGGTACAGTTCCAAACCAAGTCAAAGACATTGGAATGATGTGAAGCACATATTGCGTTATATTCGAGGAACAAGTGATGTGAGTTTATTTTACTCAAGAAAAGAAAAAACAAAACTGCTCGGATACGCAGATATTGGATACTTATGAGATCCTCATAAAGCTCGATCACAAACGGGATATATTTTCACTTATGGTGATATTGCTATATCATGGAGATTTGTGAAGCAGATAATGGTTGCTACGTCTTCGAATCATTCGGAAATCATCGCAATTCATGAAACAAGTCGAGAATATGCATGGTTGAGATCTATGATTCAACATATTCAAGAATCATGTGGATTATCATCAATCAAAAATTTTCTTACAATATTATATGAACAACGCAACATGTATTGCCCAGTTAAAAGAAGGTTATATCAAAGGTGATAGAACCAAACATATTTCACCAAAATTATTTTTCACGCATGAGTTACAAAAGAATAGTGAAATTGTTGTCCAACAAATAAGATCGAGCGACAATCTTGCTGACTTATTTACCAAAACTTTGCCAACTACAACTTTCAAGAAAATTATATACAACATCGGGATGCGTCGATTTAAAGATCTCTCAGGCAAAGTTACAGAAGTTAATTCACCCATGAAATCTTGAGGGGAAGAATTAAAAAATGAGAGTTATTGTTTAGTGCATTGTATTTTTTTTCCCTACGCTACGGTTTGGTCCCACTGAGTTTTCCTAGCAAGGTTTTTAACAAGGTAGTCATAACAGTATAAGACTCCAATAGAATATTGCACTCTTTTTTCTTCAACTAGATTTTTTTCCATTGGGTTTTCTCTAGTAAAGTTTTAACGAGGCATATTCTACGTATGATGGATATTCAAAGGGAGGGTGTTGTAAATATGTTGAATATCCAAATAGTATATGCATTCAAACGTATGTATATGTATCCCATATGAATTATATAAGAGCATAGTTATTAATCTATGTGAGAGCATAATTACCCATTTCTACTTATAAATAGACGAGGGATTTGAGGTTATGGTATACTAAAATTTTTCAAGTTGTAAGCTCTTTCTTGTAATCCTCTTGAGAAATTAGTATTCATTATTTGTATTAAAATAAAGTTCTGACAATTTTACAATAAATTTTAAAATTTTTTATTTTTTATTTGCTTGCAAGGTCATTGGTTTTAATGTTATTTTTGGACACATTGGTGGGAGGTATTTGGCCACAAAGTAGTGTTGGAGGGAATATAATATGTTTTCTTGAAGACCAAGAAAGCCCTATTCGTTTTTAGTTTTATTTGCTTGCAAGGTCATTGGTTTTAATGTTATTCTTGGACGCATTGGTGGGAGGTATTTGGCCACATTGTTGTCTTGTAGGGAATATAATATGTTTTCTTGAAGACCAAGAAAGCCCTATTCATACCTATGCATGCAAGACACTTATTTATTCATTGTCCACTGCATAGTATGATTTTGAATATAACTTTTAAGTCGTAAAAATATTTCTCTTTTTTATAAACTACGTTCCAACAAATATAAAATGATCACAAAATATCAAATATACAACACAAAGCTTCAAACAGTTGCTGCTTTTATCATAATCTCAATAATATTTTTTTATTTATTTATAAAAAATCTTAATTTCTTACCCATATTATAAATAGTTAAAGGATATTTTTAAAACAATTAAATCTAACCAACTCACCTTTTTTATCTCTATTTTTTTAACAACACACGCAACTAAAAAGACTTAATTTTTTACACACTTTTGAAATTAAAATAAAATAAATATAAAATATAAAATATAATGTATCAATTACACACGTGCAAGTTCACTACTTACATTAATACGAATTCATCATAATTATTACTTAATCACATTATTTACTTTACAATATAAATATGACAATATTTATTTGGCCAACTTCTCAACCAACTCTTCAAGGGCATGTTCATTCTTTATATTTTGAATCCATCTCGCCTTGATTCTGATTTGTTCAATGCTTTGTTTCAAATTCATAGTGAAGGAAGGATTGGGTTGGCTTGCAAAGAACTCTTCCACTTCCTCTGCCATTTCTTCACTAGAAAACTAGTACAAAAAGATAAGTTGGGTAAGCTACTTAAACATTCAAAAAGTTCATTTTAATCAGACATAGTGTTGGGTATATGTGGATTAAATAATAGTTTCATATGAACAAGTTCATTACATAAAATATAAGTTGGAATATCATCCTCAATAACATTAAGGCTTTTTGGTTTTAAGTCTCATATCTAAGCCCAAAGGTGAAAAAGTCAGGCTATAATATCCGTACGAGTTGAGATATAGGCGTTGTTTGGGAGAGATTTTCCAAAAGTATTTTTTCGATAAACGCTTCTACCAAAAAAACTTTTGAGAAAAGCTGGTCCCTCATAGCTTCTTCTAAAAGCTGAGTTTTTTTTTTCACCGCAATTTAGCAAGAAGTAAGTGTTGTCAAACACTTCCAAAAGTGTTTTTACTTCAAATGCACTTTGCAAAGCTTTTCCAAACGGGCCATAGTACCCCTCATGTAATTACTGGTCTACTTCAGGAACACGTTAAAAGTATAAAAAGAAATCTTTTAATTTAGTTTTTATTTCTATCTTCCCTAATTGTACTTCATGGTCACTAAATTCAATGTATACCATGAAAAAAAAAATTCATAATAAAATTTTGGTACATACCAGCGAGACTATATCTCTAATAAAACGGGTGATTAGAATGTTGGACCATTTTTTCAAGATCAGGTCCCAATTTTCCTGCAATCAAATTCAGTAATTAATTAGCTTTGATGAACAACACACACATTATATAGATGTTGTGTGCATGAAATAATTAAGCACATGTAGTAACTTAGCATTAATTTCAAGCCACAAGAAGCTACTTTCCACAGCCTTAGACACTCACTTTTACTATCACATTCTCTCATTTGAAATGATTAACAACAATGCAAATGCAACAATCAAGATATATATTATGTGACTTTGTAAGAGAGAAAATTTAGATAAAATGTAGAAGAACTGATATGCATTTCACCTATAATGCTAATCTAACTACAAAATAATGCAATTACACATTTATGTTCATTAGATGTGTATGGTTTACACATCTCAAAGCGTGTGATAAATGATCCAATGAATAAAAATATGTATTTGCATTGTAGTTGTATTTTTTTTGCAGTTAGATTAGTATTTTCAATAAAGAAATAGGTTACGAAGTAGTTACCTTCAACCAACACCATGCTACTTCACGACCTTCTACGCTTATTCCCGCAAGTCCGTAAACGATGTCTTGACCTCGAACCTAATGACATAATAATGATGATATTGACAATAAAAGTAAATTAATATTATTTTTTGTTTGAATAGCTTAGTTTATCAGCAAATCATGGTACCTCTGAAGATAGAAAAAAGTTGAGAACTTCAAGAACAACATTTGGTTCAGAACTACACGCCATCGACCCTATAAAAAAAGACATCAGCAAATCAATATCCATTATAAAATAATTAATTATGCTTATATGATTATATTTGAAGGGCAGACCTTGACACAATGGTTGAGGTTCAAATCCAAAAACAGTCAATCTAATGTAAAGGTAATTAAGATTGTCCCTTCCCCATACCTGGCTTGGCAAGTAGCCTCATGCACTGAATACGCCCATTACGCTTAGATGCTAATTATGTTTGTATGAGATAATACTTACGCAGAAGTCGCGCTTTTTCTTGTCCCACATCGGCATCTCTATACACGTTTAATAGAGATTCAAATCCAGTTCTATTTGTGGAATTGACATTCCTCATCACAGAAACATATGCAACCTAAGGAACATTGCAAATATTTAGCTCTTCTAATGCAAATAAAGATAAAGACAAGTGCGCACACACACACACACACATATAATCAAGAGGGAAAATGCTAAAATAACATTCATAGTGTACATCCAAGGTGTACATCACTATTAAACACCATTGGATTACCTCGAATCATGTACCAATACATGATTCGAGGCAATCCAATGGTGTTTAATGGTGATGTACCTTTTGGGTGCTAATGTAGCATCACTCAATCAAGAGAATAGATTATCATTAATATGTACCCTTCTCATGTCAGCGGGAAGAAGTGGAGCGTTTTTATCTTCTGAGAACGTAGAGAATCGCTTGGTTGCTTCAATTTGAGTTTCATGATGCCCAAACATGGCTAATGCAGTCAAGACTTCACCTCTCAAAAGTGCATTTAAGTGGGATTCACCAGAAACAGGGTCCCAACCTAGTTTCCTGCCAATAAAAGATAGAGATTAATATATATATATATATGTTTGATAAAACATGTATTAGGAATAGATTATAACAGAAAAAGTATATAGATGTTATTTATTTATATTTAACTTTGAAACTAAGGAGGCCTATGATTTCTTGCTATATCTATCTAAAACCACACAAAATCATATAAGGACATGTTAAACATCAACTAAGAAGACATGACCACTTATATGCAAGGGCTGGGCAAGTTCATTTGGTCTTTAATATGTAAAACATTGGTCAAGAAAATGAATCTTTTCCTTAATTTACTCTAAGGTCTAATATCAACATGGTATCCGCAATCATCAAAAAAAGAAAGAAAAAAAGTAATTTTCTATATTAGACGAGTTATATATAGCAGTAAAAAAATCAAAAGAAGAAATTTGATTCAAAATTAATACAATAGGGAATTATCTGAGATATGAAATGCTTACTTTGCCGAAAACAATAGTAGATCGTTGAAAAACTTTATCAACTTATTAAATGAGTTTGGAATGACGTCTCTTGAGATCTCTGCAACACTATAACATATCTGATGAAAAATATTACAAGGTATATATCCATAAGGTTTATGTACACGGATGTCATATGGACTTTTGAGGAGATAAGAATTAATGATGTAATATTACCTCAATCAGCTTTGATAGCACAGTATAATCAAGTTCTTTTGTATAGATATCCATCAAGGAAAGTAAAGATGATAACGGCAACTCACAGGCCTTACAAAGAGCATATGAATCATCCAAAATACCTGAAGATGAGAATGATCTGTAAGAAATTAGATCAGTTCTTGTCAAATATATCAAAAAAATTGAAGACTTACCAAATCTATCTGATGGAGAAAGATATCCAGCCTTTATTGCTTTCTTTAGTTGAGCTTCAAGTATGTCATCATACTTTACCCTGTAGAAACCAGTTTGCTTGGCATTGACTTTAAGCCAGGGTTGCTTAGTATCCGCTTTTCCATGTTTTATATTCTCAGTAGAGCTATTGTGATCATCTAACAAGCAAAATACATCAGATATATCCATCTTTCCGAATTTTGAGTCCAATAGGAAATTCTTGCAAATATCGTATGAACCAAAACATATGGTAATTGGAATGATCCATTGTGCATCTCCATGTGAGCCAGATGAAAGGAATTGTGACTACAACAAATAAAATAAAAAAATGAATAACACATGCAAGTATCCAAACTCCATATATATATATATATATATATATATATATATATATATATATGTTTTGTATAGTTAAGGTGATTTGAGCCATTATATAACTACCTGCTTGAACTCTAATGTACCATTTTCGTATTTCACATAGAGAACAGGATACCCCTTCTGCTTTGTCCATGTGTCCATCAACTTGTTCACATGAATGCTTGATTCTTCAGAGAGAACATCCCATAGATCTTTTGTTTTAGTATTTTTCCATGCATATTTTCTCATGTAAGAGGCCAGAGATCTCTGTTGTTAAAAAATGAATCACATGCTAGAATAATTATCAAATTAGAATGGAGCATAGACTACATGTTAGAATAATTATCAAATTAAAATGTAGCATAGACTACATGTTAGAATAATTATCAAATTAAAATGAGATTCTTACCTGAAATATATCATTACCAAGATAACCTTGAAGCATTTGAATTATTGCAGATCCCTTCTTATAGCTTATTGCGTCGAATATTTCGTCTAGTGAACGAGGATGGTTTACCTCCAACTAAAAGAATTATATATCAAGAGTCAAGATTAATCTGATTCAGCTGTGTTTTATACCAAAAAGGGTAGGCATCTAAAGGAGAAGATAAATGATAATTGTTAATAATCAATAAATAGGCTTATGTTAGATTGCATATTCATAAAAGCTTATTTATTTGAAATCAATATTCAAATTAGGGGAAAGCTTCTTGAGGTGAAGCTACATGGTTTTGCAATGTAAATATCTTTTACCTCAATAGGGTGTGATTCTTGCAGTGCATCCAACTTTAGGCCACCATTAGTTTCTTCAAGAAATTGATTCCACATTTTCCATTCAGGAAAAAATGCGTCAACGGCAAGATAGCTCACCTGGTAATATAATTCAATGCTTAAAATTTGTCATTAACTCAAGAAAGGGTACTTGTTAGCGATGGCGTTTTAACTGTGACTTGCTTATTACAAGTTTGAAGAATGGAAACATGACTAATCTTACCCATGTTTCAAAACCTTCATTAAGCCATATATCAGTCCACCATTCCATTGTTACCAGGTTTCCGAACCACATGTGGGCTACTTCATGTGCCGCAACTATTGCAACCTGAGCAAAGAATACAAATTCACGATCAGTTAGTTTAACTCACAAGGAATTGATCTTATGCATGTGTCTCAAATTTGTGTTTGGTGCTAAGATATACTACTAGAAGTAATGATAAAGGCAAATCAAAGGCACTTTTATAAAGCCATAAAACCAACAACAGATCAGTTTTAAAGATAACAAATTCTCTTTTCATTATGCATATAAAGCCAGAAAGTAAGTGAAATGACTTCAAGTTCTACGAATTACCCGTTGCTTGTTAGCTGCGGAAGAGTGTAATTCATCACAAAGCAGATCTGTTTCACGATATATGATCAAGCCATAGTTCTCCATGGCACCCGCAGCAAAGTCAGGGACGGCAGCCATGTCTAGTTTTGGAAGGGGATATGGCATTGAGAAGAAACTGCATTTTGCTCCACAAGGAGCAGTGAAAAGATAACCAGGACAGTCAATAATAATGACCAGAAGAACCACTGCATGCACTACAATTATACGGAAACTAAATCAGCAATATCATACGGCTACTGCAAATTTACAGTTTTTTTATCCATCATTCATATTTTATACGAGACTAGCATTCATGCATGTGCGTTGCACATGGTTTCTACTATTATCAATAACTTTTATTTGGTTGCAGCAAAATCATTTTTTAAGTTTTTATCTAATTAGAAGGAAAAATTTGTTCTTTATTTAAAATAAAAGTGAAGGTAAGGCTGGTAAGCAAAAGTAAATATTGTAACTAAGGAGGGCAAGACCGAAATGCTAATCTAAACCTTAAAAAGTGGAGGAGCATGAGATTTGGAGAAAAAAGTTGGATTGTTAACGGGGTACTATATCACCCTTTAAAAACTAAAACTATATTACAAAATTAATATCAAACAATTAGGTTTTCAAGGGTGTTTTTGAAAACATGACAAAAATGATCACACGTGAGTATTGAAACTTTTGGCATTATATATAGTATAGAAGTATAGATATTGATAAAAAGAAAGAAAAGCACATACTTCTTATAAAATTCCAATGAATTTAAGGCAACTTTCAGAGCGAATTTCCCACTTTCACTTTTACCAACAGGGCCGTACACGCGAACTTTAGTACCTGCAAACAGAGCAAACAATGTAGACTCTGGAGGCAAAGCTTTTAAGTAACTCATCTGATAAGAAAGAAAGAAAGAAAGAAAGAAACTGTTTCTATTCATACCATCAGAGGTAGTATCTTCAATGTGATCAAGTACACCAACTACAAGGGCCACCAAGTAACATGACATGACCGGCGATTTCTCGAAGTAAACGGTCTTGAAATCCCCATTGAACTTTTCATCAATAACTGGCATGTTCGATAATGCTATCAATTCAGATGGCACTCCTACTGTGACCTTGAAGGTAGCCTGTTCAAACTCTTATGGCCTAAGAGCCCTTTGAAAGATCAAAATGGATAAAGAAAAGTTCGAAGATTTTTCTGTTCTGAAGGGTTGATCTAGATTTTTGCCCGATCCCAAATTAAACGCCAAATAAATGAACTAAATATTGCCCAAATTGGTAGGTTGAAATGCAAATAAAGATAAATAGATAAGAAGTCGATCAAATCGATACTCAAGTTTCTTTTTTCATTAAAATTACTTTTCCTAATGTTTTGGGCATGTATATAATTCAGATTCAATAATAAATGCCAAGTCAAATCTTAGATTGAATGCTCAGAGATTAGTACTACTACTGATTACATTCATTTAAATCATAAAACTCACAAATTTTTACTAATATTCTTCAAAGCTTCTTGTGGTGCAATAAACACATGAAACCAGATTACAAAATTAGTTTTGCTGTGCTAATTAATCCTTCCGATCTGTAGACAAAGCTAACTGAAACACCAAAAGTTTTCCATACACCCAAGAGTACCTTCATAGCAGGTTCATCCCAGCACGGAAAACACCGGCGAGTCTCCACGGCTGCAAATTGGGTAACTGCCATATTTTTCTTCTCTTCCCCAACAACATAAGCACTGCAATAGACAGAGATAATTCAAGGGTAATATTAGCTAAACTTAAAAAAAAAACTCAAAACTCAAACTCATGTGAGGTGGCATCATCTACACTATAGATGGGAGATAAGTAAATTCAAATGATAAAAGCACTAATGGTGTAGATGATGCCACATCACATGAGTTTGAGTTTTGAGTTTTTTTTTTTTTTTCCTAAGTTTATTTAGCATTAACCACATATATACAAATATATATATATAGCAAATCAACTAGAAGAATCAGAATAATTATTAGCATAAGAGCAGTAAAAGCCCACCCACCTTCTGTAAAGCCCCTTCATGTGCTCATTAAGAACTCCTGAAAACCTAATGTTCAGAATTCGCTCTCCCACGGCAAGAACATCATGGAAGATCAACACAAGTATCTCATCATCTTTGTCCACAACAACATCTGAGGGACAAAATTCCTGGGAATCAATTAAAGAATCAAATTAAACAAAAATAAGGGTAGTTACAAATGAATCTAAACATGATAAATCATGAATCAAAAGACCCAGATAATATCACTACCTGCTGATTAGGGCCCTTGAATATTACATCACCCACTACTAATTCAAGAACATTTAAGACCAAAAACCTGGTTTCTTCAACTATATTCAACTGGATTTCAACTGTTCCATCAAAAGTACAAGCTGATAAATCGAGTGTCAGCATAAGATCATAGTGTTTTGGGATTGCAAATTTGGGTAATCTTGTTCGGCCTTTGAATTGCTCATACTTCTCTTTCTGCTCCTCCATCTCCTCTGTTCTTTTCCTTCTCTCTCTCAGTGGCTCACACAAAGCATAAAGATGAGAAGAGGTAGGAGAGATTGTTTTTCCAGGAGATCAAGAAAACAGATGAGTTTTTCTAGTGGCTCAGTGTGTTCAGATGACTTGAGTGGTGTTGAAAGATTGCTGATTTTGTTAATATTGATGAAGGTGACCTGTGACGGCAACTATGTAGAAGAATGATCTAATATGGACAAAAAAAAAACTGATTTTCAAAGTTTTGAAGTTTTAATTTCCTGTATGGCAAGAGGGGTGGCGGGAGGTGTTCATCAGATCGACGACCCAAATCGAAAAATCAAACTAAATCAATGTAATTGGTTTAGTTTGATTCGATTTGAGTTTTAGTTTACGCCCGAATTGAGCCAAAAAAAAAAAAAAAAAGAATAATATGGTTAATTCTTTCATAACACAAACTTTAGAAAAAAAAAATCATCATTATTATTAAATACAATAATATTTTTTATTTTTTATTTTTAATAATAAAATTATACGTTATTTTCTTGGAACAATTAAAAGTGTTTTGAAAAAGGTAAAATAATGTTAACTATAAGATTTATAGTTATAAATTTGACATATGTAACCCGATCACCCCAAACCGAACAAGTTCAGTTCGGTTTCAATTTTTGGTAAAAACTGAACCAAACTGAGTTTTGCACACCCTTAGGTGAGACCATGATATGTTTTGAACTTTTTATTTTGTTTTGTTTTTCTTATTTGTTAATATAAATATTTATTTTTAGTATTTGTTCGGTTCTAAAATATCTAGCTAAATGTGCAAATGTTGGTTAGCTTTAACATTGTACATCTAAACCTTTTTAGTTAAAGTTGAAAGTTTTTCCTTTCCTAATAAAAAGAAAAGTATGACCATAATAGTTGGTTCATATGGTCATCATCGGAGCCCTTTATGACCTTTATTGTTGTACTCACCTTCTTAGCCCATTTTAACTTTTTTTTATCCTAATGCTAGCATCCTCCAAACCTTAACCTTGTGTAAACATTCAAAAAAAAAAAAAATTATTTAGCTAAAGGCAAAAAATTTCATAACAGGTACTGCACTTGTGTTAGTAAGATCTATACTTTTTATTTTTATTTTTATTTTTAACTAAAAACTTAATTTTTTTAGTTTTTAAGTTTTTATAAAGGTGGGTAGTTCAATATAAAACCTTTTTGCTACTGAAACTATCCAAAATAACCTTCTTTAGTAAAGCCGTGTTTGGCGCGCCTTAGAAACTCAGTGCAAAATTGAAGGAAACACAAGATTGGCGTGCTTAACAAGCTAATATTGCGACTGTGTTTGGAGAAACTCACGATGACTAACAAGCCCTGAGTAGCCCCAAACTAACTAACTACCAAAGCAACTCACCGTGATCTCTCAGTATCACTATAAATTTGCACAAAATATCTTACCTTGATTCTATTTAACTATATTTATTTTCTATTATTGTTTCATTTATTTTATATTTTTCTATTGGTTTGATATTATAACTTTTTTTCATATTTGAATACTTCTAATGCCCATCTATAAATCATATGGTATGAGTTAAAAGAAAAACAGAAAAATCAATTTGTGTCCATTCACTAGTTCTTTTATATTTTCAAGTTAAATATAAATATTATAATGGTTCAATAAGATGTTTTCTTTCGTACTATTTTTATTATGATATTTTATGCAATTTAATTAAGGTGAGTGGCGGTAGTAATAACAGTGAAGAGTGTAATAACTATTATTTTTAATCAGTTCAGATGATTAATTAAACTCTTTTGTAAAATTTGTCTTAAATTAATCGGATCTTAAATTTTTAAACCTAAGCTAATTTAATATGCAAATCAAACTCAACCAGCTCAACCCAACGTATGATTCAGGTTGCTCAGATTCATTGGGATGGTCGATAAGATTAACATCCTTAGTGGCACATAAAGGCCCTATTTAGAACAACTTTTGCTAACGTGGCATCCTTTGAGGGCAAGCCGAGAGGGTGTGACAATTAATTTGGTATCAGAGCACGATTAAAAAAAGGACGAATTCAAAAATTATGATTAAAGGTTCTCATGATATAAGGGTGGCGAAACACCAACTTAAGCCTTGACATGACTACATAGCTAGCTACCATAGAGGTTGGTTGTAATTGGAGAGGTTGATCCTAAAATATGTTATGAGGTATGCTTATGCACTACGTAATTTGGTAGGTCACGATCATTAGACACGTATAAGCACAGTTAATTTTTTTTTTTCTGAAAAGCACTAAAAAAAAAAAAAAAAAAACGTCTTTGAAAAAAACTAGTCTTACCCAGCTTTTTTAAAAACAAAAAATTATTTTTTCTACCACAATTTAAAGAAGCAAGTATTGTCAAGTACCTTCAACAATATTTTTTTTTCCAAAGGGAGCCAAAATATATTTACATATATTTTGAAATGCTATTTAGGCCCCTTAAAAACTAAAGCTATAATAATTATTAAAAACTTTTAAGGGTGCATTTGGTAATGGAATAGAATAGATAAGATTATTTTTAATCTTATTTCTACGTTTGGAAGCCGATCGGGATATGATTAAAAATAATCTCACCCACCATTATTATCCCGCACTAATTTTTTATTTATATTTTTTTCGATTCCTTTGGCTGCTGGTTTTTGCAAAATTGCAAAAACAATGATTGCTGGTTTTATTTTTTTTTAATGTAATTTAAAAAAAAATAAGTTTTAAAAAATATTTAATTAATTTTTATTTTAATTTTATGGATTGCACCAAACACAGGACACATTATTTTTAGTCATATCTTATCTTATTCAATCCAATCTAATCTAATATCATAAAATTAATCGTATCCTTTTTTTTTTTTATTCACTGTTGAGTGCCACCCAGGTGGTATCCACCTCTGTTTGATGGCCAACTAATCTACCTGGATTCGACCTGGTTTAGATTACAAAGATGCAAAGGTCTCCAAATAAATGATAGTTTCATATACGATGAGAGTTTTGAACTCGCAATAAATGATAGTTTCATATACGACGAGAGTTTTGAACTCGCAACCTCACTTAAACGAATGACAAGTAATCCAAACCAACCAAATGTTAGGTATTAATCCTAGGCTTCTATGCCAATTCTCTTTCTGATATTCGTTTCTTCTCAAAGTAGCAGAAGACGAAAAGAAGAAATAAATGAAAAAAAGCTCAGAGCACTGAGAGCAGAACGCAAACGAGTAACAGAGTTCGCGAAAACCCCCTAAATCTCTAGGGTTTTTGTTTATGAAGAATTGATGAAGCTCGCAGGTTTGAAATCCATTGAAAACGCTCACGAAGAATCAGTGTGGGCAGTGACATGGGTGCCGGCGACTGACGCGAGACCGGCGCTTCTGCTCACCGGATCACTGGACGAGACCGTAAAGCTGTGGAAATCCGACGATCTGGTCTTGGAACGAACCAACTCCGGCCACTGTCTCGGCGTGGTCTCGGTGGCGGCTCATCCTTCTGGAGTGATCGGAGCTTCGGCTTCTCTCGATAGCTTCGTTCGAGTTTTCGATGTTGATACGAATAACACGATTGCTACGCTTGAAGCTCCGCCGTCTGAAGTCTGGCAAATGCAGTTCGATCCCAAGGTAATTGAAAGGCGCTTTCTCTTTTTTTCTTTTTTTCTGGTTTGGTTTTTTAGGGTTTTGAAGTGATAGTCGTTTGAGCACTGTGAATTCCTGTTTTGAAAGTTCTGATTTTTTTTAGGGTTTTGAAGTGGCAATGGTTTGAGCATTGTGAATTCCTGTTTTGAAAGTTCTGTTTTTTTTTTAATAGGGTTTTGAAGTGGTAATAGTTTGTGCATTGTGAATTTCTGTTTTGGAAGTTCTGATTTTTTGAAGTGACCGAGAGTTGTTTGCGTGTGATATGAACTTTTGGAATGGTGATATGTGGTCGGTTTTGTGTTTAGTGGTTGCTTCTACTTTTCTGACTTGGTTTTTTAGGGTTTTGAAGTGTTAATAGTTTTGAGTATTGAGAATTCCTGTTTTTTAAAATTCTGATTTTTTTGAAGTTTTAGAGAGTTGTTTGCATGTGCTGTGAAGTTTGGAAATGGTGTTTACTGTTTGGTTTTGTGAATTAGGTGAAGGATAGTGCTAGGGGGGCTCAGCTTTTAAACTCAGCTGGTCTACTCCGCCATCAAGTTCCTTAGATCATTCTAGATCCCTTCAATACATGCCTCTCTAGGATGATCTAAGGGACTTAATGATAAGAGTACACTAGCTGAGTTCAATAGCTGAGTCCCCTCATCATTTTCCTTAGATGAAAACCCCTCTTAAAATGTGTAAGCCATTAAGAGTCAAAGAGAATTGGGTTACTGGAATCGACTGGTGAGCTTTAGTCATGCTTTTGATTCACTCGCTTGCAATGCTTTTGGTTATAACTTGGTATCCTAAATTGCCAAATGACATCTTTGTACTTGCCTGGGCTGTGTACAAAGTGCTATAAATTTTTGAGACCTGATGTTTCTCTATTGGTTTTGTTTTTTTACCTTACAAGTAGCAATCAATAAATTGGAACTCAAATCTTAAGAATACAGCTTAATTGGCATCTTCTTCTATAATATTACAAGTAGGCACCTCTAAGCCAATACCATTGTAGGAAGAAAAAGGAAATAGGAAATACGGGTTATCTCTCTCCAGCTGGAATAGTGAAATCAGTATTCAGATGGCAAAAATCGCTTGATATTTGACATATCCAGCTAACTATTGGGAGAATCTTCCAAGGGTAGCTACTACTTCCGTTCATCACCTCAGCAATAAGCTTAAAATTGCTTGGAGCTTGAAGGTTCCTAATGCCCATGTTATGAGCTTGAACTAAGCCTTGATATGGGCCAGTAGCTTTAGCCTCCAAAGTAGAGTCCCCTTTTGTATTGCATTCATATGTGAGAATAACAGTACCTAAGACTGATGGAGGTTTTGAGGCAGCTAATGAGATTCAGGATTCATCCATTCATGTTTTTGATCGTCTTTTTAAGATGTAAGTTCAATTTAAGTTCTTGTTGTTTTTTTGTTGATCGAGAAAGAGGGTGGGTGGCCCAGGCCTAGCTATATATTTTGCAAGAGTATCAATTGTCCATAAGGTTCTGCATTTCTTGTGAGAGTAATGTTGGATTTTTCGGTTCACAAAATTCAATCTTTTTTTTTTTCACTGTTTCACAATTCTTCAATTCCCCTTGGTACTCTCTATTGAAAAATTTGGCAATCCCATACATATTATGACTTGGATCTGATCAATTCTTTTCTGAATATAAATGCAGTTCCCACGACAGCTGAGGATTTACTCTTATATATTTGTAGATATGTTCGAACAACAATAGTAGTTGTAAAAAGTCTTAGTTGAGTATGTCTCAATGACAGTAACAAAGTTTCAATGAGACTACCCACATAAGCACATTGATCCCCTTAGAAGGAACCATTCAAGTTTATAAAAATTTAGAAATCCAACCAGCTTGGGGAGCATTCTATAAAATTGAATTGGACTAGAAGCTCGCGTTCTAATGCCCAAGTCATAGCTGTCCGCTGTTTTAGCTTTCAGCTTCATCACACTACATTCAGGGCTCGTTTTGTGCGTGGGATATGATAAAATTATTTTTATGGGATTGAATTAGATTGGATAGGGTAGGATTAAACAATTAAAAAAAAAATGCAAAACTCATTACAATAGGATATAAATAATCCCCCCCCCCCTTTAGTCATCACTATTTTATCCCATTACAATCAATGTTGTCAGGATCCCGATCCGGATCAGTAGGATCGTACGATCCTACGCAAGGACCGATCCGGATCCCTTGTGGATCGGAATTTAATGGGATTGTGGTTGGATTGCGATCCAACTACGATCCTTTTTTTTTAACATTGGTTTAAAAAAAAAAACAGATTGTGATTTTGTATGTAGTTTTTTTGAAAAAGAAAAATATGTAGATTTAAAAAAAAAATACTTCGTTTTTTTTTTTTTTAATAAATTTGATTGTTTACTTGTTCTTGAATGGTTGTAAATTTATAAATGTGGGCTAGGACTCTATCTTTTGAACTACACTTCTTAAAATTTGGCTTAATTTATATTTATATGTATTATTTCAATGTTTTTTGGGTACCTTTATACACAAATAACATTTATAGTTTTTAATTGGTAGGATCTTACGATCCACTATCCGATCCTTAGGCCCCGTACCGATCTAAGGTAGGATCCCGATCCTGACAACCTTGATTACAATGGGATAACAATGAGGATGGGATTATTTTTTATTCCATCCTGGTCGGCAGCCAAACATGGGTTTGGGACTAAAAAAAGTCTTATCCTATCCAATCCCGCGCACCAAACGAGTCCTCAATCCATTAGAATTTCCTTGAAAATTGGAGTTATTTGACCATATAAACTTCGTAGCTTCTGTCAATATGGAATTGAATAGAAGGAAAATTAATTAATGGTCCTTGTCTTCCTTAGCTGCCCAGCACATATAACAGTCTTTAGTTGCAGTTATTCCCAATTCATGCAGCTTTAGTGCATTTCGGAGGCAGCCCATCCGTGCTTTACAATTCCGGTAACTGAGTTTTGGGTGATGAAGAAAAATTGAGTCACTTTATGTGAACTCACATTTGGCACATGATGTCTACCAAAGTTACATGCAGAACTGCAATGAACTTTTCATCTGTATGGGGCATCTGATTGATTCTATGTACAACGTTTAGTGGTATTCTATTGGATTTTCTCCTCTTTGAATTCTCATTCTCTAGATACAATTCATTTTACCATGCAGGGGCATCGTTAACATCAGCAATCAATCTTTGGTCTCTTTGTTAACTGTCAGCTATGATCTTGTACAAGACAACTGACGAAGTTGTACTGACCCCCTCTTTTTTTTTTTGGTAAAAAAAAAAATAGAAACCATAGCTTTAACCCATTAACCTAGTCTTCCCTAGGGATTTGTCTGTTTTAGGTTCAGCAAAGGTTTAAAGAATTCCGTTTTGAGCCAATTGTGTTGTTGCTAATGCACCAAGGATAAGTTCAGCTTAAATCCAAACTTTCCTCTGTACCAATATTGTTGAATGCCTTACAGGCTTGTTGAACATAGTATCTTGTGTTTTAGCACATATTATCTTGGAATGTTTCAACCATGTTTTGTGTTTTGTGTTTTGGCACATGTTATCTTGGAACTTCATGATTCTTGAACGTGTCTCTGAAGATTTTTTTTTTTTTTTTTTTTTTTTAAAGAATCTCTCTTTGAAGTTTTACCATTTGCATTTACCGTGTTTTTTATCCTATAACAAAAACAATATTATTGGCAAATAACATATACTATCAAACCTCCATCCACGTATAGTCAACTCATCTACAAGTTGAATAAATAGGTACCAGCAGATTACTTCTTTTGTTGTGAACCTGTTATAATCACAAATTAGATTATCTCTTGACTAATCAACTTAATTTTGTTCATTGTTCTTATCCTTGAATCAAGTTTACATATCTACTCGGCCCTCCCTCCATCCTTTCCCCTGCCCCCCCATCCCTAGAAAAATTAAGAATAAACCAAAACCAAATCCAAAGCTATTCATTGATATTCATAGGTGTCTTTTGTATGCTTTCTCTTAGTCACTAAACACCATGTGAATATCTTTCTTTTACTCAAATCATCCAAACCAGAGTTATGATGGCTCTACTGCTGGAAATTGGTTTGGTGTTTGGAACAGTAGATAAATATGCTTTGCAGTTTGCATTGGTAGGTGCGTTAACTCATGTTTTGCTTACTTTGAATGTGTATTGATAGGTGAGTTGATTCTCCTATAGTTAATCTGAATGCTCTTCTTCTTGATCTCTGATCAAATGGTTATGCATTTTCTCATGTTTAATATTTTCTATGCCATTTATCACTTCAGCTGCGGCAAACTTGTTTAATGCTCTTTGGATATTTTGTCCAATTTCCTCGATTCAGGAATGCCAGCTGACAGCTGTGATATCATATTGAATTTTTTTTCTTTATAGGCGTGTTTTCATGATCTAGAAGTGTAATCATACAACATATGCTGGGAGAAGTCTTGCTTAATGAGCAATCAGATACAGTCATCATAACATAAATGATCAAATCAACTAATTTCTCACACCCATTTGTTTGTATTGGTTAACCTTCTTTTCCATGATTCGATCAGACTTGTCATTGAACAATGATTCATTTATCTTCGTTTATGCTATTGATCTTGATGTCATTATGTTTGAACTCCTGAGATTATCATGGAAAACACCACCTGAAACTCATCCAATGAATAAATTTCATCAGGGAACTATCTTGGCAGTTGCTGGCGGAGGCAGCTTATCAGTCAAGCTCTGGGACACGGCCACATGGAAGCTGATAGCCACCCTCTCAGTGCCACGTCCTGAGGTTTCCAAGCCTTCTGATAGGAGTGGCAGTAGCAAGTTTGTTCTTTCTGTCGCATGGAGCCCTGATGGGAAGCGCTTGGCCTGTGGATCCATGGATGGCACAGTCTCCATCTTCGACATAGCACGTGCCAAGTTCCTCCACCACCTAGAGGGCCACTTCATGCCCGTAAGGTCTCTCGCGTTCTCTCCCATAGACCGGCGTCTTCTCTTTACAGCCTCTGATGACAGCCACATCCACATTTACGATGCGGATGGAAAGACCCTGATAGGACCCATGTCTGGCCATGCAAGCTGGGTTCTTAGCTTGGATGTGAGCCCGGATGGTGCAGCACTTGCTACAGGCTCGAGCGACCGGACTGTGAGGCTATGGGACTTGAACATGAGGGCGGCCGTGCAAACAATGAGCAACCATGCAGATCAGGTTTGGGGAGTGGCTTTCCGTCCACCAGGAGGAACCGGCGTGCGAGCAGGTCGGCTAGCTAGTGTTTCAGATGATAAGAGCATATCGTTGTATGATTATTCATAGAGAATTAAACAAGATAACAATGAGGGCAAGGAATTGGTTTTTAAAAACAGTCCTCTTTCTTCAATCATTTTGTTTCTCCAATTTATGAACAAATTTTGTTTTTCTAAAGCTTTTTTCAGGTCTTCCCTTGTTGGGCTATAGTGAAAGTGATATAAGTTTCCTTTCCGGTTTTCTCATGGAGATGGAGATGCACAGTTTGCATGCGCCAAAAAACAACTCTCAAATATCATATGTTTAAAGGGTCTTCTTCTTTATTTTATTTTTATTTTAGCATGTAGTAGTCGTGTTTTATAGTTTATTATTTTTGTATAATTACTCTATATTACTTATAATACAAATGTCTTGTAAACTTTTATTACATTTATTTTAATAATTAGTTTGAAGTTTAATATGATTGAATAAAAAAGAGTAAAATTGTTTTTCTTTTTTGGTGTTCCCACTAATTTTTGGAGGCAAGATTATTTTAGAGTCGGAAACTACATTGTTTGTTGAGCGTCCTTCTTTTAAATGGGTGGATGAGTGTAGGTACAAATTCAAACTTAAAATTGAGATCTCGTCTCTTAATTAAGACTTATATTTATATTTCGTCTCTTGTCCAAAGAGGCTACCTAATTTTGAATGGGGCAGGGGGAAGCTTTTATAAGAGAGAGCTCATCCCTTCCCCCAATAATTGGAAATTTTTAATCTAAGGTTAAAAAAAAGTACAGACACAAGGAAGAGGTGGAAATAAGTTAAAAGGTCATTATGATAATAGCTCTTGTGATAAGGTAACTATATTTTGAAATTATAATAACAATAAGATTAAAAGGGTATTTTTAAAAGAATGCTAAAAGAATGTATCACCCAAACTTTCAGCATTTTAAAAACTTAGATTTATTTTATCTTCTCATGTATACTTTTTTTTACAACTAAGTACTTAAATATCATATATATATATATATATATACTTTTTTAATCAGAAAGTATCTTTATGGTATATATTTCAATATTATATTTCTATCCTATATTGGGACTTATTTAAACTTTTTGTTTTTTCAAGCATTAATTATATTATACAGTTTCTTAATATTTCACGCCTAATTAATCTATAGTTTATACAAAATTAAAAATATACCAGATTACTAAAATGATGACTCTTTCTAATTTGAGGCTCAGGAGCAGTGATCTGAGTCCTTCACAAAATAGGAATTGAACTAAAAAGTCAAGAGATGAAAATAGAAAGTTAAATACGATTTTATTTTGGGTTTTGCCTTAAAATTCGATTCAGACACGAATTGGGTGATCAAATCTGTAAGTTCTATAGATAGAGAAATCTCAACCCATTGCCTACCATACTGAAAAACACGAGTTTCTTTCATCTTAATTGCACTACCTACTGCAATTCTTCGTTCGTTCGTTCGTTCAGTTCATTCATCCATGGTGTCGTCGGCGTCCGCGTCGAACAAGAAGCTGACATTGATTAGCAGTGATGAACAAGCTTTTGAAGTAGAAGAGAAGGTTATTACTGTTGCATCTGAGACTCTCAAGAACTTGGTAGAAGACGGCTGTTGTTCTACTACTACTACTAATAATAATAATGACAATAACAATGAAGCAGCAACAGCAGATATTCCACTCTTCAATGTACACGGCTCCACCTTGTCTAAAGTAATTCAATACTGCAACTACCATCATCATGATCAAGAACAACAACAACATCAAGATCAAGAAGATGAAGATGATATCGATCACAATAATAAAGATCAAGAAGAAGAAAAAGAAGGGTATTGTAATAATAATGATAATATGATGATGAGTAAAAAGAAGTGGGATGAAGAGCTTGTGGGGAGTGTGGATATGGATGGATTGTATGATATGATAATGGCTGCTAATTTTTTGGCTATAAAGGGATTGTTGGATTTGACAACACAGAGAGTTGCAGATTTGATAAAGGGGAAGAGTGTGGCAGAGATTCGAGGGCTTTTCAACATTGAAAATGATTTTAGTCCTGAAGAAGAAGCTGACCTCAGAAAGCAGTATCCTTGGGCTTTTGAGGAGTAGTATTGATTACTTATATATTAGAAGGAAGATTAGTAGGAACTTATTTAGTGGTTTTTTTTTTTTTTAAAATTTTTTTTTTATGGGTGGGTATGTTCTTTTTATATTTTTATTTTGCTAATTCATGTAAACATTGCATCTAAATTGTTATAGAATTCTGATTTAATCCTGATTGAATAATTTGTTAATTTATTTATGCCTACATTTATATGTGATTTGCTGAACTTGTTGCTTATTGAGTTGATGGATATGATCAGTTAGGAAATTGGGGAATCACAAAGCCTACGCCCAACAGAAAACAAAAGACAAAAGACACAAGATTTTGTTTTTTTCTTTCTTAACTTAATCATATGAATCGTTTATATACTAATTCTTAGAGAGTATAATTGTTCACCTCAAGAAAAAATCTTCTTCTAGGGGTGTGCCAAGAAGCCCCTGCAAGCTAAATGAGTAGTTTTTTTTTTTTTTTTTCTTAGTTGTAGTAGTAGTAGCAGTAGTGGTATTAGTAGTAACATTTGGTGTTTTCAAATTAATGTAAATAATGCATCTCTCATCTCTATTTTTTTAATATAATTCAATGCTAAAACAATTTCAAAAATATAAACTCCAATCCATAACCAAGCCAAGTGGAGAGTGGTGAGTGGTTTACTAGGTGATGTAATAAGTCATCAAATTAACTTCGATATAGATTTTGCATTTGAAACTCTTACGTATGCCCGGGTCTCAAAAAAGGGTCGGACCACTTCTAGGTCTATTATTCACAACCTTAACTTATTTTTACAACTTGAACCTGTAACCACAGTCTCATTAACTTTGAGGATGAATTTGGGTGAAACAACACCTTTGGGTATGTATATGCAAGACATGGGGTTATCAAATCAAAAGCCACCACTTAATCCTGCCAAGAAATGCAAATTGTACAAAGTTGGATGTTGTTGCATGTAAACTGATTTAGATCTTAGTGTTTCGTGGCTTGCTCCCCTTGGTAGCTACGCTGGAGAAGCAAGAGAGCTGTTCTATTTGGAAGGTTACCTCAAAGTGATTCATTCTGATTTTTCACTAATCTCTATAGATTCAAATTCATCAAGTGAAGCCCCATGGAGTTGAAGGCAAATCAGTGCAAAGTGAGTGTCAATTTGGCACAAGAAACGTGTAGGATTTCAAAGAAAAAGTAAAAAAAAAACACCAGATTTCTTGGGAAAAATTTGGAGGTTGAATTACAAAGATAGTAGAGGAACAAGATCAGGAACTGGAGCAGAAATAAAACAAACATGGTTATAACAGTTTGTCAGATCTTGCAATGGTAAGATATCTTGTTTTAGCAGCAGGCAGCAACTGCTATGCTAATACACATCATCACTGTGTTTCAGCAGCTCCATATATATATGGAGCTACTTCCTGAAATTTGTGTATTCACCAGCTCTGTAAATTGAACACAGAGCCATAAATCTGTTGTATATATAGGTTCATGATATATACAATACAACAAACAGAAGATTATGGTAAAATGGCAGCTAGCTGTTTGGTAGCTGAATCAATGCAGGGATGTTGGTGTTCCCTAGCTGTTCAATTCTATTCTATTTCAAATTCCATCACCAAAGTTCTGACCAAAAGCGCATATAATAAGATATCACACAATTAGTTGAAGCTGTTCCTTTTTCAAGATGCTGGTTTCACCCAAAAATGGAGTTCCTGGTTTCAAAAGCATGGCTCTACCTGTTGCTACAACAAGTAAAATGAAATATGACAGGTACAGAATTATATAACTTAAAATTTTCGTTGCCCCCAAATTCTCAAGAGTTAACTTCTCTCCTTATAGCCATGGATTTGAAAATTTCAAACAACAATGACAGTGGAGAATCCAGAAGAGTGATGGATCATCTTGTTTCTTAAGAAGAATTGACTAACAGAAAGGAGCAAAAAAATTAATAAGCAGAGGAACTAATTCTATAAGCACTGAATTCCCAGTGGAATTGCGCAACAAAGCTCCTTTTTATCATCCATGCACAAACTTTCTAGGGGTAAGTTTGATAAATTTTCCTGAGGAAATATAGATTTCCAGAGAAGTAATTTCTCAAGCAAATTTTCTCATGGTTGTTTGATTGCAAATGAAAAATGTTTTTACCTACTCATTTGGTGCAAAGAGAGGGGGGAGGGAAAAAAGAAGTTTCATTGAAGATGTGCACAAATAGATTCAATAGTATTACAAAATTTTCTCACAAGAAAACTAAACTTTCTAACATGTAGAGGTGAGAAAATTTGGGTGAGAAAATAAGGAGGTTGAGAAAAAATTTCTCTAGAAAATATAGGCAATTAAACACAACTTTCTCATTTTCTTGAGAAAATTTGTTATTTTCTCGAGAAAATAGCAATTTTCCAACTATCAAACATAGCCTTAATGATGTATAGAACAATAATCTGCAGTGTTTTGATTTAGAACCATTACAGCCATTTTGTCCATTTTGACCACACATAACAGTTAACACCAGACTACCAGTTTTATTCAATTGTTAATGCATTCCCCCTTGCACCTTCTAATTTTAACATGGGAAGGAAATTGATAGTAAACACAACATGACTAAATATAAGCGTTAGAGAGCATCAAAAACATATAATTTTCTCAAGCAAACAGAAATAGCAAATGAAATATACAAAATCTGAAAGAGAAGAAAGTATCCGCGCAATAGCAATTAGCAAAGTCTTAACTCTTAAAACATTTGCGTCAAGAACATACAATAAATACTAACCATTTCAAACCAAAATTTGAACATCTCCTAGGCTCCTACCAACAAAAATCTGCTCCAATTCCAACAATAATAAAAATTGAAACAGACACCAACACCAAATAAATAAAAGTGGCAATCATGCAAAAACTAGTCATACAGTTGCAAAAAGTAGGTTAATTAATTTCGATTCTTACTCAACAAATACTTCTTCAGGACATCCATGACCGGCCCGAAATCCGCCTTCACGTTCACCGGGGGATTAGCAAACTTGCACGCCATATCTGCTATCTCCTTTGAGTGGTAATCAATCTTGGATTGAGTGAATTTCAGCCCATGAGCAGTGCTAACCACAACCGTCCGATCAGTAGGCCTGATAACCCCACTTCTCCGAAGCTTAATCAATGCCGATAAAGCAACACCGGTGTGAGGGCATGTAAACATGCCCATAAGATCAGCTTGGGTCATTGCATCCATCAACTCTTCCTCAGTCGCTTCCTCGACAATCCCATCCGAATTCTTAAGCGCATACACAGCCCGATCAATAGAAACTGGGTCACCAATCTGAATTGCAGAAGCAAAAGTAGTACCCGCCTTCACTGCCTTGAACTCATTCCACCCCGACTTATAATGCAGGTACAATGGATTCGCGTTTGCCGCTTGGGCACAAACAAGCCTCGGAATCCTATCAACAAGCCCTAATTCCTTACACATTTGAAACCCTTTATAAAAAGCATAAATATTCCCCAGATTCCCCCCGGGAACAATCACCCAATCTGGCACCTCCCAATCGAACTGCTGCAAAATCTCGATTGCCGCCGTCTTCTGCCCTTCCAACCTCAAACTATTCAACGAATTCGCGAGATATATTGGCAATTCCGCCGTGATCTCGCGAATCAACTGCATACACCCGTCAAAATCGGTATCAAGACTTAAAACAAACGCGCCATTCGCAATTGGCTGAACCAATTGCGCCATCGAAATCCGATTCGCGGGCAGGAACACGATGGCAGGGATTCCAGCCGCAGCGCAATACGCCGATAAAGCCGCCGACGTGTCCCCGGTCGACGCACACCCAACACCAACAAGGGGCTTATTCAATTTCCTCAACCTATTAACCTGACTAACCAAAACAGTCATGCCCAAATCCTTAAAACTACCGGTATGACTAATCCCACAGTGTTTTACCCACAAATCTTTCATGCCCAGAATCTCTTTCCCAAATCTCTCTGCCCAGAACAGATTAGAATTACCTTCGAACGCGCTCACTATGTGATCTCCATCGATCTCCGGCAAGACCCATTCCTTCTTACTCCAGACGCCGGAGCCGTAGGGCCAGGTTGTCTTGCCGATGCGGGAATCAAAGAGGGATTTCCAGTAATTGCCGTCGAATTTCTTGAGCGCTTCCATGTCGTGTTGGACGTCGAGGAGGCCGCCGGAGCGGCTCCGGTAGACGATCTCGTCGAGAGAGTAGGACTCGCCGGAGGAAGGGTCGTCGGCGTTGAAGGGGACGTATTTGGCGGAAAAGCCGTGGTTGGTGGTGGAGGAGTTTTGGCGACGGGCTTCGTCGCGGATGTTTTCGTCGGCGGGACGGCGGTGTTTCGAGACCGATGCTGTGGTTTTGTTGTTGGTGATTGAAGACGATGAAGAAGCGCAAGATCTGATGATGGGTAGGTGAAGAGGGTGGTGGGGTTTGTTAGGGTTTGTGCGTAGGGGTTTCGTGTTGGGGTTGAGAGAAGCTTGGAATAGAGAGCAAGTCGCCATTGTTGTTGTTGTTGGTGGTGGTGGTGGTGGTGCTCGTGAGCGCAGGAGAAGAAGACGAAGGTGGAGAAGGACGAGATTAGGGCGGGCGGAGTTGGGTTGGAAAAATGGGATTTTTTTGTTATTATTTTATTTTTTTAATTTTTTCCAGGTGGGACTTTTTTTTAAAAAAAAATGATCCCGTGATTTTGTTGAATTATTATTATTATTATTATTTAGAATTGACAAAAACCCAATAATACCCCGAGTGTTCACACGACCGTCGAAACCGAAAACTTGAACCGGTTTGAGTCGGTTTATAAAAGAATTAGTTTGATTCTTATTTTTAAAAAATTGATTAGTTCGATTTAGCTTACGGTTTACATGTTATAAAACCGATTTAAACAAAATTGAACCAAATTTAGGGGTAACATATATATATGTATAACATTCTTGCATAAAGAATTTGTAAAATTTTACTTATAAATATTACTTTTTTTAACATTTTTTATTTAAGTATGCATCATATTTTAAATTTTAATTTCAATGAAAGTAAATATAGGTAGATTAATATTAACTATATGATTTGTGATTTTTAAACTTACTAATTCATATTAATTATATGATTTGTGAATAAGGGCGATTTGATTTGGTTGATTGATTAATTCAATTTAGGCTTTTGAAACATAAAACTGATTAAGGTTCAATTTGTTTTAATTTTTAGTGAAAATTAAATCAAACCGATTCGTGATCACCCCTAATAACACCACAGGTCCAATTCTAGGGGTTTCCTAAGGAAACTTTTTATGTATTAAGCTTTTTTTTTTTTTGAAAATTTCTCTATTTTTCGACGATAATGACTATTGGTGTTCCAAAAGTCCCATTCGACTTTTAGAACACATCTATTCATTTTTAAGCGACATATTGAGTAATATGGAATTGAGTTTTGAATCTAAGTCCTATGTATTAATTTTGAAAAGAGGAAAATATATGAATCTATCACAAGGAATCAATTTTTGAAGCTACCAATTTTTTGTAACTCTAGTTAAAAATTTTTATACTAAAAATAAAAAATAAAAAATAAAAAATGAGAGATTCTTTAAGAAAAATGATAAATGTACTTGATTTCAACATACAATTTTACTTTAAAATGTGAAATAAATAATATCTCAAATAAACAATGCATGTATACATTTTAGAAAACATTAAAATAAAATAAAAATTATAATTACAGTAAAAATATTCCTTATGATAAGTAAAGGTCCAAATGAGTATTTATAAGTATTGATTCCTCTAGAAGTTTTGAAGTGAAAAAGTTTAATGAAAGAATTAATTTTGGCTTATGAAGAATTAAAGTCTAAGACTTATTAATTTAATTCGGGCCTAAAAAATTAACAAAAGAGACATGTTGGAGGCGTGGAAAATTAGGGCACTTAAAAAAAAAATTGCAAGAATTAAAAAGAAAAATGAGCAAGTTCGACAAGTGTTCCAAATTTGCTACAAAAGATGTCGTTGGTGACAATATTAATTTGAATGTCGTTGGGTTTGACAAAGATGTTAGTGATGAAAATTTAAAAGATAAGAAAAGATTGATGATTGATAATTATGTAAGGTGTACTGGTGTACTGGTGTGCAAGTTTGCGTCGATGGTTGATGTCTCCCAAAGACGAATAATGAGAGTAGGTGAAGTTGTTATTTGACGGACGCCTTCAAGGTGGGCTTAGCTGGTTTGATGACTGCAACTACGAGTGTGTAAATCTCGATTCGGGTTGGGTTTTCTAAAATTAAAACCGAACTGAACTAATACTCAAACAAAACTGAATCGAATTTATTCAGTTTGGGTTGATCGGGTTAGTTACGTCAATTTTATAGTTATAAATTTTATACTTAACACTATTTTACCTTTTCAAAATACATTCAATCATTTAAAAAATATAATATATAGTTTTATCACTATAATTAAAATACAAAATACATTATTACATTTAATAATAAGAATACTAGAAGAGATTGACATGAAAATTTTTTATATGTTTTCCATTCAAAACCTTTGTTAACGTAATTTTTTTATGTACCATAACTACACGTCTAATTCCAAGTATTCAATAGTTAAACAAATAAAAATTAAAAGTAAATTCAAAAGATATTTTAATCATGTTCTTACGTATTTTTAGCTTAGGATTATAAGAGAAATGACAATATTATCCTCAAGTTCAGTTCGATTTGAGTTAAATTCGATTTTTCAATATCTAAATCGAAAGTCGAACCGAGCCGATCAATTTTTTTATTCTTTAAACTAAAAACCAAATTGAACTTTACATAAGTCGAACCAAACTGAATCGATCACATTGGTTTGATTAAGTTTTTCAATTTGATTGGTCTCGATGAACATCCCTAAATATAACACTCCGGTAAGTATCAAAATTTAAATCACGTCAATGGCCTTTCACTATTTAAATCACGTCAATGGCCTTTCACTGAGGTGAGGTAGGGATCCCATGTGGGCTCTATTTGGGTACAAGTCAACTCATCTCCGTACATACCAAGTTTTTTAACAAAAAAAAAAGTTGTTTGATGGAGGCATTGCCGTATTATAATAGGAGCCGCATTTGGCACCAACATTTTTTTGCCTCTTTACACCATAATAAATATTTTTTAATTTAATTTTAGTTTTACGCTTTTCATTTTTCATTTTTGCCCTTTGCGAAAACTCATTCGAGAAGTAGTAGTTAGCGATCGGCGGCGATGAGTCATCGCGCCGGAAAACCTTGCCGATCCGGCGCCGGCAGGGTTCCGGAGGGGCATATACCGAAAAACCAAAAAAATAAAAAAGCCTAAAAAAACCCAACACTCAAAACCAAACTTACCTCCCTCTTCAAACTCTCTTCTTTAGCACTATACGCCCCACTGGTCTGCAAATTCTCCGTAAAAATTCCCTTCACAATATCCTCCTTCACCACAATCCCCGGCACCTCTCCAACACCCGGCGCCTACGCGCGCTGATGCTCTCGAGATCGTCGTTGGAGGTTAGAGCGCCGTCTCGGGTGTCTGAGTAGGAAGGGGAAAGCTGGCGCCGGCGGTGTCCTGAAAATTGAAAATCAGATCGATCGTTGTTGTATATGATTATCTGATGAGATGGATCAAGGAAGAAGGAAGAAAATCGGTTAATCTGTTGTGCTGTTGTAGCTTTGATGTAAATTCACAAAGTTTCACGACAGAGAATTAGAGATCGCCAGAGATGATGGGAGTCGTCGTTACTTTTAATTCTTAATGTCTACTTACTAATTTTAGACAATAAAGAAAAGACGTTTTTTTTTTTTTAATAAAGAAAGACGTTAGAAGATCAAAAGCGGTTTTCCAATCAATCCGTGGGGGCGTAACGGGCGTTTTTGGTGACAAAGATCCACTACTAACAACCCTTTACATCTTACCTCTGTAACTCTGTTAATAGCTCGCGCAACAGCCACGTCATCAAACGAATCATCTTCCTTGACCTTTTGCTTACGTGTCGATTGATGTATTGCAAATGTCGAAAAGCCGAGAAACAGAGGAGTTGGACCCGTCGTCATCAAGAAGATTGACTGAGACCGACCAATAAAAGAAACATGCGGTTAAATACCGAGAGAGAGAGAGAGAGAGAAAACTTTCACATTTGAAATTAGAAATTAATTATTATTACTTTTACGTATAAAGCTCCAAAGCAACATTTCAAACCAAAGAAACAAAGCAAACAAACAAACAAGAGCAGAGCTCTTCTTCGAAAGGGGCAAATAAATATTATCAAAATTCTTAGAAATTATTTCTGATTTAGTTTCTCCGAATCGATTCGATTCGATTCAGAGAACTACTCATCAAGATTCTGAATCTCTTCTGCTCGATCTGTGCCGCTGAGTTGATCGTGTCTCTTCGTCTGATCATCAGCAGCAGTTCTTGAATGAGCTAAGCTACGCGATCGTGGAGATCTTTTTTTTTTTTTCTTTTTCTTTTTTTCTTTGATAATCAATGGTACTTTAACTAAAACCCTACTAACTCTGTTGTTTTGAGTTCGTTTCAGCATGTTTTGAGTTTGTTTTGTTATTAGTTGCTTAGAGAACTCTGGTTTTGATGAATTTTGTATGAGGTTGGGATTGAATATGTGGAAAGGCGAGCAGTTATTCAATTGTTTTGTGTAATTTGATGTTTTTTTTTGTTCGAAATGTTTCAGTTTTGATGATATTCTGCTGATCTCTATCTTTTTGCAGCATGATATGATATGAGTTCTTGGTTTTGATTGGAAATCGTTGAGTTACAAATGGAGTAATTAGATGTAGTTGTCGCAAGTGATAATCTGTTTGACGTGTGAGAAACTAGCTATACTTGAAGTGGTGTACTTTTCTTAAAGAGGAATACAGGAGACACTTGATTGTAACTGACGTTAGATGTACAGGAATTGTTTTAGTTCAGTATCAAGTTTACACTTGCTGGAATTACAATGAGGCTGTTGGTTTAATTTCTTTGGATTGTAGTTTCTGGTGGTTTTGTTTGAAGGTGAATGCAAGGAGAACATGAAATGTAGTCTGGGATATCCGGATGCTGAAATATGGATTCATTTGTTTACATGTAACGAGTTCACCACTTTCCAATTTGGATTCCCATATTTTCTACATGGGATAAACCACAGATTCATGTTCATTCCACATGATTTTACACCAGGCTTTATTTTATATCAGGGATTTAATCTGAGCATACTGCCTTCAACTGTTTTGGGGATTTGGGGGGTGGAGGAGAGGTTGGAAGGTCTAACTTTCAAGTTTTGGAGAACAAAAGGAAGTAACCTTATGCTCATTGCTTTACTACAACCACATCAACAGGCTTTGAATTTATTAATTTTCTTTTCAAGAAAAATAGGTTGAAACTGACATTTGAAGTTTGTTGCAATGATTTAGATTTGACTTGGATTATCATTTGCTGTGGAAGTTGTATATCAGGAGATTTGGAGTTCTTTTTATCCATAATAACCAACCAAAAGTACATAAATGAAGACATCATGGATGTGTTGTGAACTGACGTTACATTTCGAGTTGGAGATTCTGATGTTTGGCTTCAACTAAAAGCCAATCTTTTAGGATTTCTAATTGGAAGGGGATTTCATTACTTTAACCATTTCTTGTGCAAAAAATATGTTGAACTAGATTTATTTCTGTAGTGTTAGCATAGTCCCACATTGCCTAGGTACAATTTGGATGTGCAATATATAAGTTGTGGGCAACCCTCTCCTTGCATGCTGGTTTTCAAGGGTGAGTTAGGCCCATGGGCTTTGTCATGTAGGTCATAGGTGTTGATTGAGAAATTGATTGGAAGTTCCTAGTCAACTACCATGCCCCCTTGGGCTGTCCCATGAACATTGTTCTCAAAATTTGATAAGTGGAGGTGGCTAATTTTCTGGTTGGTTGAGTTCATAGGCACGCCATAATGAACATGGCTGAGTGTTGGCAAGATTTGACGAAGGACGTTCGCTTGAATTGGTGCCAAATGTATTTTCCAAGAGACTGTCAAAGTTTGGTTAATGCACTATAGAAATAAACTCAAATCTTGCCAAGGAGAAAAGTATGAGTTTATATGATCCCTAGTTCTCTCATCTAATTGAAAAGTACTTATTTCTAAGGAGCAACAGACATACAAGCGTATAATCACATTTTGGGCATGGCACTTGTTTTATCCCATTTTGATCCTACCTTACATGTGACAAAATATGGTTCTCATTGAACCCTTAGGTCCCAACGGTCGCTTCACATGTTCTTCCCATGTGGCCCCCAGGAGAGCATTATGTGCTTCCCAGTTCAAGGCTTTGCTTTTCTTATTGACAAAATGCATTGTAACTTGCTAGTGTGCAGGGGTGAGGCTGTTAAGTATGAGAACTCAACATTTCTTATAGCCGACGTGGGACTATTTTGCGGCACCCACAAGAAGAGGCCTTTAGCCTTAGGAGTTTACATGTAGCTGTTAATTCCCAAATAGCTCCAAGTGTTGGTGCAAATTTGACCAACACTAGATGTGCAAGAGGATGCGACAGGAGTGCCTTTAAATTTTTCTAAGAGCACCTTTAGGTCATCTAGCAAAAGAACTCTAGAAAGGATGACTTGAGCTTCAACTAGGAAAACCTTAGCTGGGACCTAAAACACTCAAGAAAGGGTAGGTTGTTGTGAGGGGAACTTGCACGGTGTCGACCTAACGCCATTTGACGCTTAAGTCAACTTTTGAACTCTTTGGATAAAGAATAACGTATTTAAGGTAAAGTGTAGGCTGATGTCATACCTGATTGGAGGGTCCTAGTGTTGATAGATTAACCTCAAAGGGGCCTACTCTTCTGTGCAATACCTTGATAAGGTTAGGTGAAGTCGAACATCTACGAGAAGAGGGCAGCAAAAGGACAACATCTTCCTTATCCAACGTGACGATGTCATGGACTTGGAGGCTTAGAAACTTCACCCTTAGTGAGTATTCAGCATGAGTCTCCTTGGAGGACGAAGAACCAAAGGAAGATCAATCAATAAAAGAAGACTTTGAGTAGGAAGGAATGCCATTGACCATACCCAAATCTAAATACACAAATTTTGTGGATCATACTTGTTATCCATGCAAGAAAGGCACTGATCAAGATGAAGGCCTAACAATTACAAGTGTTCGAGATGACACAGGCATTGTCTCAAAAGCTTGGGTTAGACGTTTGACCAGTAATTGGGAAGAATTTTAGGTCAATATGCCTAGCACACAGAGGATGAGCTAAGAACTCTACCTACCTACATAGGAAGACCGTATATCAAACCCCATTGGGGGTATAAGGACACCTTAAGAATTGAAGTCTATATCTCATAAAAAAGGAAGTTGAGTTCAAACCATTAACCTCGAAACATGCACTCACTAGGACAAAGTGAAACTAACTGAAATTGCCATAGTAGAACTAGTTATGAATAAACATTTAAGTTGTATACCTCTAAGGATTGACAACTCGACAACTAATAATACACAATAACAAAATGACACTTGTCCTAGGAGGATTTGTAGATACGCAACCAATATTCTTCATAGCAATCCATGTGGCAAAGAATTCGCAAGTATAAATATGCGCTAGGTCCATCGATTCCTTCCAAGTTCCAATCATGTATGACATTAACTTGATTTTACCTTGAATACTTTAGTCTTGATCTAGAAAGCTTAGAAGTTGACTTGAGCATCAAACATTGGGTTGACAACACATTGGTGTCATCTCATGATAGCCTCCTCTTTGTTGTGTGTTTTAGACTTTTAGGTCCTACTTGAGGTCTCCCTAGGCGAGGTTCAAGTCATCCCTCTCACTCTCCTAGAGCTCTTCCATTGGATGACGTGAAGGTACTCTTGGCAGAATTTGAAGATACTTATATCACATCCATCTGTAGATCTACTTTTAGTCAAATCTTGCACTGTCAATACTCAATATGGCCGATGGTAAAAGAAGGTTTAAACAACATTCTCAACTCTCAAGAAAGATAAAACCACAAGTAATTTTAGGAGGGTCAAGGCTTTCTCTACAAGGAGAGTCATTTACTTAAATAATTTGTAGGTGGAGATGGAAATGGCTTGATGTATTCTAAGGGGAGCAAGATTGATGATATAGCGTAACATGTTGCACAATCAATAGCTTTTACTTGGTTGAGGGTTGTTCGTGACTCTTAGCTTTCTAAAGTTGAAGACATGACAAAATTGAATCTATGGCTATGAGAAAGATCTTATGAAGATGAATCACCTTCTTAAATATTCTTTGATGGTGGTTGTCAAGGTGGAGATATTCCATGTTATCGTTGTTGACTACAAGAGTTTGGAGTAATTCCTACTGTTTTTCAAGAATTAAAAAACTCATACGAAGTATCTCAATATATTGAAGAACTTCTATTAATGTTTACAAATGGGAAGTCTATACTTATTGTTAAGAAGTGGGTAAATGACTAAAATACTTACAACTTGTTATTATTTTTTTTTGAAGAGAAACAAAACAGGATATATATATTAAATAATTAAAATAACATAAAAGAGAATACAACGCAATCTGGGGGTACCAGCAGTACTCCCCCAACATAGAACAAGGAAACTAAAACAACAGACAAGAGAAACAAGGAAAAAGGAAAAAAACATAGCAAAGTAGATCAACTAATATGAAATGCAGTGCTCCCAACTCCTAGCCCAATCCTTGATTGAGAAATCTCCATTGATCTTGGAAGCCTCCAACCACATACTAGCCAGAACAACAATATCATTCCAAAGGTTATCCATGCTTCTAGTCACTCCATGAAAGATCAACTCGTTATTATGATAGTACCATCATTTAAGCATGTAAAGCTAATTAAATATTGATATTTTTATGACCAATTGATAGGCAAATTAACATTGCTCATAAGGCTAGCATAAAGGCAGTGCTACCTTTGACATATCTATTTCTTATACTGGAAATATGATGAAAAATAATTTAAGAGTTGATTAAGGAAATAATAAATCTGTATATTTAGTGCCATTATTTTTGACCCTTTTAAATTAATTGCGTGAAGCAAAGGTGAAACTACAAGGAGCAATGATTTCAATTTTACTTTATACTGATTAAAAAAAATTATCTCTACCTTTTGGAGCATTGATCTTCATTCATACCCTACAAGCTCATTTTTTTACTAAAAACTATTTTCAACATAATAGCTTTCCAAAATCAAGTAAAGTTAGAAAAATGATATTGAAATTTTATTGAGCACTTCTAAATTCTGATGTGCAAAATGTTAAATGTCAATCATAAATACCAAGAGTCTGAAAGCAAGACCATATTTTGCATAGTCAATAATTAATAATGTTAATTATGCTTGCAAAAGATTGGCTAATTATCATTCCATACCATGGCAACATTCCTCTAATTTATTTACTTAGCCTTGGTTTCTTTGATACGTATCTTACCTGCAAATATTTCTATGATGTGTCTTGACTAAAAAGTTTCATGGCAATGGTTCGTAGCCTATTGTGATCCTACTTTTCTAGAAGCCCTTGGTATCCTGGACATCGGTTTATAACCTGCTGCCACATATTTATGGTAGTCTTTTCGGCTCACTCTTTGAAAAATAAGCTTCATGATTTGTAACATTCTGAACTTCTACTGAATTGACATGACTGTTCGGAGACACACTATTTCCATTGAGTTATTATATATACCTGCTTTCGTTGATCTTTCAATTATTCATTTTGGTGAATAAGGCAATTTTCAATTTTGACAATATCAAAGCAATGGACTGGAAGTGATATGTTATCCTAGAAAATGTTGCAGACCACTTTATTATTTCTAAGCTTCTCTAACTTCAGTTGAATCATTCCTCATATTTCTGATCCATTTTACAGGCTGCTCCAGTTAACATTATTGTGGGTTCACACGTATGGGTAGAAGATCCTGTAGTAGCTTGGATCGATGGAGAAGTTTTCCGGGTTGATGGTCAAGAGATTCATGTTCATGCCACAAATGGAAAAAAAGTTTGTGCTTCCTAGTTCCACCTTTTCTTTTGTGTTTTACACTTCTCGAGAAATATAATCTGTTTCTTTATTTTTCCTGACTCAATTGATGGGTCCATCTTTGCAAAGCACATGAAGTTAATGCTATTGATGGAAAATATGGTCCTTGCTGAAATTAAAAAGCCTAGAAAGAGGTTATTAACTGCTTCATTAGGTTGCATCTGAATAAACATTTGTTCAATTTTTTTATGTTTGCATTGGGAAGCTCATCCACTCCGTAGTATTTCTTGAAGTTTCTGTTATTTGATGGAAAATATGGTCCTTGCTGATATTAAAGAGCCTAGAAAGCAGGTTATTAACTGCTTCATGAGGTTGCATCTGGATAAACAATCGATCAGTTTTTATATGTATTCATAGGGAACCTCATCCACTCCATAGTATTTCTTGACTCTTGAATTCCCTAGTTGGTCATAATAATTAGGGAGAATAAACTTGCACACTCTGTTTACTTGTACACTATTAAAATTTGGGTAGATAGAAAAATGAATGGATATGCAATGGAATAGAACCTAACAAATGGCATGACATCAAAGCAGTTACCTTATACACGTGATAGATTACAAACTAGGGACTAGAGATGAAATGTTAGAAACTAGATAAATTCCAGTACCGAAGAACATGTTATTATAGAGGAAAGTATTACATGTGAGTGCACTTCTGGAAAGAAATGGTTTGGCAGCAGATGTTGCCAATGAGTTGCTAATCAATCTTATAACATGATTTCATTAATTTTAGATGATGCTAGTCTCTTACCAAAGTAAGTACTGAACAGTGTTACAAAATTTCTACCTGATGCAATTTCATGTTAGATGACATCCAGCACCTTCTAGAGTGAAATCACAGTTTCCAAAAAATCAGTGAAAAACCAACTCACAGTAATAGTGGGTGCTTATAAATGTGCTGCCTTTTCTAAGTTGGATGTGTGTTTGCAGATTGTTGCAAATTTATCGAAAGTGTTTCCAAAGGATACTGAAGCTCCACCTGGAGGTGTAGACGACATGACAAAGCTTTCATATTTGCATGAACCAGGAGTTCTGCAAAACTTGGCCACTAGATATGAGCTTAATGAAATCTATGTGAGACACATTATCTTTGATTATCTAAATTAATTCTTGTGTGGGAAGAATAAAAATGCCCTTACCATTTTCACTTAGCTTTGCAGACATACACTGGTAATATTCTGATAGCTATAAATCCATTTCAAAGGTTGCCTCATCTATATGATACCCACATGATGGAACAATATAAAGGGGCAGCCTTTGGGGAGCTGAGTCCGCATGTGTTTGCTGTTGCAGATGTTGCATACAGGTGATTTTGAGCACTTTTTCAAATTTTCAAGATTTGGTTTTCTGAATGGTGCTCATGTTGATATTTCTTTTTCCATGAAAAAATAGGGCGATGATTAATGGAGGGAAGAGCAACGCTATTCTTGTTAGTGGAGAAAGTGGTGCAGGGAAAACTGAAACAACAAAGATGCTTATGAGGTATCTTGCACACTTGGGTGGGAGATCTGGAATAGAAGGAAGGACAGTTGAACAACAAGTTCTTGAAGTAAGATGAGCTAAAATACTTGAAAGTGGATTAAGAGTCCTTGAACAGTTATTTTAACATATTATTATTATTTTGAAAAAACAATTCAGTCCAATCCAGTTCTTGAAGCATTTGGCAATGCTAAAACTGTCAGGAACAACAACTCAAGGTGAGACTTGTCTTTTGTGCAGATTTTCCATTGCTGCAATATTGTTATATTCCACGTTATTTACTTATTGAAAATTAAACTTCATGTTATTCGAGTTGGTCTTTAACACCAAAATTGGTGTATGAGTGTATCATAGTAGTTACTAGTCTTGTTGGGTTGGTTCTGCTAATTTATTTGGTCTGACTGAACTTTGGTGTATGTTGCATTTATTGTGGCATTTCAAAAAGCCGCTTTGGTAAATTTGTTGAAATCCAATTTGACAAGAATGGACGGATATCTGGGGCAGCTGTTAGAACATACCTTCTTGAGAGGTCTCGTGTTTGCCAAATTTCAGATCCCGAGAGAAATTACCATTGCTTTTACCTTCTCTGCGCTGCACCGCCTGAGGTATTTGTGTCCCATTTTGTTCTTTGATCTTTTCTCTAATGCGTATCTTTTAAGTATATTTCCTTAGAGTTGCTCGTCCTCCTTGTGTAAGATGTCTACTTCTCTTTGGTCAAGTATATTGCAATTTAGTGCTAAATAGGTACATGATGCTTCAAAATTTGTGACCTTAATTTGCAGGAAATTGAGAAATATAAGCTGGAAAGCCCTAAATCATTTCATTATCTAAATCAATCTAACTGCTACGAGCTGGATGGGGTAAATGATGCTCATGAATATCTTGCAACCAGAAGGGCTATGGATATAGTTGGAATCAGTGATCAAGAGCAGGTCAGACCTCCCTGCAAGATAAATTTGTATGCACCCATTAAAGTTTTATTTCGTTTTCTCCTTCAATCAGATTTCTGATCAGAAAGATTACCTTCAGGAGGCAATTTTCAGGGTCATTGCTGCAATTCTCCATCTTGGTAATATAGAATTTGTGAAGGGCAAGGAGATAGATTCATCTGAAATTAAGGATGAAAAGTCTAGATTCCATCGTAGAATGACTGCTGATCTTCTTATGTACGTTTATTCTTTTGTTTTTGTTTTTTTTTTTTGTAATGGATTGTATGCCCTCTTTTCCTTTTGGTTAAATAGGTTTATTGTGTTAGGTGTGATGCACAGGGCTTGGAAGACGCACTGATTAAACGTGTGATGGTGACACCAGAAGAAGTTATCACAAGAACTCTTGATCCTAGTTCTGCAATTGTCAGTAGAGATGGTTTAGCTAAAACAATATACTCCCGACTGTTTGACTGGTATGGAGCTTATGAGATATTAAATTCTTTTTCAATTTTTTGTAATTTTCTTTTTCTTTCCTTTATCTATTGTGTGTAATCCTTTGCATTTCGTTATTCCATTCACAGGCTGGTGAATAAGATCAACATTTCGATTGGGCAGGATCCAAATTCAAAGTCAATTATTGGCGTTCTTGATATTTATGGTTTTGAAAGTTTTAAGTGTAATAGGTAAGCCCTTTGTGGATGATGTTTGGGATACTATTGACATGAAATGTATTTTGACCTATTCAGTGGGTTTTTGTGCACTCATACACTTTTGTCTCTGTTAGTTTTGAGCAGTTCTGCATCAATTTTACTAATGAAAAGCTGCAACAGCATTTCAATCAGGTTAGATTACTCCATGAGAGCTTTTAGCTTACTGTATTCGACATAGATTATTTATTCTTCGTTTTATGTTATTTTGTGGTTGCAGCATGTCTTTAAGATGGAGCAAGAAGAATATACAAAAGAGGAGATCAATTGGAGCTATATAGAGTTTGTTGACAACCAGGATGTGTTGGATCTAATAGAGAAGGTCCTTATTGTATTCTGATGCAGTTTGACTACCATTTGCTTAGTATTATTGAAAGTTTTATGCATTAAATATTCCTATATGGTGGTGGACTATGGATTTTTTTAAATTATTTTTGATTTTTTTTAATCTGTTGTAATATCATTGCATTTTTGCCTCTCCTCTATAAACTCAAACAATGACAATTGACAATTCAATCTTTCTGCAGAAACCCGGAGGAATTATTGCTTTGCTAGATGAAGCCTGGTATACAACTGAAGTTCTAGTTTACTCATTTTATCCTTTGCGTGCTATAATAGCTATTAGATGCTTTGATTTTGGAATGTGCCAACGTCCTTATTGAACTGAGATTGCAATTAGGATATTTATTTTCATTAGAACTAAAAGCTGCTACTACTTTGAATGTTGAGTTTAACTAGGATTTGATATTGGATTTAAGAATTCTTTATGTGATCTCTTCTTTTGAGGTTTATGGATGTTCGCCTACCATGTTAAAAGAGTGATCTACTTAAAGTTTGCATGAGTGGGCTTTTAGGGTGTATGTTGCATGGCTTGCTTGTGATATAGTCAGTTGGATCATTTTCTTTTAATTTCACTTGTGGCTAGAAATTGCTTTACTTATTTGGTGTGTTGAGTTATATCATTGTGGCTTGGAGAGGCACTATGGGAGTTCTTACCCATCAGAGATTTTTTAAATTGGTTTTTGTTTCTGCCATGGTGACACTAGAGCTACATTAGTTTGGTAGGGTTTTGAACCCATGCTTCTATTTTCTGTATATTAAATTATTATGGAAACGATTGGCCCATGGCAATAAAAAGCCACTTGACATCAACATCCACTCATATAAGTTATTTCATTCTCACTTCCCTCTTTGAGCAAATGCATTCGGTTGCCATCATCTTAGTAGATACTAATAAAGGTTCAAACTAACATTAGTTGGAAGCTTGGTAAAAACTTTCAAAGGAGGAGGGAAAGATGCAATGAAGTAGATGATTAGGCTCACTTATCAAAATTTTACAAAAGGAATCAAATTCAAGAATAATAAGATCCCTTCGCCTTTTTTTGGCGTCATGGCCTACCCAATGCACAAAGCTTCTGCCACTACAGTCTTCCTTATTCGAAAGTTGCACATTCAAGTAAGCTAAACTAGTTCAGACTCTTGTTTAATTATAAGGTTCCTAGGGAGATGAAGAGCCTCGGAGGGGGAATCCTCACTAGGCTCAGTGACAAAATGAGAAACCAGAGCTCCATGAGCGAAAGAAAGCCTAAAAAGGATAGGAGATAGAGATTTAAGGGTAGACTCTCCACACCAACGCTCCACCCAAAAGCGAAATAGATGATCATCACCAACTTTGAGCTGGATGTAGCAATCAAGGACATGTCGGATGGAATGGATGAATTCCAAGGACTCCTGAGAGTAGAGTGAGGGGCTAGGCTCTTGAAAGTAGATTGGAACATTTTAACATTTAATGAGATTAGAATGTGGAGTTCTATTTTAAAGTTGTTTCTAATTGTTGATAAGAGTTATTGTTTCAGTAAATAGGGCGAGTTAAGTATTTGAGTTGGATTGTGTTTACATTGGCGAGAGTTATTGTTCCAATTTAGTTGTGATGATGTAATCTCAATAAAGAGATTAAAAATACTTGCAAGCATACAAGATAAATTGTACCAATCCAACAGGGGATTGGACAAATCATTTCAAATTTTTAGAAAATAAATTTAAAAGATTATATGCTGCATAAGTCAAAGAAAAATAATGACTTTGTCTCTAAAATCCTAGGTTATGGAAGAAATTAATGAAGCAATGAAAACCAAAAATGAAAATCAAATGCATTAAAAACTAAAATTGAATTTACTAACTTTAAATGAAATGAAATGGCAAAAAACCCAAAATTTGAATTTTTTGCTGAGTCACTGATGTATCTATAAACTTTTAATAAAAGAGAGAAAATAAATAAATAAAAGAAAGCAAAAGATAAAAGAGTGAGTGAGAGAGAGATAGAGAACTAATGAAAATTAAAAGAACTTAATTAATGCGAAAAAAAAGAGAAGTTAAAAAAATCTGCTACTTGAGCAAAATTGTTTTATCCAAGACTTGAATCTACAACTAGAAGTGAAACCTAACAAACCTAACCTAAATAAATGGCCAAAAAAAGAAAAGAATAAGGAGAGCAAGAAAATGAGAGGAAAAAGAATTGTCTTAGTCTCTTGAGTGCTTTTTTTTTTTTTTTTTTAACATATATATAGTTGTTTTACACTTCAATTTTCTCATTCTCCCCAAACTTTCTATTTAATCGAAACCAATTTAACTTCTAAATTCACAAAGAGTTCCAAAAAAAAATTATTAAAAACTTTAAAAGAAAGAAAACTATTGTAGTGTGATCTTGAGGGAGAATATTTTCTTTTTCTTCAAAATTTGATTTCGATTCTTTTACTCTTTTATCCTAGTGACACATGGAACCTCCTTCTTGAGATGTAAATGGGCTGAGAGCACTTTCAATTTGTGGGCTTTGAAAAGTCTTCACTAAGCTCCAAAGCAAAGAAAATTAGATTCTGCACGAATTGTACTATCAAAATCTTAAGATGGTTAAAAGCTAGCCAAACGAACTTGAATCGCCTTAATTTCAATGTCAGAGCACTTAGAAGCTCAAAACCATGTATTTAGACCATAAGCTTGCATATATGTGGTGTGAATTCTCTAGAAATTCAAAATCAGTTCTTTTGATGCTTCCCTCTAAGTTGAATTTTCTGAATCAGAGCAAACTTAATTATTGAACCTTTATCTCTCAAATCTGACCTTGCATTATTATTCATGGACTTGAAAATATCTTAAGAAACACTTGATAGAACATTTGAAACGCCAACATATATTATAATGAAAATGCATGGATTATTGTTTTATAGAATTGTCCAAGAAATGCTCTATCATAACGTGCTACTGGGGACCTTCAAAACTTTAAATTCTTTTCAAACCTCAAATAGTTTTAAAAAAAAAGACTCAACAATCCTAACTATGATATTAACTCCTTATAAACCCTAAAAATGTGAAAAAAAATGACCAAATACATTTGTCTTAAAAAAACACTTCTGAAATAGCCTAAAATAACCTAAAAACTCTGAAATATGGCCCAAAAGGATATATTCTTGTTTTCTTACCTTTTCTGTTCATATCTCTTTATTCCTAACCTAAAAAACCCAAAAATAGAGGTAAAATGTACAAAATTGTGATTTAATCATGTGATGAGATTCACTGCTGAAGTTTGTGGGACTAGTTTCTTTCAGTTATGGAAAATGCTTTTTGGTGACTTTGTTAGATTAGTTTGAAGTTTGTCTTAATTTCACTTTTTTTTATTATTAATTCTTAGTTATACCTTATTTCAATGAGCTAGTTCACTTGCTTAAGATACTCATGGAGCTGGTTTTTGGTTCGACCAAAATAGAGGTAAAATGTACAAAATTGTGATTTAATCATGTGATGAGATTCACTGCTGAAGCTTGTGGCACTAGTTTCTTTCAGTTATGGAAAATGCTTTTGGGTGACTTTGTTAGATTAGTTTGAAGTTTGTCTTAATTTCACTTTTTTTTTATTAATTCTTAGTTATACCTTATTTCAATGAGCTAGTTCACTTGCTTAAGATACTCATGGAGCTGGTTTTTGGTTCGACCAAAAGGATCATTCTATATTTCTCTGTATATCTCAATTAGGACATTAATTTTATTTTTTTTTCATTTTCTCATTTGATCCTTTGTTTGATAGGCCTCTATTCTCATTGATTGTTTTCTCCATGCAGCATGTTCCCAAAGTCAACACATGAAACATTTGCCCAGAAATTGTACCAGACATTTAAAAATAACAAACGTTTTATAAAACCGAAGCTCTCTCGTACTAATTTTACCATATCTCACTATGCTGGGGAGGTACTTCTATTTGCTTCTAAAAATATCCATTATCTAGTGGCATCACTATTGATCTACTGGAATCACTTATTTAGTCTTTCCCCATTTTCTACAGGTAACATATCAAGCTGATCAGTTTCTTGACAAAAACAAAGATTATGTGGTAGCAGAACATCGAGATCTATTGGCCATCTCAAAGTGCCCTTTTGTAGCTAGTTTATTTCCTCCACTTCCTCAAGAATCATCTAAGTCATCAAAATTTGCTTCCATTGGGTCACGTTTCAAGGTAACAATGGTCCCCTTATCTCTCTACTTTTCTCATTTGAGATGAAATGATTCTTTTCTCTACTCTTCCTTTGATTTTAAATTTTTGCAGAAATTAGAGGTTTAATGTGAACTAATGCCAAGGAAAAAAAATAAAAGGACCCATTTAACAGGCAATGTTCACTTTCTTAAATGGTGGTTTGGATATAAGCCCCAAATCTTTGCGAGGATCAATGGAAACATGTACTAACCCTTATACCCAGCAGCAAAAAAAGATGTACTAACAAACCAACAAAAAAGAGGAAACCTTGTGGCATTCCTATGCACAAGTACCATAATGAACATCAAACAAGGATTCTTGATGCTGCTTTGGGGGGTTGAATGGTTGTTATAAACGTAAAATTGGTTTCAATGTTTTGATGGAATTTTTTGGTGAGAAACAAAAGAGGACATGTTGAAAAATTTAATGCTATTCATTTTCACACTTGTGGAAAAACATGTGAATAAGGGAGGAAAAAGCAATTGGCTTTATTTTACAGCAACTGGATGTCCTTTACCTTTTCTTTTAATAATGCAATTTCGACTAATCAAAGTAGAAACTTGTAGTGGTTTCAAAATTCCTACATTTAGACTCACCAACATGAAATCTAAACTTTCAAAAAATGATTAGAAACTAATTAAATTATGGTCCCTACATACTCTAAGAGTGTTACGGGACTCTAAACTTTGTTGCGTGGATTGATAGAGTTAAAAACTCGTATTTTGCATTGAGATCTAGCATTGAGATTTGAGCTTAGATCATGTGTTTGGGATTCATCAGATTTTGCATAGATTGTCATCCTTAGTGCCAAGGAAAAAAGAGTTCTTAATTCATGTTCAGAGCTCTTGCATGGACAGGTCGTCCTGAATCCTTTCCAGAAGATCTAATCTTCATAAAGAGACTAAACAGGTGTTAGTTTTGTTTCATGAAATATCTAAGAAAAGTCAACAACTTACTTATTCTTCATGTTCAGAGCTCTTGCATGGACAGCACGTCCTCAATCCTTTCCAGCAGCTCTTATCTTCATGATGACCCTCTATCACCATTCCTATTTACCTTAGTGGCAAATTGTTTGGGGCGGCTATTTACTAGAGCCAATCAGAGGTCATTGGTTAATGGTTTCATTGTTGGAAAAGAGAGGGTGCAAATTTCCCATCTTCAATTCGTAGATGACACATTGTTATTCTTGAGTGGAGAGGAAAGCAATATTCTGAATGCCATTCAACTACTTCGGTGCTTCAGCTTCGTGTCAGGGTTACAGATCAATGTAGCAAAGTGTCAGCTGGCTGGGATTAACATGGAGGCAGAATTGTTACTAAGGTTGGCTAACAATGTTGGGTGTTCAGTTGGTACATGGCCAATGATATCCCTAGGCCTACCCATGGGGGGTAACCCCAATACAACGCAATTTTGGGATCCAGTTCTTTTGAAGATGGCCAAGAGACTGGATGGATGGAAGAGAGCCTTCTTGTCAAAAGGGGGTAGGGTGACACTTATACGGGCTGTATTGGCGGCATTGCCTTCTTATTATTTGTCCATATTCATGGTCCCGGTTGGGGTGGCTGAGAATATTAAGGGAAAATTCAGAACCTTTTTGTGGAATGGCAAAAATAGCGCTAACTTCGCCGTTCTGATCAAGTGGGAAGAAGTTCAGAAGCCGATTGAGAAAGGCGGCCTTGGGTTGGGAAATATCCGGTTGAGGAATAGGGCATTATGCGAAAAATGGCTTTGGAGATATTTCTCAGAACCGGAGTCTCTATGGGCTCAACTGATTCGTAGTAAGTATGGTTGTAGCTCGTTGTCGGATTTGGGAAGAAGGGAAGGCAGAGGTGGAAGTACGACATATCGTTGCCCTTGGAAGTTCATTTCCTCGTTGGCTCCTCAGTTTCTTGAACTCACAAGTAATCAAGTTGGCAATGGATATTCATTCCGTTTCTGGGAAGATAGGTTGCTAGGCAATTCCCCATTGGTTGAATTGTACCCACATCTATACCGCCTATCAGATGCTAAAACCAAACCAATTAGCCACTTTACTCACAACACCCCCCTATATGCGTCCCCCCCATCTTGGAATCTCCACTTCTCTAGAGGCCTAACTTGTAGAGAACTTAGCGAGATCTCCGATCTTTTGGCCCTTTTAGCCCCAGTTAGGTTGTCTCATCCCCTAGACAGTTTGATTTGGACCCCCTCTTCTAACGGATCCTTCATCACCAAATCCTTTTTTGAATCCCTTTGCGACTCGCCGTCCTATCAACCTTTCCCATTATCCCAAGTCATATGGCAAATCAATGTCCCATCAAAGGTTAGGTTTTTTGGATGGCTACTTGCCCACAGGTGCATTAATACAAGTGATATGTTGCAAAGACGAGCGCCCACGTGGTGCATATCCCCACATTGCTGCCTATTTTGCTTTCAGGATGGTGAGAGTGCATCGCATCTATTCTTCACATGCCAGTTTTCAAAAAGAATATGGAGTAGATGGCTATCCTTTTCGGGAGGGCGCTATAGGGCCCCTAATGACATAAATGAGGGAATCTCACTTTCTCACCTCCCCAATCTCTCTAGAAAGGATCGCGAAATGGGTCTCATTGTGTTCTATGCTACTTTGTGGTCGTTATGGTTAGAGAGAAATGTTCAATAATAAACATAGGGGATTGCAACTTGGTTTGGGATAGTATTAAGTTAATGGCTAGTACTTGGGTTTTTGCATCTCCTTGGGGCAAAGGAATGTCAATTGCAAGATGGTTATTTAATTGGAGTGAGTGTTTAATGTAAGGGAGTCATGTTCCATGGCAAATGGGATGAAGCACATTGGGTGCTTCCAATAATTATTGTTTACCGCTATATTATGCTTTCGTCAATAAAACTTTAGTTTCTCTTCAAAAAAAAAAAAAAAAAAAAAGCAAGGAAACTTTGTCTCGAACAGAAATTTTTAACTTCATAATAGAAAAAATGTATTTTAGAAAGAGAGATGAACATTTAATAACATTTCAAAGTAGATATGATAAAAACCAAAAGACTTTTTCTTAACTAAAAAGGTCGACAAAGTAGCTAAATAGGATAATAGAAATAGATAGATGTATAAAAATGAAATCTAGGCCGAAATGGATCAACCTAAGAATTAAACGAGGGGATTCGAAAGGAGAAAAACTAAAAAAATATTTAAAGGAAAGTTGATAAGACAGTTGGGGACTTCAAGTATAGATGATGACCCAACTTAATGTGGAACATAATAACTAAATGCATAAAGAAACATACCAAAAGAGGTTTAGGAGAATCGAAGGGGGTAGAATCATTAGGGAAAAAAAAAAACTTTGAGTGAGGAAGAGGTTTAAACCGCCATAAAACTTAAGATGAGGAAAGTCTCAAAATTATGTGGATGGAAAGACAAAAGCTAAAAAAGTGGTAAGTAAGGGAATATGTTAAATATATTAAAAGGTATGGTGATTTATGCATTAAAAGTGAAAGAACAATATAAAAACTTAAAAGGTATGGTGATTTATATATTAGTTTAGATACAAAAGAAGGTGAAAAACAACATATAAAACTAGCAAAACTAAAGGTAATGTCTTATATACGAAAAGAGACAATCAAATAGTCTAGTAAAAGAACAAGATCAAAGAAAGATGGAAAACTTATTCAAATTATAGATGGATTAAATTGATAAGTCATACAATAGAATTATAAGAGTTAAAACCTTGGTGTCAAACATTCAATTTAGATTTATGCCTATGGATCAACTATGAAAGCTATTTAAATTAAGGAGATTGATGGAGAAGTATAGGGAGAAGAAAAAAGGCTTTCACATGGTCTTTATTAATTTAGATAAAGCCTATGATAGAGTACCTAGAGATAAATATGGTTGATAAAAGATATGTATGATGGAGCGATAATTAAAGTAAAAAAAACAGTAGGAGAAACTAGTGAGTTTGCAATTATAATAGGTTTACAACAAGCATCTACCTTACGTCCTTTTCTTTTTCCACTAGTTATGGATGAGTTGACTAACATATTCAAGGAGATATTCCACGGGGTATGTTATTTGTTGATTATATAGATGTAATTGATGAAACCAAATTTGAAGTATATATTAACTTATTAAGTTAGATGCTTGGAGAGAGGCTTTAAAACTTGAAGGATTCAAGATTAGTAAAACTAAGAATGAATATATTAATGTAATTTTTGTGGAAGCAGAAATATAGATGAAGAGATAGAGCACACCATGTAGTTGGGAACTTGGGAAAAGGCTTTGTTGAGTTGTGTAATTGAGTATGTGATTTGTCTATTTCTAATTCTACATGCAACTAAATTAATTTTATGATTGAGGAAAAAAGCAATAACAAGCAAGTTGTATCTTATGATTGAACCTAGTCATGGCCCACCCAAACCTGCCCGCTCGCTCCTCATTTTGGGAATTGCCACCAATGTTTTCATGAAAATCTGAGTTTATGCTTTCCATGCACTGCAAACTTATTCTGCGGATATTCTAACTAAAGCTAACAATTTATTTTGTAGGTACAACTTCAATCTTTGATGGAGACATTGAATTCAACAGAACCTCATTACATCAGATGCGTGAAGCCAAACAATGTGCTCAAACCAGCTATTTTTGAGAACTTCAATGTCATCCACCAACTACGTTGTGGTGTAAGTAAACCATTGGAAGCATATTTGTTCACATGCTTTACCAATAATTATTTGTCGATTTCACATTGAAATATGGCGTTTGGTTGTTTTGTAAAAAATGTTTGTCATGCATGCTTGTAGGGTGTTCTTGAGGCAATTAGGATTAGTTGTGCTGGATATCCTACTAGGCGAACATTTTATGAGTTTCTTCACCGTTTTGGTGTCCTTGCACCAGAAGTTTTAGAGGGAAAGTATGTTATGGATTCATGCATGTATTCATCAATTTATCTCATCCTAGTTATTTGTTAAACAAAAAAATAGGGGAAGTTAGAAATCTTATTACCATACATACCATAAGATTTATGCGGTTTGTTTGTTCATTTTCAGTTACGATGAAGTGATTGCATGCAAAATGATTTTGGATAAAAAGGGATTGAAAGGCTATCAGGTAATCTCAACATGCTCTTCGATCTTTTTTTTTTCCTATTTTGATAAGAAACTAGAAGAAATATTTAAAAGCATAAAATAGGTACAAAGGCAAGTCAATGAGGGAGGAGAAGCAGTTGTCCACGACAACTTGTTTAGGACAAAAGATTATGCCAACCTCTCATCCACTCACTAATACTATAGCCCTTGGATAAGTTATAAGAAATATATAAACAAGTCCTCTAATCAATGAGCCTTCAAGTGCAACTTAAGGCGTTCCAATGAAATTTCTGAGTGATTCCTGGTGATATCCCCTATGAAGTAGTTTTCTTAAGCATATCTTCTACATTCATGTTGTGACCCAATTTTCTACATGCTCATTTACCTAATAAATTTTGATCTATCTTTGTACCTTTTGCAACTTTCCTATATTCTTAATGATTATGGCTACCTTGCAACTAACAATTTCACGTGTTTTCCTGCACGTCTCCTAACAGATAGGCAAAACAAAGGTCTTCTTGAGAGCTGGTCAAATGGCCGAGTTAGATGCACGAAGAGCTGAGGTACTAGGCAACGCAGCTAGAACCATTCAAAGACAAATCCGTACTTATATTGCTCGCAACGAGTTTCTTTCATTATGCAAGGCTACAATTCATTTGCAGACTCTATGGAGAGGTAGCTTAGTTTTGTATGTACTGTTGTTTTCAGATTAGATTATGCATCACTAGTCTGAATGTTGTGAACTTACCATCCAACTTAACTTCGATGACAAGATGTGAACTGGTATAGAATTTTCTTTTGAGAAGATACAATGTTAGATATTAGTTGTATAACCCGCTCCATCACGAGACCGCACTCTCGGGGAGGTATCATACCTGTTCCTGACCCAGTAATCCCCCTCACCCCCTAGGGTGAGACAGTGGCAAGAGTTGAACCTAGAACCTTGGGGTTCCAAAGCCACCTCTTTACCAACTACACCAACTTCATATTGGCATGAACTGGTATAGAATGGACCATTTGGAATCTGATGTGTAGTTTTGGGCATATGTAGAGGGATAGATGAGCTTCAAAAGGGAAAAAAGAAAAAGGCAGGGGACATAATGTTTTTTGACGCTAAAGCTTATGTGGTACATTTGATCTTTTGTGGTCAAGAAGATTGTATTGGTCTCCTTTTTGATGTTTTCCAATTGAATTCATGAATGGTTTCAGATGGCTTCTTCTTTTTGTCTTTGTTGGTTGTTTTATATTTTATTTTATTTTATTGGCTGGGTTTGTGGGGGAGGGGGGAGTGTTGTCCCTTCAATACCAACCATCACATACCATAAGAAAAAGGAAAACATAAAGAGAATAAATTATCCAATACCATCATATGGTCATGTTAGATAACCACTCAACTTAAAAGCAGTTGTTGTTAAGTAGAGTTCCAATAATGTATATCAAGCTATCATATGCACTCCCCTTGTATTCAGCTCTACCCTGCACATGGAGAGACGAAAGGAAAATAGAAGCATAGAAAAATATCAAAATGCTAATAGAGAATCTGCAAATGCAAACAAGGAGACTTGAAACCCAAGATCTCTTACAAACTACAGCTACTATACCATATTGAAAGTCACTTGGCCCCAAAAGCTATAGCATTCATGTATAAGCAAGCAAGTTATCGTTAACAGACGTGATAATGTTGGAGGTAAAGTCATTTATGTATTTGGTTCATACGAGAACAAGAAGGTGCAAAATCATCTTGGTATGAAAGGTCCATGATTGGCAATAAAGGTCCTACAATCTTTACCAATCCTGAGGGAGGGTAATTTTAACGCCTTTGTTGTTAATGTGTCATCGAAGACAAATTGATGTGCTTGAACTATCTTAGGCTTTTTGAACTTTGAAAATGGCTTATACATTAATTCTGTACAAAATCACCGAATAGAGTGTTTATTTATTGCATTTGAATTCAGGGGCAGTTTTATTTCTGTGAACATTGTCCTCCCTTTCTTCGTACATTAATTTTGTACATTTGCGTAATTGGCCCATTGTTTTGGTGTATCACTTTTTTCTTTTTTGTAAATTTTGTGTGCTTGCTTGAAATCTGAGCATACTATACACTCTTTTCTTTTCTTGTTTTTTTGTAATTTTTTTTTAAAAATTATGTTTTTTAATTTATTGATTCAATGTTGTATTTGACTCTTTTTAAAGGGAAAATGGCCTGCAAACTGTATGAGCAATTGAGACGAGAAGCAGCAGCTGTCAAAATACAGAGAAATTTACGTCGATACATTGCAAAGAAATCCTACCTACAACTTCGTTCATCTGCAATTACACTGCAGACAGGCTTAAGGGCAATGGTTGCACACAATGAATTTAGATTTAAGAAGCAGACTAAAGCCTCCATTGTCATCCAGGTGGGTCTTTGTTTTAGTTTTACTTCTTTTGTTTGGATCAATTTAAACTCGTGCATTTTCATTTACTGCTTTAATTGCTTAAAGTGTTGCTCTCTGATTTTGCAAAATTTAGTCTATTGTTGAGTATGTAGTTGTTAATACACAAATGTTTATGGACTTCAGGCTCATTGGCGTTGCCACAGAGATCATTCATACTACAAGAATCTGCGGAAGGCTGTAATTGTTTCTCAGTGTGGTTGGAGGCGGAGGGTTGCTAGGGGAGAGCTCAGAAAACTGAAAATGGTTTGAAAGAACTTCTTATGTGGTTTTTTTACTGCATTCAAAACTTTAATGTTTCATGTGGTAAAACATGATGAATATGTAACTATAATAATCACTCATGAAATTTTCAGGCTGCAAGAGAAACTGGAGCGCTTAAAGAAGCAAAGGACAAACTAGAAAAGCGTGTGGAGGAGCTCACATGGCGGTTGCAGTTAGAGAAACGTTTAAGAGTAATGGATATTTGACTTTTGTTTTTAATTTTAAAATTTTCAGTTTCCGGCTTTGTGAAATTTAGCAAGCTGCATTGGACTTCCATGTCTAATATGCTTGCCTCTAAATGCAGGTCGATTTGGAGGAGATGAAAGCCCAAGAAATATCCACATTTCAGGATACTTTGCATGCAATGCAAATACAATTACAGGAAGCAAACTCAAGGATTATCAAGGAACAAGAGGCAGCTCGGAGAGCAATTGAAGAAGCACCACCAGTTATTAAAGAGACTCAGGTTTTAGTTCAAGACACAGAAAAGATTGATACACTAACTGCCGATATTGATAACTTGAAGGTAAAACATCTAACCCAAACAAGTTTATTGCAATAAACACAATCAAGTTCTTATTGAGTCATTCAATTGATCACTTCAAAACAATCAAACTGTTTGCTTTCAAGTTTCAAGCAAATAATGTAAATAACTACTATCTGATAAATGTTTTTAGTTCAGATATTGTATCTTGAAAGTTGTAAATCAAAGGATGCTAGAGTGATGAGATTTATCATTTAATATATTAGTAATATTGAAGCTGCATTCCTGTCTTGATAGCTAGAAGCATAGCATTCTTTTACACTTGTAAGTCTGCTGGCCATACTTTGAAAGAAACGTGAAAACTTTAGTGGGTTTTTGAACCTTATAATAGTTGAATTCCTTACAAGTTTTATACTTCCATGGGAACTTACAGAACTTGCCATAAATGCAACTCATAATTCTTATCTAATGGTGGCATGCGAGACTCTGTGAGGAGGAAGGCTCACTATGAGTCATACTTCAGACAAAAATTCATCTATCATTTGAATTTCTTCTTCGAACAAATAATCAATTTGATGCCTCGCATTTGGAACCTTGTTCATAGGCTAAGATGACAATTTGTTAAGAACAAAATTCGAATTCATGCTTGTTGATGATAGCTTGATAATGCATTGTTGGGCCCTTATCTGATAGCTATAGCTTTTGGGTTTAGTGGTTTCTAACATGGTATCAGAGCCTTGGTTTTGCAAGAGGTCTTGGGTTCAAGTCTCGTTATTGGCATTTGCATGTTTCCCATTTGCATAATTGATATTTCTCTTCTTCTGGCTCTCCATGTGCAAGATGGGGTTGCACATAAGGCGGAGTGTTGATGATAGCTTAATAATGTATTGTTGGGCCCTTATCTGATAGCTATAGCTTTTTGGTTGAGTGGTTTCTAACGCCACTTACCACACCAGTTACTATTCTTTATCACTTGTACAGGAGTTGCTGTTATCAGAAAGGAAGATGGCAGAAGAGGCCAAGCAAGCTTACACAAATGTCTCAGCTGCAAATGAGGAACTGATTAAAAAGCTTGAAGAAACAGAGCGTAAAGCAGATCAGCTTCAAGACTCTGTACAAAGGTACCACTACATGGGAAACAGAAAACAATCTTTTACTATTATATATATTCTAATAGTTATTTTGCTTCCAATGGGTGGATGCAGATTATTCTGTTCCTGAGAAATGTATTCCACGATGATGTTATTAAATGAACAAAAATGTATAAAATTCTTTAAAGATTGTTTGTATATGCAGAGTATAGAGAGGGTGCATATGGTATAACCTAGTCATATATATAGAGGGAGAGAGAGAATAGTCTTGTAAAATATTGAAATAACTTATGCTTATCTAAGTTATGTGCTGCAGGCTTGCAGCATCTGTCATGTATGTAGGAGAACTATGTTAATGACTGTTTTGGTCTCTTTTTTCATAGTTCAAATTATTTCAGTTAGTTCTGTATTTTTTTTTAAACTTTACCTTTTTCATTAAGTTTGAGAGGTAGGATTTCCATCCAATTATATTGTTCCATTTCTTTTCTTTGATAGTAAAAAATAACTTCACATATATGAGAATAAACCTGCAGAGCAGGTACCAGTGATGAAAATTATGCAGTTGGGCAGTTAACCCTATCTAAAATTTGGATTTTTTTTTTCTCTGTTTTCAGACTTGAAGAAAAACTTGCCTATGCGGAGTCAGAGAACCAAGTACTTCGTCAGCAAGCACTAGCTATTTCACCAACTGGCAGAGCTTTGGCTGCAAGGCAAAAAACAGCCATCCTTCAGGTAATCATAATATAATAAGTTGTTCCTTATTTTATGGAGTATCCAGGTTACATTTATATAGAAAAGCATCTTTGAATGTTTTCTGAAAATTGACAGAGGCCACCAGAGAATGGAAATATTATAAATGGAGAAACCAAATTGTCTTCGGTAAGCAAAACCCCATTACTTTGGAATACATACTACGATTACTTTTGTGGAGGTAAATAAATATTTATTGTGCATCAACCACTGCAAATTTTATCAGGATTTGAGCCTTGTGGTGTCTAATCCTCGGGAGCCTGAAAGTGAGGAAAAGCCTCCAAAATCACTTAATGAAAAGCAGCTGGTAAGCAGACTTCAAATTATGGTGCTTATTGTTGATGGCGTTATCTTCACAAATTATAGATTTAGGGCTTGGGCTTAATTAAATTCTCAATTTTTTCTAGGACATTTTCTAATAGTTCATTCTTCTTAATTTGCACAGGAGAACCAGGATTTGTTGATAAAGTGCATTTCACAAGATCTTGGGTTTTCAGATGGCCGACCTATTGCTGCATGCATCATATACAAATGCCTTCTTCAGTGGAGAACATTTGAAGTTGAAAGAACAAGTGTTTTTGACCGTTTTATTCAGACAATTGGTACAGCTATAGAGGTAACAAAAAATTGTGGGGGAAAAAGGAACTTGAGATTTTTTTCCACTTGGGACAGTTGCTGGCAATCGTCATACCATAATGATTAGCATTCTTATTCCATTTATATCTTATTCTAATTGCACTCATTGTATTTATATTTGCATTTTCTTGCTCATTGAAGGCTCAAGACAATAATGATTTGCTGTCATATTGGTTGTCTAATTCATCAACGTTATTGTCGCTTCTCCAACGCACTCTGAAAGCAAGTGCAGGGGCTGGCATGACCCCACAACGGAGGAGATCATCGGCTTCTCTTTTTGGGAGGATGTCTCAAGTAAGAGAAAATATTTATATTTCCTCATACATGTATTCTCTTCTTCAGAGGGGAATCATTCTTTTTTTTCTTTTCACACTAACGAAATGTGGGCTCACTCATTTTTTTCTCCTGTCCTTACAATTTTTTGTAGGGACTTCGAGGTTCTCCACAAAGTGTTGGGCTCTCATTTCTTAATCGCCGGATGCTTGGTGGATTTGATGACTTACGGCAAGTTGAAGCTAAATATCCAGCTTTACTATTTAAGCAGCAACTTACAGCCTTCCTTGAGAAGATATATGGCATGATAAGAGACAATCTGAAGAAAGAGATCTCCCCGTTGCTTGGATTGTGCATACAGGTTGCTATTTTGTTGATTGCCATACTGTTGTTATAATTAAACTGTTTGACGAGAGAATAGTTAGCCAAAGATTATAATTGGCAGCTTAAATTGAATTAAATTATGATAAGACTAAATTAATGATTATTGGTGACTTAGATTTATGTATACAATGTGGAATTTCTTTTCTGGTATTGCTTATCCTTCTTTCTTTTAATCTGAGCAGGCACCTAGAACATCTCGTGCAAGTTTGGTGAAAGGATCACGTTCACATGCAAATGCCATTGCTCAACAAGCTCTAATTGCTCACTGGCAAAGCATTGTTAAAAGCTTGAACAGTTATTTAAGAATATTGAGAGCCAACTATGTGAGTTCTGAAATTCTAATAACAAAAACAATTCAATTATGATTCCTCTTTGATCATCTTTCTGGGAACATCTAATGTCTCCATCCTTCAACAGGTTCCACCATTTTTAGTCCGCAAAGTGTTCACTCAGATATTCTCATTTATCAATGTTCAGTTATTCAACAGGTGTGTGTGTTCAATTATTTGATTATTTTATTTTTCTTTTTAGTTTTTTGCGTCTGTTGGTGGCCGTGGTGTTTTACATTCTTTCATATGTGCAGCCTTCTTTTGCGACGAGAGTGTTGCTCATTTAGCAATGGGGAATATGTAAAAGCAGGACTGGCTGAGTTAGAACAGTGTTGCATTGATGCAACTGAAGAAGTGAGCTTAGAATGATACTCTTCAATTTATTGTCACTAGCTTCATGAATACTTACTATGCAATCAATTTGCATTTCAGTATGCAGGAACAGCTTGGGATGAACTGAAGCACATCAGGCAGGCGGTTGGATTCCTGGTATGGAACATATATCTAGTCTTTCCCAACATAATGTTATTTTCCTTTTTTAGCTTTAAATGATTTCTTCTTAATTTTCTGACAACATAGGTCATACATCAGAAGCCGAAAAAGACCTTGAATGAAATAACAAAAGATCTCTGCTCAGTGAGTGATCCATCTCCTTGAACTTCTCTATGTCAGGCCAGCAATTATTTTATTCTAACTCGTTGATCTCTTCATCCTTCTTTATCGCTTCTTTCAGGTGCTCAGCATACAGCAGTTATATCGGATTAGTACAATGTACTGGGATGACAAATATGGCACTCACAGTGTCTCCTCTGATGTAAGAAGTCATAGAATTATAGAATTCAAACAAAGCATTTTGGGATTTTCTCATCTCAAACAATTCACTTGGAACTCCTTTTTCTTTTGCTAGCTTATTTCGCGTATGAGGGTTATGATGACCGAGGAATCAAATAATGCAGTTAGCAGTTCATTCTTGCTTGATGATGACTCGAGGTATAGTTTTGTAAATACAGTTTTAAAAGACATTTGGTACATATCATATCTTGATGTGCAACCCGAGGCGAGGTGCCCAGATAAAGCCGTAAGGCTTAAGCCACAAAGTGCTTTTGTGAGGCTTACACGAAACATTTTTAAAAATAATTTTGCTTATATGTTTATAGTTGAATATCCCAAACTACCTCTCATAGATGGATATGACGGATTGAATTTTTTTATTTTTTTATTTTTTTTTTGTGATAAATGCAGCGTACCTTTCTCTGTTGATGATATCTCAAAGTCAATGCAACAGATTGATGTAAGCAATATTGATCCTCCACCCTTGATACGTGAAAACTCAGGGTTTGTCTTCTTGTTACAGCGCATTGATTAAACCTTTGCAAGATCATCTTCTCCTGTCCAAAACTCTCCCAACTGCATTCCATAAAACCTTATGCTTCAACCTTAAGTGCAACCCGTATGTATATTCGTGCATTCTTCATAGCCCCTGCATGTGTGTATATACATACATAAAGAAAAATGCTTTGGAAACATACTTTTTTGACACACAAATGCGTTCTTCGAGACAATCGGACTCTCAAGGACAATGTCAAAAGTGTGTTTTCCAAGTGTATTTCTCAAGCATTACTCATATGTAGATACTATAAAGTTTGCCTCCCTACAAAACCGTCGTGCCTAGTTCAAGACCCAGATGGCAGATGGGTCTAGGTCCATCCATCTTTTGGCCTTATTTAGATTTGATTGATTTTTTATTTCCCTTTTGTTTTGAGAAGGTTACTTTTCATTTCAATATTGGGTGGTGTCTGTTTTAGTAAAGGCGCCTTTGCTCTATGTGTGGTGATGCTATGTAACTTGTTGAACCTGTGGTTTGGTTCAAGAATGTCACCTGTAAGTATTTCTTCATTTTGTTATTTGATTAGTTTTTCAGTCTCTGGTGCATTTTTTGGCGATGGTGTGTTGTATTTGTAATTTTTATTTTTATTTTGACATGGTGTTGTATTTGTAATTTATCCTTAAGACTGTTTGTCTAAGTGTTAGAAGAGTTAAATGGTTCTTGGCTGTATTTTTCTTTTTGATTCCCTGAACTCCAAACCCTGGTATGATCCTTGATGGGATCATGTAAAAGGGTTAATTAGGAGTAATGGCCTATTAATATTTTATGGTAATAACAAAGGTAGAGGAAGACTTAAAAAGAAAATGAACAAAAATAATTGAGAAAGACATGGTTGCTAGTAAAAATAATAATAATAAATTACTATAGGTTCTCTACCATTGTAGGCGTTGAAAAAGAAAGGCATGCTTACCTATATGTTGTAGTTTGAAGAGAGGCTGTTTTGGATTCAAGCTCGTGTCACAACGTTAACTATTGCGACAAGGTCAGCCCTTCAAGTATAGTTAATTAACTAGAAATATTAATATAAAAAAGTTAACCTTGATAGAATGAAGTGGAAGAACTTAGTTTAATAGAATCTTTTATCTTGTAGTGGATTACTAGTTGAGACAGGTTTGTTAACAGAGAAAAAAAAAATGTTGGGTGGCACAAGTAGGGGTGGCAATTTTATTGGGTTCGGGTGGGTTCGAGTTTGGATAATACCTTATATTAATACGCAGATATGGTTTGTTTAAATCTAATTTTAAATTCAGACAACATGTTTTTGCACGAACTTAACCCTATTTAAAACTAGGCTGTCCAGTTTTCTATTATTTATTTTTATAAAAGAAAAAAAATGATAGTTATCCATCATTTCTTATTACTTGTTAGGGATAACAGTGACGAACTTTACAAAGCCTGTATCAAATTATTTAAGATTTTAATCTCTTCTTTATAATAATTATTTTCTCATGTTCTTGATTATAAATCAATCAATAATTTCTATTGTTCTATTACCATGATGACCTGTCTTCGTATTACAATATTTGCTAGGATAATTGAATTGATGTTTTATTTGATTACATCAATTCAAAAGTGGATATTTTAATATTAAATAAAACATAATGGAAAAAACTTACAACAACCCGACCTTAGCTCAGTTGGTAGAGCGGAGGACTGTAGTTGGTGAGCACCCTTCAGATAATCCTTAGGTCGCTGGTTCGAATCCGGCAGGTCGGAGTCAAATTATCTTTTATTTTAAAATTTGAAAAGCTCATGTATACGGGTATTTGTGTGCTTTTAATATTTTAGTTTTAGACGCGTTCATGTATGTCCCTCGACAGGTAATGTCTATCATGTGTTAGTAATTAATAAAAAATAAAAAAAAAACTAGCATCTTAAAATGCAACTCTAATTAAGGGTGGATGTATTTTTTTTTTTAACAGAATTAATGTGTAAAGTTATAGAGCATTCAGTGAGATCATGTACACATTAACAGGTCAACTCGTCACTTTAATACTAGCTCAAATACAGTTCTATAATTATTTATATATACTATAGTGATTTTTATTATTAACTAATTAAAAATAAAAGGCTGGTGGAAGTAAATTCGTTTAGTTAACTCTATGTAGTTGAAGAAGGCTTAATTGAGTTAAGTTAAATTGAGTTTAATTAAAAATTAAAATCATTATTAAGTAATTAAAAATAAAAGGTTGGAGGAGGAAGCAAATTCATTTAGTCAATCTTATATAGTTGGAGAAGGCTTAATTGAGTTAAGTTAAATTGAGTTTAATTAAAAACTAAAATGTCTTTTTATACGTGGGTAAATTAAATTATTTAAAAATAAAAATGACTGCAGGTAAGAATAAAAAGTTAAAAGTTAGAAACATAGAATATAAAAAATGAAAACAAATAGTCCAAAATGTAGGTAAAAGTAAAAAAGAATAGTAAAAATGCAATATTATTATTTACTCCTTATTGATAATAAAAATAAATTTTTTAAATAAAAATAAGATAAAATTTTCGACGATATTTCTAATAAAAGCATAACTTCAAGTCAACTACCTAAATGTTCTCATTATTATAATAGCATAACATAGAGACTTAAAAGGGTATACAAGAAGTGGGACTTACTTAGAGGTGGCAATTTGCCTAGTTGGTGATTCTATTAATAGAAGGGTATACTCTAATATATATATATATATATATATATATATATATATATATATTGTGTGTGTGTGTGTGTTGGTGTATGTTTTTGTATGTATATATATATTGTATATACTCTTAAATATAATATTTTTGATTATTATTATGTTTTATTTTTACTTTATAATCTCTTAGTTATATATATATATATACTAGTCCATGTGCACATGCTTTGTACGTAAATTAAAAAGTACATTAATTAAATTATAATCGTATGACTAGGGGATTAGTGAAGGACTAAAAAAAAAAGGAAAAAAAAGAATATTTTTATTACCTTGATTAAGATGAAAGACCACTTCATAAACCTGCTGAAGTTTGAATAAAAATACATTGTTTAATTAAGAAAAATTCAATTGATTGATACAAAAATTAAGATAAATGAAAATTACATAATTTAAAATTAAAAAAAAAATTAAAAAAACAAAACAATACCTGTTTGAGAAAGAAGATTGCAAATCACTCTTTAATACATCCCTTGGAGGAGAAAATGAAGATAAAAATAAAAGATTAAGATGATACATCCTTGTAGGAGAAATGAAGATTAAAATAAAAATTGTAGATGAGGGATGGAGTTGGGACTGATCCGTGGGGTGTTGAAGGGGAGGGGCAAGTGGTATTAAAATGGGCAGTGGGCAGTTAAAAAACTGAAACGTTTTTTAACTTTATTTTCCTATTTTTTGTATAAAAAAAAGAAAAAAAGTAAGAAGATGGTGGTTGTTGCCAGATTTGGCAACCATTTGGTTTGAGTATTTTCTGGGATATGGGAGATAAAAAATCTTGCCACATTCTATTTGGTAGTTTATTACCAAAATATCTTTAATTTTTGAGGCCACTAATTGATCTACAAAAAAATATTTTTTACACTACAAAAAGTGTAACGACCCTCATTTTATAACATGAGACCCCAAGATTTTTTAAACGTTGTGTGATATGTTCTTGCTATGTAAATCGTTCGTAAGTGCATATATGTTATGAATATATTATACATACCATACCATTATATATTAGATAATGTATGTTATGGACATGGCTTAGAATATTATACATACATTCTTATCTAATAATAATAATCTTATGTGTAGTTGTATCGATATATTAGAAAATATGAGTGGATGAAATAAAAAGATGAGGTGGTTAATTCCATGTAAAGTATTATATGCATTAGATGAAAATTGCATGATATTCATTTAATTTAAAGTATAAGGGCGTTGGCTTATTACAAGGAGCATGGTTGAATGGGATAATAAAATGAGATATTCACTTGCTCGTTCCATTTCTCAATTGCTCATCTTCTCCACAGAAACAAAATGAATTGACAAAAAAAAAAGGGGGGGCAAGGAAAACGTACGGAATGAGAAAGGAAAGAAAAGGGAGAGAAAAAAAATGATGTTTTGGGGCTAAATTCGACGTGCTGGTAAGCCATTTTTGCTATAGGAGGTATTTTGTAGAATTTTAAAAAATAGAGTTTTGACCCACTTTGAATCGAAACACGTAAAGATGATATATTATCACTCCTATAGTCGCGTAGATCTCGAATATGTAGTTTGTTTACGTTCATGTGTACTATTGATGTCGGTACAACTGTTGGAAGCCAAATTAAATACTATGGACCATTTGAACTATGTCAAACTGTGAAATTTCTGTTTGAAATCATCAAATCGTAGAGAACTAAATTTCGGACGTTTCGATACTAAGATCATGATTTTTGGATATCGATTGATATTTTTAGTATGCGATTGAATGGTTTCAGTAAATACGTTGGACTTAGAGACTTATAGAAATAAGGTTAAAAAGCTTATTTCTACTATCTTTCACTGTGAAAATATTTTAGAGGGTGGTAGAAATTATTTAGACTGATCATTACGTGTCTGGGAGACTCAAATATAATTATGGGACTGAAATAAAAAGCTAGAGTTAAAATTCTAATGTTGCATGAGCTGAAAATTAAACTAAGTGTTTAAATTAAAGAATTTTCATATTTTTGGTAATAGTAAAGAGATTGGGTAAATTAAGTTAAGAACATGAGAAATTAACTTTATCGATGATTTCTACTGTGTCTAGCATAGTATATATTATAATTGAATTAAAAATGGGCAATTGATAAATTTTTCATGGTTGAAATGATAAGCATAATTGGGGGTTTGTATGTAAATGTAATAGGTTGATTTTGAGAATAAATTGAGATATTGGGTAATTATATTGATGTGAATGTGTTAATATTTGCAGGGTTTTGAATAGAGGTGTGGAGTGGGTTGATACTGTGAGAAAGTTATTCTGGCAAAATTGGTTGTGAGTAAAATTTCAATTTTATTCATCATTTTTGTCATCATATTACGTGTAATTGAATGTTTATATATGTGTATGATGATTGTTGCATGAGAAAAGGCAGAGATTGTTTGTATTGACTGAAATCTATTGGAGCTAGACTTTTGGACATTCGAAGTAGGTTGAGTTGCTCCCTACGAGAATTATCGGGTCTAGTGATCCTAGTTAGATTTAAAGGTCTATATGGGAATCTATTCGGCTGGGAAGTGAGTTAGTATCTATTGACTATGTATTTACATAAGTCTTGCGAAAGTTGGTTGAAATGTGAATGGGAATGGATTGTTGTGATTGCATATATATGTAATTTACATGTTGTATTGAATGTGCATATATATATATATATGGGTGTTTGCATGTTGTTTTACATAACATACACGAGCATGCATGATTATATAGATGTGTAGATAATGGTATGATTGAATATTCTATTTCACTGGACACCGTTAGCTCATTCTATTTTTAAAATTTTTTAGATCTTTCAGCGACAGATAAGGGCAAAGGAATAGCTTATCAGAGTTAAAACTGTGCCTTGCCACAAAAGCTATTTTGATGTAGGTTATTAAAGTGGTATGCATGTATTTTGTTTTTGTAAATACATGTATATAACCTCACATGTATAATTAAGTAGATAGACATGTTGTTGAATAGTTAGTGACTGTTAGATGTTAACAAAGTATAGAATTTAATAGTGGATATGATGATCCTTGGGTGTAGGATGAAATATTTTTTATGGGGATGATGATACATGTATATTTGATTTGATGTGATGTATATATTTGTTGTTGATGATTTATATGAGATGTTTACCATGTTGTTGAGATTGTGAGATGTCCAGTTTACATGAGAGACTTTGTTCGAGTCTCGGTTGAGGCTTAACAAGACGCTAATGGTCCTATGGGTGATAGGATGGTTAGATTTTTGTGCCGGTCAAGATGCCCTGAGGGATTGTAAAAGAGGTCATAACAAAAAGCCATCAATTTCGATTTTCAATAATACTCTCATGTGATTGTACCAAAATGTCTTTTCTTTTTTTCTTTTTTTAATTTCATCGTGGGGCTTGGTCACTCTAGACCGAACCATTCATATTTTTTATTTCATTTTTTGTGTTTTAACTACATTACAAAAAAAAATGTACAGTTTGGTCGATGAAGACAGAACCCAAAACATAAGGTTTTTCCGTCTCTGACCGAACTACTACATTCGGTTTGGTATCATAGGTCTGAACCGATCGCAGTCTCGTTCTTCCTTTGGTAATTTCTTCGGACACCCGACGACGTTTTTTGCGAACAAAAACACTAAAACATATCATTTTAACAACAAATCTTTTGTCGATTTAGTGATTTCTTTTCACGTAACTTCAAATTACAGCTGCCTTTGTAAGAAAGGTATTTAGGGAAGTTCAGTGTGGTAACGATAACATTTCTTCAAATTTTGTAGTAGGAATAGAATATAGTAAAAATAACCTTTTTTTTGTAGTTTATCTAGCTACCCCTGATTTTTTTATTTCTTATTTGAGTTTAACATTGAGAAGAGTGGGTAATTTAGGGTTTTTTAGAAAAAGTGGCACACTGTGAATTAAGAGGTTTTAGCTTTATAAATAATATAAATATATAACACTCTTGAATTTTGATAATGTCTTTTTTATTTTATTTTATATACTTTTAATTACATACATACGTGCATACATACGTATATATATAGATGTATATATATTTATTTCAAGCATTTGGGTTTGGCCTTTTGATCAACCCTTCGGATCGGGTTCGCAGGCTAGGCCAGGCCGGATCTAGCTTTGTAATTTCAGACCCGACCAATAAGTTTTAGGACCGTGCCGAGCCGGCCCATATAATAATCGAGTCTGAATTTGAGTTGAATCATTTTGATCAGTCGGGCTAGACCTATGGGCCCCGTGCTAAATTGCCACCTCTAGGCTTAGTTGGCAAAAGATTTGAGCACTAAGTGTGTTTTCCTTTTGATTTTCTTCCACAAAACCCTTCTAGACTTTTACTATTATTTCTTTAATTCGAGAATATAGTTCTAATAATATGAGTGATAATGTCAATTTAATTCTTTAGCTTAGGTTAAATTACTTGTTTGTTTTTCTTTGGAGCAACAACCCGACCTTAGCTCAGTTGGTATAGCGGAGGACTGTAGTGGGAGGAATCCATCAGCATAATCCTTAGGTCGCTGGTTCGAATCCCGCAGGTCGGAACTAAACTATTATTTTTCTTCCTTATTTTCCTTTTTAATAAAAGAATAAGGATCTTTCATAAATACGTTTTCTCATTATTAATTTTTTATAGTTGAAAGATAAAAAGTAGTTTGATTGTAGGCTAAAAAGAATAAGGTGGTTGAGAGTCCTTGAAGCTCGGAAAACCTGAAGTTGGCCTTCTCATGCACATATAGCTAACATAACCTTGTATGAATATATACATGCAATTGTAAAATTAATTATATAGTATGACATATGCAGCTGCTAGTAAAATAAATAAACTAGCAGTCTTGCAAAATACGTACATCATTAACTAGCTTTAATATCACAGTAATTCTCATTGAATCAAGCAAAGCAAAGATAGGACTTTCATTCCAGCCCTAGAGGTCACTTGCCATTGAGTTTCTCCTTGACAGATTTGCATATACATCTCGAGAGACTAGTTGAATGCTCAAAGTGAAGTTCAAATACCCTTTACTAATCTTTTTTTTTTTTTTTTGAAAAAAGTAAAACCTCACTATCTCTATAGGCAAAAAAAAAAAAAAAAAAATCTCACCATGCCTAAAAAGAAAATAAATAACAAGCAAATCATTATTAGCTGCCTCATACCTCTCTCACACTATATCTATCTATTTCTTCTTAAATAAGAAATGGGCAACCATCCATTCTTCGCCATTGTTGTACCCAAAGAGCTCAGCGACAGAGATGAAGAACGTTCGCCAATATACTGTCCACTTCACAGCTGCATCCTTCCCATAAGAGGATTCCATTATTGGCTTTATAGAAGCCAAGTTCTGGTCCATTCTCTTCAGCCACTCTTCACTGCAGAAAAAAAAAAAAAAAAAAAAAAAGGTTTTTCTTTAGTAGTACCAACTACCAAGAACCACAAGAGTTTCAGAAGAGGTAAAGGAGGTAATGTAGAGATTTTTCTTAAAGAATGAAATCTGAAACCATCTTGCATGCAGGAAAACTAGATATTAAGCATATATAGTTGTGTCCAAATCATAATACCTTGTTTGTGCATAATGTTTCCCATTTACAAGCCAATGGTTGAGAACAGAAACATCTTCCTGTAGTAAAATCATAAAGCTAGTGTATAAGCTTTAGTTTCTGCTGGTCCTAAACAAACATTGTCCCATTATTCTACATTACTCTATTGAGAGAAATAGCAAGTTGAATTGTGAGTGAAATAGTGCAAGTAGAAACAGAACAGACTGTTTCTGCTTGATATACAAAGTAGTAATAAGTATTGAAGAGATACCTGGAAGTACAAAAGGAGGTTTGCAGAAGGCATTGTTCCTCCAGTAAAGAAATATCTGGTTATCCAGTCATCATCATTTAAGTCCTGCAAAGAAGAAAGATTTGATGGCCGTACAGTTACCACTTACTGCCAGAGAGCATGATATTTTGTTCATCTGTTTTAAGAATGAAAAGGATGGCATGTAGAAACAGAGAAGATGCACTCACCGGTTTTTTTTTGTTTTTTGTTATTTGGCCAATAAACATTTACAAACACCTAGACGACCCCCCATGTAGTTAGGAAATACCTTTGTTTTAGTTATCAGTTACAGTTACTTATGTCCATTCCCAATCATCAAGAACAGAAACATGAAACTTTTCAAAGCAGTTCATCAGTGATATTTATCCTATCAGTATGCAGGATCTGCACCGTCAGATTTCTTGCTTTGGTGCATGAAAAATGATAATGTTAATACTTCAGTACATATAGAAACAATTTACAATATAATTACAGGTGCTAGAAGAAATATGCAAGCAAATCTTCGATGTAATCTTCCAAAAGAGAGACCAAGTTTACCTCAAAGTGGTACGCAAACGCTTTGTGACAGAAGTAATGGACAAACAGGAGTCCATCCTGCGTCATCCAATTGGATATTTTCTTAAGTAGCTCCTTATAATTCTTCATGTGCTGAGTTCGGAAAGTTCAACAACCGATCAAGAACACATTAATACCATTATAATTATGAATGAATCAAGGGCTGGGTACCTCAAACATTTCTATTGAGAAAATCCGATCAAAGGAACCTTCCATCTCAAATGTGCTAATATCTGCAACAACTATCTCCACATTCTGCAGCTGAAGCTCCCTGTATGAGAATATTAATGGATCTTCTGTTTCCAAATGGCAAATAAATTGTGCAGCATTCCTTCTTTTTTTCAGAATTTTTCCAGCTATTAGTTTTCATCTAATGCATATAAAATCTTACAGGAAAATTAACATCTATTTGATTCGTAAAAATCTAAATTCTGGAAATCTACATTTCCAATAAAATAAGAAAGAAAGTAATAATAAAATTTAAAAAAAAAATTAATTTTCTTTAATAAGAAATGAAAAGAATCAAGGGTACTAAAGTGTAGACTAGAATGAAATATACCTGCACTTTTCCTCTATGTAAGCCTTTTGTGTTGTTGAATTGCACAACCCTGTAATCTTGCAGTTACGATATTTTTGCGCAAGGTATAAAGAGAGGGATCCCCAGCCACATCCCACATCAAGGATAGTATGACCATCTTTTACTTGTGCTCTCTCACAGTAGAGCTCCAGCATTGTGTTCTCTGCATCCTCTAATGTGCTCAACTTTTCACAGAAGTAGCAGCAGCTGCATTACATCAAACTTTAATCACTCTAGCTAATCCAATACAATGGTTAATATCGTTTACTATAATGAAATGAAGAAAATTAGCACCTAGCCTTTTCATCACAAGCATAACTCTGAGTTTTTAGTCCAAGTACCTCCCTATGCCATGAAAGAGAAGTAGGCTCTTTTTGGTCGTCAATGCATGAGATGCCACTATGCATATATATATATATATATATATATATATATATATATATATATATATATATAAATTTTCAAGATAAAGTCATCTTACATATTGCTCTTAATCTTCTTTGGTGTTTCACCTCCTATACATACGATGAACGATTAAAAGAAGGTGTTGTGCCTATCTTTTGGGTACTTCCAAAAACTCTAAATTTTACATCTGAAGAAGATAATATCTACTCCAAATAACAAGCTTTTTCCTGTGGATGATGATTCAAATAATAGAGGTTTCATGGAGATACAAAATACCAAATAATAGACTTTTCTTTTTCTTCCCTATTGGACATATGGAATACCAAACCATAGAGGTTTTGTGGAGATCAAGAACAATGCACAGGAGTTGTTACCTGTACTTCATATTCTTTCCAAGCACCAGCTTGAAAAAAGAAGTGGGCAATTCATAATGTTGGGTCTTTGGCTTATCTGTTTTGATGGCTATAGGCATATCTTGAAGAGCTGTGGAAGAAACAATAAATATCCAACCATGTCAAAATAAAGCTAACAATACAAGAAAAAAGTTTAAATGAATTGGTTTACTCCATGATCTAAACAAAATGCCTAAATCACATCCAAGAACAGGACAATGGAAAACAGAGAAACACGGTGACCTCTCACAACATATAAAAACTTCATATACATTTTCTGCATTTCACCATTGAATTGCAAGGAAATAAATAACCACATAAACCAAATTTCGAGAAATTGAAAAAGAGGCCTTCTACAGCACCATTTCAATTTTCATTGTAATTCTATTTGCCTATAAAACGTATAATAGTTCTTCATAATTTATTTATTTTTTTTTTTTTTTGAGGAGAAACAAAGACTATTATATTAAAAATATGAAGAAGTACAGGCATGATGAGCACAAAAAATGCTCAGAGAAAGAGAACAAACTAACCCAGACCAAACATAAAAACGGCATCAAAGCATCAAGGCATCCCAACTCCTATACCAATCCAATCAGCAAAAGAAAAACCAGCTCCTAACTTTGAAGAGCAAATCCATCTAGCTGCTGCAATCTTAGAATCCCCCATAATAGTTCTTCATAATTAGCTATTTATTCCATTAGTTTCATTTGTATTCAGTAGCCACACTGTCTATAATAGTGTAGCATTTGGCTTGTGATTCCAAAACAGGAGATAAAATCCGAAACCGAAAAATTTAGAAAATGCCCTTTTTGTTATTTTCGGAAAGTTGTTTTCTTAGTAAAATCTTCAAAAGCTATTTTCGAATTCCACCAACCAAATGTGTTTTTCTTGTTTTTTCGAGTTTTCGGATTCAGTTAGAATAACACCTCGCTCTCTCACTAGAGAGAGAGAGAGCCAAAAAAAAAAGGAAAAAAAAAAACTCTCTAGCTGCCATTCTATCCATAACATCTCACCTTTTCCACAGCTAGCACTCATAACATAAAGAGTAATGCTTGGATAACACACTTTGGAAACACAAATTTTTTGGCATTGTCCTTGAAAGTTGTTGAATCACATCGAATCACGTGTTAAGCGCAAGTAAGGGCCGACCCGTATCGATAGTGTCAGGTGGGGGCAATAAAGAATAAAGAAAGGTCATAGGGCTAGTACCTTGTTCAAGATCCCCCCCATCTCATACATACCCATAAAACTTCCCTTCCCAGAGATCCACTACTTTCTTTCCTCATCATTCAACATTGAACTGATGATCCGTAGGGGCGCTTGTTCTGCTCCCGTTCGGAAGAAGGCCTGCAAGTCTCACCAAAATTACTAGGAAAATTGGAGCTGGAACTGAAACTCGGAACTAAATGAGACTTAGGCAGGTGTAGTGTGGTCATGTTCTTATAGGAGCCCAAGCCATTTAGGTTTCGTTCCGTGAAATCAACACATGATTCGAAGCTATCCAATAACTCTCAAGACAATGCCAAAAATGTGTGTTTCCATAGTGTGTTCCTAAAGCATTTCTCTTACATAAAACATCTTAGATTCTGCTGTTTTTAGTTAGTGATTCGGATACAGAAAATTTGAAACCGTCAACACGAACCAAACGCGGTTAGGACGTTTTCAAAGATTTTTAATTTGATCTATCCATTTGAGGCCAATCATTGACAATGCAGAAAGAATTAATTAATTAACACATAAACACAAACACAGTTGAGTAATTAATTAAGAAAGAAAGAGAGATCGAGAATACTGACATTGAGCGAATTGGACGAGGTCGGAGAGCTGAAACTCAGAAGAAGGCTTGTATCCGCTACGAAGACGAGTTGCTAAGAGCAACCTCGTTAACCTCCTTACCACCATGTCCGGAACCAAGTTTCGCTCCAGTGAAGCTAGTAACACTCGCACCGTTACATCGTAAGGCATTTTCACCAGACCTTCCATTTCTTTCTTCTTCTTCTTCTTCTTGTGCTTTGTTCTCAGCTCGTATCGTCTTCTTCTTCTTCTTCTTCTTCTTTCTCTTCTTTATGATAAGACGAAGACGACAACAAATTTTAAGATAAGACGACTGACACATAACTTAAAAAAGTTAAATCTCTGTATCAACTGGGCCAACCATCGTCGGCAAATATAGTAATTCTAAATTTATCTAAGAAAATGTTAAACTAACATTTAACATTTAAAGTGTATATCCAAAATTTTATATTATCATTAAACATTTTTTTTTAATAATGTATTAATATATAATTCAATAATGTATAATGACGACGTACACTTTAAATATATATTTTTAAGTATTAACATAGCATTATTATTCCTACTAACAACATTTTATGTCCACATATTTTATAAATCATGTACTAACACATAATTTGAAACAATTTAATAATGTATAACTATAGTGTCATCATAGCACTACTTTATAAATTTTCAATCCGACACATAATAAGTGGGCCCCGAAAAAAGGTACAAAAAGTATTTTTGGTGGGTATATTTAAAATTACTTTATGTTTATTTTGAATTTTTTTCTTAATTTTTTTAACTTTTTTACACTCTAAATTTTATTAATATTACTTGGTAAATATTTTCTGAAAAAACAATAAGATGAATATAATGAAGAGGTAAAATGTTTGATTATTTAGAAGCAAGAATAAAGATCGAATGATAAAATTGTAAGTTTAGGAAACTTACAAAAAATATATATAAAATAAAATTAAGATATTATCTCTTATCATATTAAAATTAGTTTTTTAGCAACATTGAAAAAAAAACAGTAAACCAGAGCATATGGTAGACAACTTGGGTATATTGGTATTGCATATAATATACATTTAGAATATTTAAGTATAAAATACGTATAAAAACACTTTAAGCAGGCCATCCAATATTTATTAAAATTCCACTTGTATTATAAATATTGACTAATCCACCTTGCATCATAATAAAACAAACCTAATTTTTAGTAAGTTAATGAGTTCATGTCAAATAAAATAAGTTTGTGTTTATTTTAAGATGATATTTCTTTTTTAATTAGGAGTTTTATCAAACAAATGCCATTTATTTTTCATAAATCATAAAACAAATAATAAATGTCGCCACAAGGTTATTTTTTCTTTTGTTTTTAAAATAATACAACTTCACACTCATATCTATTGGATCATGTAAACTACATACATCTAATAGATATGAATATGTAGTTGCATTAATTTGCAGTTAGGTTAAAATTTTTCCTAAGTTTTATATTATTTAAAAACATAAATGGTAGAATGAATTATTTCTCAACCCCCAATTTTCTCACTATAATTTTCATCAGGTTGGAGGTAAGAAAATTAGATTTTCTCATAGAAAAATTTCTTTACGCTAACCAATCACAAAAAAAATTTATCATATTTAATCAAACAACCATGAAAAAATCTTCTTAAATAAATTTTCTTAAGAATTTTTTTTTGAGAAAATACTATTTTTTCAAGAAAAAATTTCTTAGCCACCAAACTCACTCTAATGGTAAAATTGAAGTTAATTTTAAGAATCCAGCATCAGCCATTGATCAGAAAACACATTTTGTAATATAAAATAGGTACAAATCCCAATTAACTTAAACCTAATTCAAAGGATCTTCTCCCCAAATCAATAAATCTCAACTCAACTAAACTTTTTTCTCGACTACGTACATGAAATTAACTATATAAATTTGCTTCCCCACTCCACTCGATCAAGAGTTAAATCAACTCTTAAACTACAAAATCAACAAATTTATTCATCAACAATTAAAAAAAAATTATATATAAATGAGGTTCATTTTATAAATATCAAGTTTTTGTTTACACTAATATTAAGACTCCATTTAGTTTGGTTGATTGAATTCAAAAACAATTTTTCAAGATTTTACTAAGAAAAGAGCCAGTTTTATATCATTTTCGACCCTTGTTTTCGAATCACAATTAATCTTTTTAGACCCAATTCTTTTTTTTCTTTTTCGTTTTTTGAAGTCGGTGGGTATCAGAATTGTCTTATTAATCCCTCCGGGACACGGCCACAAACGCCCTTGGACATCGTTGGCCAATATATTGGTAGGTGACATAAATCTCACTCGAACTCTCTACCTCAGTGTTGGGGCTCTTGCCCCTAATTTCAACCCAATTCTATCTTACATCCTAACGAATAAAATGCATAGTTTACAAGGGTGAGTATTATACACATAGAATACTGTAACCTCATTTATATCCTTGCAGCCTCTACTCAACCAACATCTAGCACAAAAGTCATCGAATCTAATATCAACTTCTCATCTTCTTGGTATAACTTCATCAGTAGTAAACACTCAAAAAAGATGAAAAATACCGAACACATCAAACACATCAGAAGATGCCTTCCCGCCATTGAAAATTTGAAATTCATTACCAAAATACTAAGTCTCGAAGAAGCACAAATGGTTATAAAAACCTTTGAAGTGTGTAAACAAAACCAGTTTTCAAGGAGAAAACAACCCATTATCATATGACCAACAAAAACAAATTTAAGTTAAAGAACTAGACCTGTAATCACCTAATAAAAAAGTTTGATTTAGTTGAGGCAACGGGCGGCTAAACCTTGTTTTACAGTTCTTCAGACTGGTGAGTCTCTTCAAAATGGTTGTTGGCCTGACATGAATTTTCTTCCGATGTTACAGTCCGGTCGGGTGTAGTCAGTAATGGCTGCATCTCCATCTTCTTCTTCTCCTTTTGAATCACTTGTCGTGGCATCACTTCTAATAGGAAGCTTCCTCCATTCCATATAGATGCAGATACCTTGAGCACTTGGAAAATAACATGCAATTCATAGGACAAGAAGATAGGGACTGTGAGTGCTGTGGTTGCAACTGTGAATGCCGCTTGGAATACAATGTACATTAAGAGGCGATTCTGATCACCGAGCACACCGCTTAATCTCCACCAAATGTTGTTAGCTTTCTGTGCTTTCTTCGAGAGTTCTCTGCCAAAAAAAAAACGTTGTTATTGGTGTGCATGATCTAATCTCAATCAAGAATTTATACATATATACAAACTTTGGACACAACAAAAGTAAAGACACAACAAAAAGCCTCATCTCTGTAGGGTATATGTGAGAGTTAGTCTCATATAAATTGTTGAAGTATTCATCATATCATATAGAAGATAAGTGTAGATCTCACCCTTGGTGGTACTAAGGCCTTTTTGCAGGAAAACCTCGCATTGGTACAAAAGTAGTTAAGTTGGGAATAATATCGGTATTAGTTGAGATTCAAGAACGCCAACAAATTATATTAGAGCTACGAATTCAATTGAGATAAGGCAGATTTGTAGAGGTGGTCCAAGTTAAGAAATTTTATCTATAAAATAAGCAATAAAACAACTTAATGACAGTGGACATCTTAAGAGTTAAAGCACTTTCTCAAGAATGACCACAAGTAGAAATTGGAAGTATGGGGTCTCTTCTGTAGCTCATGCACATGCCCATGAATCGACAAGTACATTATGACTATAATATACACACAAATATAACGATTATGGATAGCAATTTTTTTTATAATTAAGCTAACATTGTCAAAACATACATAAAAGGACTTAGATGTTAAGACTTGTTATACACACGTATATAAAGAAGTAAACAAAATACTTAACCTCGATTGTTGTCAATATGTCGATTCTTGTCAATGTGGGTCTAAATGGTTTGGCATCCAACAACAGATAGAGAGAGAGAGAGAGAGAGAGAGAGAGAGAGAGAGAGAGAGAGAGAGAGAGAGAACCTGTACGAAGTCATAACTTCGGGATCCCTTAACAACCTTTGTCGGCGAAGGACATTAACAATGAGAAAATAGAGAACCTGCCACAGGGTGTAAGCAACTAAAGGAACAACAAATAGCCATGTCCATATGAAGGATCTGCCTTCTACATAAGGCCATGAAGTTCTGCGACCTGCACTTCCATTTGGGTGCATGGCCTCAAATGTTGCAGGATCCCACCATCGAATAGTGAAGAACACAATCCCTGCAATAATAATAATAATAAAAATAAAAAAAGGAGTCATAAATTACACACATCCAAGAAATATTTGCCAAAAAAATACAGTAAGACAAGGTTCTAAAACAAATTTGACAGGGATTAATATTATAGCTTTTCATGTGGCACGGATTCTATTGATCATGAAAGGAGGAAAAAGGTGGTTTTGCAGACTAAGAGAAGAGCCTTGGAGATGGCTTCAAAATTGGACTAATCATACATAAAACATGTTCATTCAAAAGATTATGCCAGATTAAGCATAAATTTTGAACAAGAATCTTCTAATTAAGCTCTAATATCCAGTTAAAGGCAAGAAACAAAATCCGCCAGTTACTTTTATCCTAGTCGTCAGCACGGAAACTATGTAGCTTTCATCAAAAAATGGTACAAAACACAAGCCCCTGAGAAATTCCCAGTTCAGAAAGGAATGAGATTATTGCTTTTTATGGCAAGTTTCCTATCCTGTCAAGAGTATAGAGTGGTATCAACTTCTAAAGCATCAATCGTAAATTCAGAAAATGAACAAAATAGCACCAACCTTTTGTTTTTCTAATAAAAACAAATCTTAGAAGAAAAGTTCGCACATAGTTTTTTATGAATACAATCAATGTACGGAACACATCCACATCACAAAATGTATTCATCCATTAAAGGTAGTTAAAACTCATTTGCTCTTCCAATGATTATGGACAACATTTAAGTATAGAATAGCTGATTGAACCATTTTGCTAGTTTTAGATCTCGCAGCACCCTTTCCTCGATCTCTCTCAATGTCCAACTCAGGGAGGATGATTTTATTTTTCCATACAGCTGGACATGGAAATTGTTATATTCTCTTTATGTACATAAGTTGGGCCTCCATTTATCAGCTATTGCTTTCAAGTCAAGCGGTTTCTAACATGGTATCAAAGCTTTGTTATTGTTGAGGTCTTATGTTCAAACCTCCTTGCAAGCATTTGCTTGTTTCTTTCATTTATAATCTCCTCTTTCCTCCCAAAATCCCAATTATAAATTTGGATCACGTGCCATCATGCGTGTGACGGGAGTGTTATATTCTCTTGATATACAGAAGTTGGGCCTCAATTTATCAACTATAGCTTTTAGGTGAAGCGGTTTCTAACTGAAATAAATAGCAAATTCGCCAGTAGAGAACGTCCACAGGTTTTCAGCAATCAAGTTTAAGTCCTAAATACAATTAGTAGCACCAAAAGATCCTAGTTATCAAACAATGACACAAGTGATGGTAAACAAAGTCAAAAGCAGTAATCTTGAATAGATCCCTCCAGACATTGGGATATGTTCAACAGCAACTTGGTTTGGTATCAGGCTCATAGCTCATAATTCCTACCCTGCAATGCACCATGCCACCAGCTTGTTAAAGAAGGCTTTCATTCTGACTAATTTTGTTTACATGGGTCTTTGCTCTTCGTCATTTTCACTGTTCCAGTATCTCATTTAATTGGTACATTGACATCCTCTTATTACCTTTTTGGCTTTGCACTTGGAAGTTTAAGGGGAAGGCTTGCAGACAAAATATTTTGGGTTAACAAACACCTTTATGAGTTTATCTAACAAATTGTTATTTTAAACTATTGAACAAAACGAGGAGGAAATCCACTCCCGTTTATGGACAAGAAATAACCAGAACTACAAATTTATGAAATCGGAAACTATATCTAATCTAACAAAAGTAATCAATTGATAGTAGCTAATATCGTGGTCAAGTTGCTACAGCCTATGAAAAATATGAACTTCTATATTTTACCAAAACTCTTAGTATTGGCTTTAAACAATCTAAGAATCCAAAGTTGAGATTTCATTACAATTTTCAAAACAACAATAACAAATGATGCTATACCATTATACCGATAATATCACTAAGATTCAAAGATAAAATTTTCATGCCGTGAGAAAGTTTTTATGCTTTGAATCTGCCAATAATATGTAATAGGAATGCAAAATTTGATAGTATAGGAACTATAGGTTTCATAACAAAGAACTAAGGCTGCGCAGACATGGCAAACAAACCAAAAAAAATCCAGAGCTAGCATGTCCATATTGTTAATGCCATATGTTAAGTGACGTGCAGTTAATGATCCAGCTCATGTTATTTTAACAGTATAAAAATGATGAATTTATGCTAGAGAAGCATTTGATAATATTTTAGTTCATGTTATGTGTACAATATAGAAAACATGACACCATTTTCTTATTTGTTACATAAAATCAGATTGTTAGATTTTAGGATCTGAATAGGTTTATATGGAAAAAAATATATATATAATTTTTGAAGAAACACAAACTCACCAGGTAAAAGATGTATCAGAACACTAACAATTTTGTCAACAGAACTAAAAACAAGACTGCAGCGCCAAACAATCAATGCCCATGCCAGCGGTCCCTGCAACATCACTGTAAAGTTGAATTCACCCAGAAAAAGAAGGGCAAGCAGATTCAAACAAAAAATAAATAAAACTGAATAATAAAAATCACGGGACGATATATCTACCTCTGCAAATGAGAAGCAAACCATGAAAAGCTTCTCATTCCTTGGATATAGGAGAAGCATGACCAAGAAAATCGTATTCGCATAGTAACAAAAATCCTAATAAGTCAAAGGAAAAATTATGAGATTGTCATGAAATTTAAATAATTTATAGCATATCAACAACAAGGTTGTACACAAAATTTCACATTCTTTTGATGCATGTTACTCCTTCTAATCATATAAGTTTGCATCATTTTTTACCCAAGTGCTCTATGTTAATGGCGGTGCGAGTTTTCAACATAGTTCTAGTCACAATCATCATTGAACATCCATGAGACTAGAAAACTTTCAGAGAACAAGATAAACAGGTTTAATTCAATGGATGGAACAACATTTCTGAAAGATGGTCTTTGTCAGCTTAGCTCTCAAAGAAGTTAAGACTAAAAAAGCAAATGCCATGGAGTTGGGATCTCTCTTCTGCAAAGCGTCAAACATAAATGACTTGGTGCCATCTAAGTACTTTTACATCTTACATGCAATACAGCATCGAAATATTTCTTCTTATGTTCTTTTACAAGAAATACCCCCCAAAAAACCTGCATATAGAATTATAATAGGAGAACCAAATCTAAAAGCTATTTCTATACAGTGGAATGTAAAATAAAGGGAGTTCTTGCATTGATAAACCGGGGCATTTGATCATTCGACATGAATAGGGTGTAAAGAAAAATTAGAAACAGAACTCAACTCAACTCAACTAAACCTTTTCCCAACTACATGGAGAAATTAGAAACAGAGCAGAGAGCATAATTCCTTTTTTAAGTGTAATGAAAAAAAAAGAAGTAATGCAATCATAAGACGTTCTTATGGAAAGTAGAGCTCCTCATCTTTTACTTTCAAATTCTGCTCTTCTACCAATCTCAATATTTCTTGCTGCCAAACACAAAGAAATTGTAACGGGCAACCAATCCGATACTTATGTTGGAAGAAATATGCTAATGCCAACTAGTTTGGAAAACCAACAAACAGCTAAAAGTAAAATTTTCTAATGCATAAGATATTTAAAAAAAAAAAAATCAGCATGGGAGAAGTCAGGAAATTAGACGTGCATAAGATACCCATTACTCACCAGAAGATAGTAATGCCATTTCTTGAACCTGTAGTATATCCATCTGAGAGGTACAAATGTAACATAAAATAAACAGTACACATATGGAATATCTTGGGGCCCTGCAAAAATAATAGCATATTCCCATATAAATATAAAAATGCATATATATTTCTCTGAAAAATGACCATTCCAACAATTCCTGAAGAAGATAGCAATTGCACTTACTTGCTCCCAACAAGAAGCAAAATGCACCAAAACCAAGCACACCCAACAAATGGGTCACCTAAATCACAAATAACAACAGATAAAAAATAATCAAACCAAGCTATATCAGAAACATTAAAACCAGAAAATGAAGGTACCCAAATGAGGAAAAACACCAAATTCACCAAACCCAATTAAAAAACTTGATTAAACAAAAAAAAGGGGGGTGATTTCAAAACACCCACAAGATTCAGAATATTACCCCCAAGAAATTCAATCACCCAGATGATGAATCACACATAGAAATCCAAAAAATAAATAAACAAACCAAAAAAAAAACACATGACTTATTGATGAATCTCTCGTGTTCTTCTGCTTGTTTTGCTATCTTAACCGCTTGTTTCGACAGAATCTCCTTGGTTTGAACAGCTTGTTTCGACAAAATCTCCTTTGTTTGAGCAACTTTCTGCAAACACAAAACATACCAAGATTCCAAAAACAAATCTTTTTCAACAATCATACATCAAAAATCCCAAAAAAAACATCAATAGATTCTTCCCACCTTCCTTCGCTCGCTCAATCTCTGCTTCACCCTCATAAACGAATCTCCATCTTCCACTGGCTCTTCGTTATTGGACATTTTTTTTTTCAAAATCTCCGTATATAGCCGAAGCTCTAGGCCTTTTGTCTGTATATATTTTGGTTTTTTGAAGGTAAGCAAAGCTAAAAACAGAAGAAAACCGCTCTCTTTTCTGCTTCTCCCTCTCTTACACGCGTTGTGTTAAAGTTGTAAACATTAAATACTACATATGTATATTACGTAATCTCTTATTAATTTAATTTAATAGGTGCTAAGATATACAGAATTGGCAATTGGGACGAACAGTTGCAGTTGCATTGTGGGTCATGCTGATCTCAACTCTGGAAAACTCTATACCCTGCAAGAGTGCCTGCGTGTGGTTTTTTATATGCTTGGATCAATTGTGTTTGATTATCATTAAATTAATTACATATTATATCATGAAATGATTTTTTGTTTTGTAGTTGTGAGTATCTCATTAATGTTATATTTGTTAGATTAATCATTTTGGTACTCAATAGAAGAAAAAATATATAATTCAACCTACATTAATAGGTTGTGAGTGCTTCCTTTGTCTTAAAGACCCGAGAGATTTTTTTATAAAATAAAATAAAATAAAAATAATAAAGGTACTCAAGTGTCTAACTCAATTAACGTATTCATGTATTTAAGTTCTTTAAATCATCTTAGAGTCATGTGTATTAAATGACTGAAAGATGATCTAAGAGACTTGTGCACAAAAATATTATAATTTAATTTGTGTTTGACTCCCGTAAACAATGTATTCAATAAAAGCTTTTTCTATATAAATTGGCTTCCCAAGCCAAAGGAAAAAGGCAAAAAAAAAAAATGTTACTAATTATGTTATCAATAATAAGGTGCTTTTGATTTAGTTATACATCCTTTTATAATTATAGCAATTACAAGTCTAAGAGAAATAATTAAGCAGAAAATAGTATTTTATTTTTGTTTTGCATTAGTGAAAGTGAAAAATAAAGTGATAAAAGACGTTCAAATGGAAAGAAGAGAAAATACAATTATTGTTCAAATGTAAGTATTCAATTAATTAGTTCAACGGTCAGGATTTCAAGAGAATGTGTGACATTAAATTCGGCGGTTTTTCTGTACTATTATTTACTTATATAGAAACGAATCCCAACACTGTACTCCAGAGCGTTGGATAGCTAGCCTACTCCAAGTGTCATTTTGTGCAACTTGGACTAATTTGACTGAAAACAAATGAAAAATATTTATAAGAAAAATATTACGCCTTATGTTAATTTGTGAGAAATGCTTAAAAAATACATTTTCTTGATATTGTACTTAAAAACTATTGAATTATCTCAAATCATGTGTTAATTGTATGATTCAAAGCAATTAAAACATGATTCGAGACAATCTAACAACTTTAAGTACAATATTAAGAACTGTGTTAAAAAGATATCTATCAAGGATGACTCTTAATTCATTTGTTGCATGTGAAATGGTTAAATCTCTCAAATGATAATCAAATCAAGATGTGTCATTTATTTGATGGTAGTGATTCGTTTGTTTGTGGAGTTATAATGTATGCAGTATGCACAGTATCATGGCAGCATTTAAAAAAAAAAAAAAAAAAAAAAACCCAAAATATATATACATATTTTCAGGCTATTGAACTTCTGATTTGAGCCCTTAAGTTGCAGAGCATTGGATTTTGTTCTTTCCTAACTTCAAGAAGCATTTAAATGGGTAAAGCATAGAGGATATCTTGCTTCCTCAAAACCAATGTGGTTAATGTAGTTCATGCTAAACTATATTGCTGCATTAATTTCATTAAAGACTGAAAGTGCCCCTTTATTTTTATATATTTGTATTCATGCTCAATCAGCCAGCAGAGCCTTATATCAAAAATTGAACATCTTAATTAAGTTGATGTCCAATTATAGTATTTAAATGTTCACTTTTTTTTTACCATTTGATAAGGAAAATGTTAATCTAATTCCAATAAGTTACAACTACATATACATATATCAATTAGATTATTTATTACATTAATATTCAATGAACGGACATGTGTAGTTGCACATGCAGTTATAAAATTTATAATTAGATTAATATTTTTCTTTTGATAATACTAAAAATAATAATAATAATTGAATTTCAAGCCTATGCTTCAAATTTGTTGATGTAAGATTTTGTGGATGCTAGAGTTTTAAATTGTGATAAGATTTTAGACAGCAAGTAAAAAATCATTTAATTAAAAAATGTTTAAATTTTAGTTAAAAATTAAATATAAAATTAATCTATATGTATTAATTTTGGCATAAAATTTGAGGCCCCTAATTTGGGTGCCCTGCCTCAGGGTTGGCATGGTGTTTACAAAATCTTGTCATTACAGTCCTTGTTATCTTATATTTGGTTTTAGCATATGTGTACCGAGCCTATGGTCAATATCTTACTATTGCGATTCAACTTTAGATATTAGTCTTTCGCGTTAACAACACGTTCTTCTAAGCTAAGAATCATGAAAGTGTTTTTAATAAATACAACCTATAATTAAGCTCCTTACAAAAAATACATTTTTTTGATAAAAAAAAATCCTTGAAAACCTACTACAAAGGCTTTTGTGTGTACCCACTAACCTTGAAACACTCGCTCTATTCACCTACTCAAAAAGTTTTTAATGATGATACACAAGACCTTGCATTGTGTTAGGAAGGGCACTACCTCGCACTGTGTTAAACAAGACCAAAAATCTTATCAAATTCCAAATCTCTCTTCCATAAACTTGAGTTTTGAAGTTTATTATAATTTGTGCTTTTAGTTATAACACAATTCACATTCTCTTAGGTAACAAACTCCATATATTCTAATAATGTTGCTTGCTCATATAAGTATGAGTTATTCCTTATCAAAGTTTATGTAAACAGAAATGTTACATGAGACGCAAACATGTACTACGAAAGGCACGTGGGTGCGCTATGACCTTTTCATCATCGCAGTGTTGGCCCAAGAATGTTCAAGAGGGGGTGAATTAGATATTATAGTCAGTTAAAAACTTTAAGAAAAGCTTACAGTGAAATGACAAATAGATAGTGCGAAAAATAAAAAGTTTACACAAATGATTTATAATGGTTCAGCGATATGCCTACATCCACTACCTAACTTCCTCAGTTAGGATTTCAAACCTCACTAACAGATCTTCTTATGGGTGAAGACCAAACCGTTATATTTTCTCAATTTCACGGGGTTGAGAACCACCGTCACACTCAATTTGTAGGCTTGAAATCTACGTACACTCTTGACGTCACAAGTGTAAGACTACCTATACTCTCAACTTCACAGGTGTGAAACTACCTACACTTTTGGCTTCACAAGTGCAAGGCGACCTACACTCTCAACTTCACGGGTGTGAAAAAATCACTAGCTTCCTAACTTATAGAGATAACTTTCTGCAACTTTTACAATTGCAGTTACAACTCGATTCAGATAAATGATATATAATTAAGTATACTGAATCCTGTGAAAATTTTACTCAATAAACACTTTTTTCAACAGTGAAAAATATAAGTTTGTATTAGTTGAAAAGGTCGAGTAAAAATGTATTTTTCTTCCACAAGTTTTCAAAAGATAAGATGTATAAGATAAGCACTCGACGCAAAACTTCTTTGTAAAGAAAATTAGCTTTCACAAACTGATAGAATTTGAAATTGAAAGATCGACTAACATTCAAAACGTTTTTGCTCAGATCAAAAGTTCTCTTCTTCGAATCTGGAATTTACTTCTTTATAAAGAATATTGTGCGCCAAAACCATTGTGTTCAAATTCAAAATGAATTTAAAATGTTGAGTCAAAACGGTCTTAATTTTTCATAAAATGGTAAGTTCGGTTTTTGTAAAAGTGTTCTGGTTGAATTCAGTTTGCATAAGAATAGAAACAGTCAGAAATCCTCTGATCATGCTACTAAAATGACAGTGGTCAGGTGACAATTTCTTTTTCAGTTTTCTGACAGTGTTCCATCAGCGTCCTGATAGAATGTTAGCGTCCTGAAATAAATTGTTCTGAGAATTTGATCTTCACTGACTTTCTCTGGGATGACACTAATGCTTTGTTAGCGTCCTGACGAGCTTAAAACTAGAAACTTCAATTTTTTAGATGAGGGCGCTAATGCATTATTAGCGTCCTGACGTGCAGCTACTGGTTTTCAGGTTCATTCAATGAGGGTGCTCGTACTCGATCAGCGTCCTGACGTGAATGATAAACATTTGAACTCAGAAACCAACAATGTCCTGCAGTGTTGGCTCGATTAAGTGACTAGCTACTGCATTAGCGTCTTGATTGACCATCAACGTTCTGAAAGACACTGAAAATAATTTTTCCTTTGAAATTTGATTTTTTGAAAAACATGATTAATCAAATCAATACTTAAACTTTTTAGATCAAATCAAATGTTCAGAGAATTATTCAAATGGTTCAGAAAAACGATTGAAAAACCTTCGAACAAAATCGATAGAAATCATTTTTTCTTTAAATTTCAAAATCTTTGAGAATAAGTATTGTTTTGCTGAAAAGAGATTTCGAGTAATGGTTCTACAATCTAATATTTAACTCTTTTTTAACCTTAATTTTGATAGCTTGACTTGGTATGAACTTGATTGATTGAAACTTGACTTTCTTCCAACTAATTTGTTGAAACACTTCAACAACGTCATTTGGTCATAAGATTGAGTGATTTGGAATCATCAAAACATTCTTTCATAGGGTTCCTCTTGAGATAACACGCAGGTGGCTTGTAAGCAAATGTAACATGTCCAAAGGAGTCACTTAGTTAAGAGACTATCTTTTGTTTCTATTTTGACAGTTAGATATTGTTAATTTGTTATGTTTGTTAGACTGTAGCTTAAGTGTGATGGCTTCTAGATGATTATTCTGATCTATGATCTGAGATAACTTGTACAGGAAATTTCTCCATTCTTAGCTATAAATAGCTTGTAATACTGCAATAGGAGCTATGAATGAAATTCTTCTCTTCCTCTTTCTTTCTGTGTTGCAGAGCATAGTTCTCTGTTTCTTGTTCTTGATTTGAACATTGAAAGAGTTTTTCAAACTCTAATATGGCATCTGTGACGCCCCAAAAATTATTTCATCTAGCCCATAACCCAATTGTATTTTGCCCAAACTCTATGTGTTGCCTTGATATGTTTGGTGTTTGTTTGATGGTTGTTTAATGTTTGTATAGTTGTTGCTTGATAATGTATATAAATATGTGTATTATAAATTGTATATGGGTCATGTTAAATTAAAGTATAATGCATATGTTATTATTTATGCATGAGCCCATTAAACCATGAATTGATATGGGTTAGGATTGATTGAATAAAAGGATAAATGAGAATGAAACTTTGGTGTATTAAATGGATTGAACATTTAAAATACATGGAAGCATGATATTGGTTAAAGTACATGTGGTTGGTATGGGTAGTATGAGACCAACACATGTGAAGGTTGGTGCATGAAAGTGGACAAGTGTCCCATGCCCACTTCTAGAATCCAAGAATGTGCTAGAAAATAAGGTGAGTGGAGGAGAGAATCCAAGAATGTGCTAGAAAATAAGGTGAGTGGAGGAGAGAATCCAAGAATGTGCTAGAAAATGAGGTGAGTGGAGGAAAGAATCCAAGAATGTGCTAGAAAGTGAGGTGAGTGGAGGAGGGAATCAAGGAAGTGCTAGAAAGAGGTGAGTGGAGAGAAAGGAAAGAAGAAGAGAAAGAAAAGAAGAGAAAGGAAAGAAGAAGAGAAGGAAGGAGAGAGTTGCAGGAGGAAGATCCCTGCGACATTTCCATCAAAGGAGTCGATCTTTGGAATATACGGTCAGATTGAGCTCAAATTTTGTCAGCACGTTCGTAGCTTATGGTTATTCATTCTGGTCGGTGGAGATCTTGATCAGAGGTTTCGTCTAAGAGATCTAACCTCTCAAACGAAGCTGGTCGGAATTTCTGGGTTTATTGTTCCGTTTCGGTCAAACTTGTAGATCTCCTCAATCTACCGTTGGATGGATATCAAATTTGGGTATGTCGTTTATAATAGATATATCTGTACTCTGAACGGTGAAGATGTTTATAAGTTTAATATTTTGTGTGATATAGCCATCTGAGTTTGGGTATTTGCAGCAGGAAAGGAGAAACTGTCTGATTAGATACTTGTTCATCAAAGTTACATATCTTTTCTGTCCACCGTTGGATTGGGCTGATATTTGGACAGAAGGTTTGTTTCTTCACATACTTCAATCTGTACGGTTGATTTTGTGATTTCATATTTCTGTTAGTATATTGATACATCTGAACAGAATAATACATGTGAAGAATTGGTAGGGTTGTTTGTATTAGACCTACATTTAGAATATGAACTTAGACCTTTCCAAATAACTTGCATGTCAACTATGTTGACCTAGTTGCCATTGTTGATGAACCCATGATGCAAAATCAGTGATATACATGGCTGAACATGGTGACCTAGTGTAAATCGGCAATATGGCCTAAGTATGGAAAATTCCATATTTTAGGGCTTTTGATGCTTTTGGCCTAGAATCATTGAATTGATGCAACTTATGTTTAATTAAGCATGATTAGAGTTGATTATGCTACTGATTTGGTGGTTGTGACCATATCATAGGTTAGGCCTACTTGTGATCAAGTGACCCAATTTGGACATGTTTATGCCTAAGGAATTGAAAATCAGTATTTTTGATTAATAGAATGGTTTATGAATGAGAACTATGCATTAGAGGCCTAAGTCATGTGATTTGAGTTGAATGATGGGATTAAATGGGACTTAGGCCTATTAATTATATGTGAGCTGATTTAGGGTTGATGTGTAATGTCTATGTAATTGAGCATAGAAATTGATGTATGGTAGAATATTGATGTATGTTTCAGGATCTTGATTGGGTTGATTCGGTTTGGTGGTCGTGTGTGATTAAATACTCTCGCGAGGCTTGGTTGTGAGTAGACTTCATTTATGATTATATCTTTTATGTCATCATATCACTTATATATACTGTATGTTGAAAGCATGAATGTGTTCTAATGTTTTGAATGATGCATTTATTTGAGAAAACCTTATGACTTTGGTTGGGCCCATCTATCTGGCTAATAGGGGGACTTAATCTTGTCGTAGGAGGGTTTTAAGAAAGGAAATGATTGGGATCAACGGCACGGTGAAATAGGCGTGTACTAGTAACCCAAATAAAAATGATTGGGATCAACGGTACGGTGAAATAGACGTGCACTAGTAACCCAATGCATGTGGAATGTGGATCCAAATTGATAAACTTTTACTTGCATCGAACGTATTATAAATGTTTGATATCTATATGTTATGAGCTTTTAAATCATGCTACACATTGACATGCATACATGATATTTATTGATGAGTATTGATAGCATATCTGAATTCTATTCACTGGGCACCGTTGGCTCACCCTCATTTTTCTCTTTCAGGTCCTTCTGTCCCGAATAAGGGCAAATGAGTAGTTATATCTTGAGGGTCTTGCCTGCGAGAGAATCCAAAGCCTCGATGTGAGTTGTGAGGCATTTTGATTGAATTGTGTTTAAACTATGAAGTATTATATTTTGGATTATGTAATTATAACACTTACCACATTGTAGTATGGGTGAGTTGGGACTTGTTAGATAAACCATGTGGGCATATGATGATTTTTATTTGTACCCACAATTTTGGACTTTATGTGTATGTCAATCTTAATGGACTGTAGGGATTATGATTTTATTTATGGTTCATTTTTATGGATTATCCCTTGTCTTTGATGATTAATACGACGGGTAGTTTTGTTTAGTACCTTTTAATATTATGTCGTTGTTTGAGATAAGGCTCGTAGGGTCTCAACCACCTCACGGGAGTTGAGGAGTGGTCGGAGATGCCTACGCCGGGCGTCCCGCCCCGGCATTCCGCATGCCATTCCCTGCGGGGTTGGTGGTCCGGGGCGCGGGGTCGCCACAGCATCAGAGCTAGAGCACTTTGTAGGATCTACGTCGAATCAACAAGGTTTTAAAGCTGCTTTGAGGATGATAAATGGCGGATCTAAGTTCTTGACACCAATAAAGCTTGAACTAAATGTCTAGCACAATCATAGCAATTATTTGCTATGGAGGCAGCATGTACATGTTGTAATTCGTGGAAATAGATTGTCATCATTCATTGATCCATTTGTTTCTTCTCCATCAAGATTAAATGAAGATGGATCTGTCAATGAGGCATTCCTAGATTGGGAACAGCAAGATCAGATCCTCATGTGTTGGTTACTTTCATCGATCAACCAAGAATTGTTGTCGGAACTGGTCGGATGCACAACTGCATGTGAGGCGTGGAAGAACATTGAGAGGTTGTTTACATCTCAGTCAAAAGCTAATGATGCAATTAAAATTGCATTTACAGACTTTGAAGAAAGGTAGTTTACCTATGACAAAATATTTGATGAAGAAAAAGGCAGTGATTGATGTTTTGGCTTTCACAGGATATGTGATGAAAGATGATGATAAGATCATGGTTGTTTTGAGTGGACTTGGACAAGATTATGATAACTTTGTGATTCCAGTTACCTCAATGCCTAATTATACCTCAATGTCTGAAATCTCTTCTTTATTGTTGACTCATGAAGCTAGAATTGAGCAACACTCTCAAACTGAAGTGATCAATGTTAATTTGGCGACTAACAAAAAAGGCAGTATTGGTATTCCTGGAACTTCTGGAGGTTTCAATACCAATAATGGTAGAAATGGGAATCAAGGTAGTAAGAGAGGCAAAGGACGAAATAAAAACTTCTACAATAATAAGCAACCATGTCAGATTTGTCATCGTACTGGACATGGTGTTTTATGTTGCTGTTATCGTTACGATCAATCTTATCAGCCATATAATGGAAGTGTTCAAAATGGTGGTGGTGTTCAACATGGAGGATCAAATGTGAACACAGCTCAAATGGCTGCAATGGTTGCAGGACCTGACACAGCTTCAGATTCTATATGGTTTCCAAACAGTGGAGCAACAAACCATTGTACAGCAGATGAAGGAAATTTGCTGAACAAAACCGATTACTATGGCAAACATAAGGTTTATGTTGGGAATGGAACAGGTTTGTCAATAACTTCTATTGGTTCTAATGTTGTTAAACATGGCAGTTGTGCTTTCTTGCTCAAGAACATACTACATATTCCTCAAATTACAAAGAACATACTTAGTGTTTCCAAATTTGTTCAAGATAACCATGTATTTCTTGAATTTCACCCATCTTTCTGCTTTGTGAAGGACCTACTTACAAAGAGAGTTCTTCTTCGCGGTGTTCTTAAGAATGATTTCTATACATTGCAACTCCCACTTCAATCTTCTGACAGTCAGGTCAAGAAACTCATTTCTTCATTGTCTCCTTCAACAATTTCTGCACCTTCTGTTTCAATTTCTCATGTTTTGTCTGATGGTCATAGTGATTGTATCTTGAATAATGATCACTTTTCTAGTTCAAATATTGTTGTTGCAAGATGTACTAGTCCTGCTAATACCTTTGTTACTGAAACAAATACATGTTCAACCTCTTCTTGTGGTGATCTGCACCTTTAGCATCTGAGGTTGGGACACCCCTCCTCTACAGTTGTACACCAAGTTCTTAATAAATGTAGTATCTCTGTTCCAAAATCATCTTCTTATGTTTACAATGCTTATCATATAAGCAAATCTCACAAGTTACCTTTTCATTTGTCTTCAACTCTCTATAAGGTCCCTCTTGAATTATTGGTGGCTGATGTATGGGGACCAGCTCCACCATACTCTTCGAATGGCTATAGATACAACCTTAGTATACTTGATGCTTTCTCTCGATACACCTGGATTTTTCCCCTTCAAACCAAAGGAGAAGTTGCTAAAATCTTTCCATTGTTCAAATCTCTGGTTGAACTTTTGTTTTCTCACAAGATTAAAATCCTTCAAATTGATAATGGTAAGGAATTCATGTGTTTAGCATATTTTTTGTTAGCCCATGGTATAGGCTTTCGACACAGTTGTGCGTACACTCGTGAACAAAATGGTTTGATTGAGAGAAAACATCGACAGATAGTGGAGACTGGTTTGAGTCTTCTTGCTCATGCCTCATTGCCTTTAAGATATTGGGATGATGTTTTTATTACTACATGCCACTTAATAAATCGAATGCCTACAATTGTTTTGAATGGAAAAACACCTTATATTTGTCTTCATGGTACTGATCCAACTTATGATGGCTTAAGTGTCTTTGGGTGTCTTGTGTATCCTTATCTAAGATCTTATAATGCACATAAGCTAGACTATAAAAGCAGTCATTGCACTTTTTTTTTTTTTACAACATAAAGGGTATAAATGTTTGAGGGGGGATGGAAAGGTGTTTGTTGTGAGACATGCAAAATTTGAGGAACAATTTTTTCCTTTTGCTTATTCTGCTAAAATGTCTCAGCCTCCTTCTATTCACGGTGAAAGAATTACTTTTTTTCCACTTGTTGCTTCATCCAAAGTATCTCCTGCTCTTATGAGTTTTTCTAGTACACAAGACAATGCCTCATCTACTGCACAACAGCAAGATGCTCCTGCACTTTCAGTTGGTTCTGTTCTTGAATGTAATGATGTTGTGGATCCTGTTGTTACTACATCTAATGTTATGCCTACACTGACATCAAGTTTTGCTCCTCAACCATGTCATCCTGTCAACTCTCATCCTATGGATACTAGAGCAAAAGCTAGCGCGTTTAAACCTAAAGTTTGGTTAGCTCATTTAGATGAACATGAACCCGAAACTGTTCAACTGGCTATGACTCATCCTATGTGGCTGAAAGCTATGCAAGAAGAGTTTAATGCATTGCAAGCTAACAACACATGGAAACTTGTTTCAGCACCTTCAAATAGAAAGATTATTGGTTGCAAATGGGTTATTAAACTTAAGAGGAATCCAGATGGTGTTATTCTTAATATAAGGCAAGGTTGGTAGCAAAGGATTTCATCAAGTTGAGGGGTTTGATTTCTTTGAGACGTTCAGTTCTGTGGTGAAGCCTTCTACCATTCGTATTGTCTTATCAATTATCGTCTCTAGAGGATGGTCCTTGAGGCAACTTGATGTTAGTAATGCATTTTTGAATGGAGAATTGATAGAGGATGTTTATGTGGCACAACCCCAGGGATTTGAAGATTCTGCTAATCCTACATTTGTTTGAAAGTTGCAAAAAACACTTTATGGTCTCAAACAATCACCATGTGCTTGGTTTGATAAATTTTGATTTGCCTTGAATGCTTTGGGGTTTGTTACTTGCAAATCATATCAGTCTTTGTTTTGTAAGTTTATTTCTTCAGCTATCACTTATGTTCTAGTATATGTTAATGATATTATCATTACAAGTAATCAAGCTTCTTCTATTTATGAATTGGTGTTTTAATTAAATCAATGCTTCTCTTTAAAGGACCTTGGCCAGTTACACTACTTCTTGGGTGTGGAAGTTGTTCTTAATGTTACTAGCCTTCATCTGTCGCAATCTAAATATGTGCAGGATTTACTAAAAAGAGTGAATATGGTAGATGCATAGCCTTGTCCTTCTCCTATGGTAATTGTTATTGGTTCTTCTTTGTCAGCATATAAAGGTGAACCAATATCCAATGTTACTGAATATGTCGGTGCTTTACAGTACTTGACTATAACAAGACCAGATATATCTTATGTTGTTAACTATGTTTGCCAGTTCATGCACTGCCCTCTCAATGACCATTGGAAGGTTGTTAAAAGGATCTTGCGATGTGTCAAAGGAACAACTCATTATGGTTTACAGCTCTTCAAGTCTTCTAATGTTGCAACTGGCTTGAACATTGTGGGATTTTTAGATTCTGATTGAACTACAAGCCTTGATGATCGAAAATCAACTACTGGAACTTGTGTTTATTTGGGTCCTAACCTGGTTTCTTGGAGTGCTAAGAAACAATACACTATTTCAAGATCATCTACAGAGGCAAAGAATAGAAGTTTAGCTTCCATTGTTGCAGAGATTTCTTGGATTTAGTCCTTATTGACTGAATTGCATGTTCCTCAATCCTCTCTTCCGATTGCGTGGTGCGATAACCAAAGTGCCATAGCTATGGCACACAACCTTGTTCTACATGCTCGCACTAAACACGTTAAATTGAATCTCTATTTTGTTAGGGACAAAGTTGCTCAACGACAATTGCTTATCAACCATGTTCCTTCTGTTGATCAAGTGGTTGATTCTCTCACTAAGGCTCTTTCTACACCTAGGTTCGGTCCAAACTTAATGTGCTTGAGGGGATGTAAGTAAATATAACATGTCCAAAGGAGTCAGTTAGTTAAGAGACTTTCTTCTGTTTATGTTTTGACAGATAGATATTGTTAATCTGTTATGTTTGTTAGACTGTAGCTTAAGTGTGATGGCTTCTAGATGATTATTCTGATTTATGATCTGAGATAACTTATACAGGAAGTTTCTCCATTCTTGGCTTTAAATAGCTTGTAATAATGTAATAGGAGCTATGAATGAAATTCTTCTCTTCCTCTTTCTTTTTGTGTTGAAGAACATAGTTCTCTGTTTCTTGTTCATGATTTGAACATTGAAAGAGTTTTCAAACTCTAATGTGGCTCGGTATTATGTTGATTCAAGGGATATGATGTTAATCTCAATTAATAACACATAAACATTGAATGATATATGATATATTGTAACTAAAGACAATTATAAATACAAATTTGTCTTAACCCAAAAAAGGAAATTATATAGCCATTGTTATTTAATTGCATTATTTCAAGAATATATAATTATTATGTAGCCCTTTTTGAATTATGGTAATTTATATTTATAATTATTCTTTGGTTACGACATGATCTCATTCAAAGCCCATTAATGGAAACTAATTAACCATGATGCACCCGCGCGCGCATACCTTTTGTAATATATGTTTATGTCCCTTTCGCATGATCCTTATATATATAATACAATATTGCAACTATTTTTTGAAAGGTAATGTAGTACATGTAGATTATTAACATAATGCATGTTATAAATCTACCAAGTAGAGAGAGAGAGAGAGAGAGAGAGAGGGGAAAAGAGCTACTTAATGAGAAAAACTTTCATGGTTATGAACACCTTCATACGTTGTTATCACATACTTTGGATCATCACTATCTCTTTCCACTCTCTTCTTCACAGGACAACCATCAAATGAACATCGATAGTAGTTCCTGATGTTGATGAAGAATAAGATTATATTAAAAAATAATTTAGAAATTCATCAGTTAAAGTTTCAAGTATTTTGCAAAATGGATAATAACTCATATATCCCTCAAGAAACTCATGAACCAAGGGGCTTTTTACAGATAGAAAAATGATAATCTAACTACAAATTATTACAATTATAATGCAACTACACGTTTATGTTCATTGAATGATTTATTCTACACCAAGAGATGTATAAACTACATACATCTAATAAATATGAATATATAATAGCTGCATTATAATTGTAACATTTTACAATTAGATTAACATTTTTCTTATTTATCATTTTACTTAAAGATATACCTCTCGGATACATTATTTTAGGATATGTTGGACTAGTCAACAATTACTAATCAATTCTAAGTAAAATAAGAGTGATGCTACATTGACATTCAAAATATATATTTAAAGTGTATATCACTTTTGTACACAATTGAATTACCTCAAATCATGTGTTAATATATAATTCAAGGCAATTTAATAATGTATAATAGTAATGTACACTTTAGATATACCTTTAGATATCACTTTAACATTTTTCTTGAAATAATTGAGTCGAACTAATCATCAAATTAAACCAAATTCTACCAAACATTTTTTTTTCTTTTACTTTTCATCTTAACCATTACGTACCCTTTACGTTCTCTTTTTAAACTTTCACTTTCCCTTGCTTACATATTTTTGACAACCTCTTGGACACGTTTGGTTTAAGAAGTAAACAAGAAAGAATCTTTGAGTGATGATTTTGGTTTTTGGGAAATATATATATATAGGTCTTATAGAGGTAGTCCTTTTCAACTTTTTAGATTTTTTAACCATTTTCTACATCATTTTAGTTCTACAATATCTTTAGCTTCTAGCTATGTAACTTAAAACTATTACAGAGAAGTATTATTACATGGAAATCGTCTATCTAATTAAGGTTTATGTGGAATTGGAGTGAAGGAAACGATTGTGGTGGCATCTTACTAATCAACTCGATTAACTTGATCAATTCAAACCTTATGAGTTTGATTGAGTTGGGTTAGGTTATATGAATTAGTAACCCGATAAAGTTTAAGTTAGGTCAAGATTTCGTAAATCAACCTGAATCAATCCGAACTCATCAAGAATATTAAGTATTTCTTTAGTTAGCATTTTTATTAGAGTTATCTATTATTATTGGATCACATAAAATTTTATGAATGAAAATATTATTTAAAATTATATTTATATTCATATTTAACTTAAAAATTAACTTAGAAAATAAGAATTTAGAATCAATATATTGAATTAGACCAACTTAATCAACGTAATCTGGAGTTATTAGGTTGGATTGGATTGGATGGTCCTAATGCCTAATGGGTTGGGTTGGTATATGAACTTAATCTGACCTGACCCGATCCAACCCGTATACAACCCTAAGTATAACACCTTGTTTGAGACTTTTAAGCCATTGGATTAATTCTTAATGGGCTCTATGAAAAATAAATAAGCAAATAAATAAATAGCCCATAATATATAATGCATTAATTTACTTTTTTAATTACCTTGGATTTGGGCTGTTCTTCACCATCTTCTTCCCATATTTCCTCCACTTGAACCCATCATCCAATACCTCAAGCTCTGATTTTGTTCTAAATGCAACTCTGGTTTTGACTTCCTTACTCTTTTCTCCATCGTTTTCACGTTTCCTAACAAGAAAAACAAAAATTCCAAAACACCCTTAATTAGATAATACAAAAAAAATTAATAACCAAAACTAAAAATAAAAAAATATAAAAAATGTAGGGTTTTGTGTGTGCGTGTGTTTTTACTATTCAAATCTTTGGAGCAACTTCTATAACATTAAAGGTCAAGGACTGTGCTAAACGAACCTACCAACGCAGAAACCAACCTTTTATTGCCCAGTATCTCTTGGATATAATGTTGGAGTGCGATCCAATATTTATTTTACATCATAAAGGTATAGTACACATTTTGTAGTTTTTTTTTTTTTTTTTGCCTTTGTACACATTTTGTAGTTTAAATAACAATTTTTGAATTCAAATAACATTTTTTTCAAATAGGTTAGTTTTAATTAATTTAGAGTAGGTCCAGTTACTTACAACCTACGTAAGCACTCGGGATGACCATTGTATTTTCTTGAATAAATTAGTGTTTAATCTACCTAGTACAACTAGCTCCTTACTAAAACATAAACCAATAAATATTAAAAGTAAAAGTGAAAATAGAACCCATCACTTGCCTACTGTTAGTACTAGAATCAAAATCGATGACCACATGGCTGCTACTTCCACCGGTAGTATCACTGTTTCCGGCCATCTTCGTCGCCGGTAGAGCAGCCGGAGGAGAACCGTAAGCCATGGAAGGAGGCCGAGCTTGATGATCATCATCTCGATCCTGATCATCTTCCTGTAACCAATGTTCCTCCATGTGATAAAAAAACTGGTCATCAGTAGCTGCAACATTAATATTACTATCAAAGTAATTATAATTGCCTGCGGCCGCAGCATCATCGTCGTCATCATCAATAACAGAATCGCGGCCGAACGAACCCATGAACCGGCCGAACGGGTCGTCGCTGGATGACATGCCGAAACAGCCCGTGATGAGAACACAAACTAACCCAGTAAGTAATTTTACTTATATAGTTTGTGTGTGTGCGCGTTTAATTATATACAAGTAGTAACTGAGCTAGCTTGTTAAAAACTGTAACGGCGCGCTAGTAGTACTAATTGGTGTTTTTCGTGGAAGGGGCGGTTAGGGGGGGTTGAGATATATATGTGAGGAAGCTTCGTTGTTAATATTGCTATTGACGATTCGTTGTTAATATTGCTAGTGAAGATGATGATAAGAGAGGGGACTGTGGGGCCGATGAGGCGTGACGGACCAAAGCGTGTAGGAAGGTGAGGAGAAGGTAATTAAAAGATGGTGAAGAGGAGAAGACTTTGGGGAAGACTTATAAAATTGTCGACTTCTGTGCCTCTCACTCTGCTCTTCACGCACTGACCCGTCCAACGACGACGCGGAAGAAGCTGAGAATGTGAGTCAGCTTTAGAGATTCGGCTCTTTGGCGTACTCTCGGGTGTTGGTTTGCTTTTTCCACAGCATTGCAGACTCATACCCAATCCAAAATCACATCAACGTTGATGTAGCGTTTTGACTCAATTGTCACCTAAAATTATAATTTTTTAACAAATACTATTGAAATAAAAATAATAACTCATTTGTCAAAAATAATTCTAAATCTGTTGATTAGTCACCACCGAGGATTTTCAAAAAATAATAATAATAAATGATGCCTTTAATCTAAAAGCATTTCTCAGGTGGCGCCCAATCAACAAATTTAGGATTTATATGGCGCCATGTCAGTTGATTAGGTGTTGACTGGCCAACTTATGACAAATAGATCATTATTTTTATTTCAATGACATTTGTAAAAAATATTTAATTTCTTGTGACAATCAAATTAAAAGCTCATTCATGGTAAACAGGGTGCCACTTTTATTTATTTATTTAATATTAAGATGTATTGTCACGTAAACAAGGTTGTGTTTTTGAATATATATATAATTAGGTTGTGTATGGCGAGCGAAAATTTTTAGATGAGAATGAAAATCAAAGTGTTATATTACTGTATTTGATTATGCATGAGAATCTTATACAACTTTTTTATAAATATTACATTACTGTATTGGGTAGCACATCAGAATATTTGATAATAAAATAATTTTTATTGTAAAATATTAATTTTACTAAAATAATAAAACTACTTATATTAAAATATTAAAATTAATATTTATTAATATAATAAATAATTAACATTTATTTATGAAACAAATTAAAAAATAATTGTCAGTGAAGAATTTGACTAACACTGAATTTACTGATGTGCGGAAGAGACGAGCTGACCTGGGACCATGAATCACTGAAATATGAAATAGTATAAACGGAAGAAAAAAAGCTCTCCAAAGGAACACTGATGTGATATCGGCCAAAGAGCTTCCGATGCTTAAGTCAGTGCTTGTTTCAATAAGAAATCTTGCACAGAATTTAGAGTGTGTATTTTATCATACTTTAAAAAAAAAAGAATAATGAGTTATTTATAGGAGAGGTCTTCTGATCGGAGTGGTTACTAGCCTTACAGATCCATAGCAGCGTGATGTCTTGACAAAGAATGAGTATTGATTTTTGGCTGAAAGACCGCGAAAGGGGTTGCCATGCCATACACAAAGAAATAGAAGAAAGACAGCACTGTATCAATATGATATCAATGTATACATATTTTTTTGTTAATTCACTTGATACCTTATTAACATTTGGATTGATCAAATGTTTTTTTTAGTGAAAAATATTTTTTGTACTAAAAATGTTTGGATCACCCAAATTTATTCTCCTTACAGATAATTTAATTAGCCAATTGCATGAAATATGCATGAGCTATAATATCATTGGATTTGGAATTCCCATTTTTAGCACCAAATTACGTGTGATTAATTGTCAGATTGTTTCCGACAAAATCACACATTGGTATAGAAAGTAAGTATAAAACATTAATGGAATAATATAGATCTAAAATTTATTTATTAAAAAAAAAAAACAAAATTGAAAAAACTTCTAAAACCTGTTTACAAAATTATAAAGGTTATTTTGGTCATTTAGTGCTGTTACCGAGTTGGAATGTATTATATTTGCCGCTAAATTCCTAAAGCCCTAAACCCTCTCCTCCATAGCCGTTTCATATTTAGAAACTCTGCGTCGTCTACTTCCGTTGTTTTCTATTTCTTCGGCCGCTTCAAATTCCAATTTTCAAGTTAGGGTTTCGTATTAATCTACGGTGCAGTGGTTCTTGATATCGCAACACGCTCATCTTTCATTCTGTTAATTTATTTGTATTTAAAAACCAAGAAAATTGAATCCAAGTTCAACTTATTGAGATTATCCAATTCATCATGTCGATCGACGGTAGTTTCAATCTCGAATCCGCAATCCAGAGATTTCTCGCTCGTCGTCCCGAGCTTCGATGCATACCAAAACTGAAATCTCTCTTACAAAAGGTAGAATTTTTGAAACACCGATTTTTTATTTTTATTTTTATGAATTATTGCGTGTTTTTTGCTTTTTTTATTTTTTATTTGTTATGTTGATTGTTTTGTTCAGGGAGAGAGGATAGAAGAAGAAGAAGTGGTGAATTCTTTAGCAGGGCTGTTTGTGAACCCGAAATACACGATTCCAATGATGGGATGCTTTCGTCCTATTTTAGAAAAGACTGTAGATAAAGTGGTGGATTTACTTCGTTTGGTACCGAGTCTGAAAACGGATTCGGAAGCTGTTGAGATGATGGAAGTTGGTGATGAGAATGATGATTATGTTATTGAAGTGTATGTTAGAAGTGGGCAGGGTCTGAGGCTTCATGAGCTTGCTTGTTTAGCCTTCTGCCGGGCGCTGGACTTGGCACCTTTTCTTCTGAAGTGAGTTCGGTTTTATTTCCTTTTTTTCATTTGTTATTTTATTTTGAACTTGAATTTCAATCAGCATTGTGTTTCCAATGTTAGCAAAGGACTAGTATTGGAGCCAAAATAAAAGGATGTAAAGTAGGATTAGATGGCATCAAACAACAAAACAAACTGCTAATGGGCTTGTTTGGTATAGATTCTGCTTATAGTTTGTAGTTTTTATTGAAGTGTTCATGAATAAAGTGCTTGTAAAGAGAAGTTGATAACCTGCATGGCGACTATATTTGAAAAGTGCTTTTAGTATTTGTTTTAGCATTTTAAATAATTATTTTTTGATAACAAGACTATAATCTAGGGGTGTAATGGGTTTAGTTGGGTTGGGTTTAGGTTGAATTTTATTCAACCCAACCCAACTCAGACAAAACAAGTTTGGGTTGAGTTGGATTGATCAATTTGGGTTCAGATGGTATTTACAACAAAAAGAAGAACAAGAACAAGAAGAAACGGAGAAGAAGGAACACATAAGTTGAGTTGAGAGTTGACTAAGGGTTGAGAAGAAATGCACAACCGATGGGGGATATTAGGATTATGCTTAGCTTCAATTTGATTTGGATTGAGTTAGATTCCAAGGATGTCAACCCAACCCAAGACTAGAATCGAACCGTTTGGGTTTTAATTTTTGAACCCAAGCATCAAGATCAAGTCAACCCACCCCATCGAGTTTTGTTCGGTTGGGTTGGTCGGGTTGGCTTGCTCTAGAGCAGCTTCTTCAAATTGTAGATCTGCGATTAACAACGATTATGAGAGTAAAAAAATGGGCCATTGTTAGCTTTTGCTTATAAAAATGAAATAAAAGTTCTATCATAGTAACAAACAAGTCCAATAGGGAGCAAAAGCCAATGTTGTACTTGTGAAGGCTTAAAGGTGATGCCTTGGCTGACTAACTTTGTTTAGGTGAGTTAGTGCCTTGCTATTTGTTTATAGGTTAAGTTGTAGCTACAAGGTCTAACTAAATTCATTTATATGATATCAATATAATTCTTGAAAGAATGCCATGCTCAAGTCCATTTTGGGATTCGTAATCACGGTGAAGTTCCCATTGAGAAAAAAGGGAAGTAGAAACATGGAGAAGGAAGAATTATAGAAGAGATTTTCTACTTTAGATGAACAAAATTACACTACTCTATTAGGATTTCCAGCAAATGAAGAAACAATCATTTGAAATTGAAGCTTGCTTGGTGGTTTTGTGTGCAACAAGGGACTACAACATGAAAGTAGTGTTACTAGTTCTACTTTTTGCAAGTCTTTGTTGTTTATGATTAATTTGTATAGCATGGGTTTTTATGATGAGATCACGTGTCTCTTTATATTTGAATAAAAAGTTGAATGGTGAAGTTAGGCATTTGGTGGTTGATCACATAAGGGATGGATTTTTTTTTTTTTGAGATCATGGGTATCGGGGACCCCTCACCTCACTATTCCCACGGGGCCCGAACACAACTCAATAGTATCGGTGGCCAACAAATGATGGGAGACGAACTCGAACTTGAGACCTCCCCATGAAGTGGATTTTAGGTGCTTAATCTATGGATGGATGTTAATCTATGGAATTTCGTTTTGACCATAAAGCTATCATTTTTTTGGGTGGTTGATTGTGCATGCCTTCCTCTTAGAAAGTTATTTTAGAAATTAATATTGTAATTGAATTATTTGCTTACACCATTTTTTGGTAGTATTGTAAGTAATATTTATAGATCAAGTTGGATTTCATTAATTGAATAATGTCTCTTTGGAAAAATCTTCTTATGCTTGCCCTTTCTACTATTTACTGATTCTTACTTTGTGCAGGATTGTCTTAAGTTATTTCAAGTTTGCTCCTCCTCCTTTTGAACGACTTTTGGCATCTTCATTGTCTTTAGAGAAGGTAAACTTTCAATGTTTATTCAGCTTTACCTTTCGATGAAAGGAAAACTTGTAAGAAAGTAATTTATGTGTGTTTGATCTTTTGAGGGATGACCCATTTTATCTTGCAAATTTACGCATGCCTATCATCCACTGGATTTGGTGTGTGATGGCTTTGAGTTGCATTATTTATATTGCATTCTATTTTGGCCAATATTTTATTTCACATTCTTACAGGCACAAGCACGTAGACATTTCTTTATCCTACATTATGTAATACTAGTCATGTATTTCCTACCACATGGTTTGTCTTGTTTTGTTACATTAGAGGCCGTGTGGGTGTTTAATGGTTTTAGAAAATGAATGAGCACCTTAGCATCCCTTTGTAAGCAAGGTTCGAAACTTCGATTTTGCCCGACACTTCGACCTTTAAAAATCAGAATTAATTCGGGGAAGTTTGAGAAGTCTTGGAGAATTATTGTAAAAATTCGCCAACTTAGAGAAGTTTAAAGAATTTCTATATAGATGTTAAAATATGCATAATTACTATTAGAAATGATGAAAACAAACATAAATAGATACTTTTCACATATAAAAGTATAAATATAATCGGTTGAAACATGTGTTTTTACATTAACATTGTTTAACGCACATCCAAAGATCGAAAATTCGATTTCAACTTGACTTCGGTCACTTGAAAATTGGAATTAATTTGGAGAAGTTTAATTTAACATGGAGAATTTTTGTAAAAATTTCCTAATTAGAGAAGTTCAGAGAATTTTTTTTTATATGCTTAAATATATAGATTTATTGTAGTATAAGCTAAAAAACTAATATAAATAAACACTTTTAATTCATAACAAAATCAATCTTATTAAGTGGGTTGATGAATTTGAAATGGTGGCTTTTGGTCTTAATTTATTTTCTTTGTTTTGATATTTAATTTTTTGGTGGCTTGCTTCTCAACCATATACTTTGCTAGTTTGAATCCCACCATACTTAATTTATTAGTTTATTATTTAAATGTATTATTTTTTAATCTTGTTTTACAAGAGTTAACTAAAAGAAGATGGCTTTGAAAACTTTTTTAATTTATTTTTAAGTTTTTATCTTATTTCAACTTTATTTATTTATTTTTTTGCTTCTTTTCTTCTCTTTTTCGTAAAACATATCCCATAAACTACATAATTTGTTAGCTTATTAAATTATTTTTTAAAATTTATATTACTATTTTGGTTGATGAAGTTGAAAATAATACATAATTATTGATATTGTTTTTGTTTTTATTAATGAAATAACATTTTTTTACTTCTTTGTCGAATTTCATCGAACTTTGTTGAATTTTATCGAATTTTGTCGAATTTTATCAAATTTCTTGTTGAATTTTTGCATTTTTGAATTGAAAAATAGAAATTTTATTGACGTTTATCGAATTTTGTCGAATTTTACCGAACTATTTCGGCGAATTTTTGTATTTTTTATTTTACATCCACTTCGCACTTCGATGGTAAAAAAAGAGAAATAATTCGTAGAAGTTCGCCGAATTTCGGAGAATTTTCGAACCATGTTTGTAAGAGGTGCCTGCCCCAATGAACATTAATGCATGGAAATTTCAAAACTATGTGTAGTTGAGAATGAAGTGTAATCAATATCTTAAGAGCCTTTGTTATTATTATTTCTAGGGGTAACGGGTTGGGTTGGGTCGGGTTGGCACCAAATCCCAACCCAACCCATCTCAACCCAACCCAAACTAGTTTGGGTTGGTTTGGGTTGGTCAATCGAGTTGGCTTTAGGTTTCATGATAATTTTAGTAGAAATTAAAAGAGAGCTATAAAGTAATTGGAAACACTTCATTAATAATATATTTTATCATATACGTTATGGTAAATTTTTTTAATTTAGTTTTAAGTGATAAAGGCATTTATACAAAATAATGATTGATACTAAAAAAATTATTTTTAAGAGCTTTATTTTAATTATAACACAAAAGTATTTGATATTATCTTATAAAAATAATTATTAAAGTTTATGAATATCATTAGGTGTATTCGGGTTGGATTGGGTTGATTTGGGGTCAAACCTCAACCCAACCCAAACATTGCACCAACCCAACCCAAACATTGCACCAACCCAACCCAACCCAACCCAACCCATCGATTTTAGTTCGGTTGGGTCGGGTTGGTCGGGTCGGGTCGGTCGGGTTGACTTACAACCCTAATTATTGCCATCCCAGGTTTAAAAAGGCTTGAACATAATCAAGGCCGTTCACCTTTATGAGGCAAAGCATGAGCCTCGAGAAGGTATGAGGTGTAAGCCTCATATTTTTTAAGAAAATACATAAAACAATTGATGAAAACTTACAAAAAAAACTAAAAAAATTGAAATATCATTAATAAAACAAGAAACAACTAAAATAAACGAAAATGTAAACTAGTTTATTTACATGGAGAATACTTGAGTGATTTCTCTTAATTATTAATTATCATAATTTTCATTAACATCTTTGAGAACTAAATGAGAGCATATCTTATGTTAAGCTTTCCAAATTTTAAGTTTTAAGCTATTAAAAGCATGAACAAGTGGAAAGTTGGCAAATATATTGTAAAAATATTAGGTTTTTTCCATTTCCTCTAATTTTTTAGTTTGTACAAATTGCAATTAGAATAATTGTCAAAATGTTTAAATTGTTTTTTGGGATTTAGGTTTTAACAAGCTTAAAGATATATTAGTAGAAGGGGCCTTTTTCAAAGATGACCTCGATCCATTTAAAAGTACAAGCTTTAGTTTATCTCAAATGAAAGAGATTAGTTCTTAACAACTAAAATGATTGGTTATAATAATATAAAAGTCGTAAGTATAAATTTATTTTGATTTTTTTTAAAGTTGAATTTAATATGGAAAAGATGAGGCTTACGCCTCACTGCGTCTCAAGGCATCCACCTTGACACTGTGAGGTGTAAGCCTCATAGAATTTAAGCCTCATAGAATTTAAGCCTCAAGGTGTTCTCTGAGTGCTTCGTCTCAAGGCGTTTTTTGAGCACCCGTCTTGAGGCGTATGCCTGGAACGATTTTTAAAATAGTGTTATCCTCTAGATTCAATGCAAATCAACTCAACATAACCTTTTTTTCAATTAATATATTTTCTGGTTTGCATTGTAATTACTATAATTTCTCTAGTTTCTTATATAGAAGTTGTTTTTTCAATGAGATGGGGTTGACTGCATGAGTTTGGTTTTTCAACTTTGCTCTGTCAAAGACAAAATCTATAATTATATTATAAGTAGCAAGGGCAAAGTATACACTTATATTTCAAGCAACTATGTTAGTAGTTAGTTGTATAACCAACTCCATCACCATATCACTCTCGGGGAGGTATTAGGTTCGTTCCTGACTCGTTAATCCCCCTCACCCCCTAGGGTGATGAGGTAGTGGCAAGAGTTGAACTTTAAACCTTTGGGTTAAAAAACCACCTCCTTACCAACTACACCAACTCCATGTTGGCATGATTAACAATTGTCAATATGACACTTTTCCTAACCAGGGTATCATATGGTTTTTGTTGTATGTGCAAAATCCAAAATCATTTCAATATGTTCTATCTCATTTTATCTCCAATTGCAACTACTTTACCATTACTTGTATGTTCAATTTGATTTTCAACTTTTAATGTTTTACCACATATTATCCATCAACCATCTTAACATAAACATTTCCATGACACTGAATTTTTTAATTGTTTTTTTTTTTTTTCATTTTTTATATTTGCCAAACATTCTATTTCATAAAGCAAGGTTGGCCTAATAGCAGATTTATTAAAAATCTTCTTTCACCTTTAATGGGATGCATTAATCATGTAATGATCCAAAATGAATTATCTAGTTAACCCAATCTGGTTTAATTTTATGGTAACATTCTCTCTAATTTGTCCCTCTCAGTGATTAATTGAGCTTAAATATCATTGTTTTCACTTCTTGGCATCTCTTAGCTTTGAATCTTCATTTTTTTCCCATGCATTTCTACTTCCACAAAAGTTACCTTTAACTTTTAGTGTTAGTCCTACTGAATTTTGAACACCTAGTTGAGCATTAACTCTTGATTTTATTTCATCAATTAACAAAATATTATCAACAAACATACGTCATGGAATACCATATCATCATCTAAACCTTATCCCAACTTCTTGTTGGGGCTACAACCTACACTTAGTTCGCCTTTCATTTCACGAATCTAGAAAATTGGATCTTAATTTGAGTTTCATATATTTGTCTTCTTCTTCTTACAAAATACTGCATCTGAATCACACACCAAACGGAGACCAAGTCTTTGCTCATCATTTGAATGTTATATTTTGGAGAAATTTAAGAAAAATGATTGCTATTAATGGTGGGAGTTAATAGTTGTCCTTAATGTGTTGAAAGAAAAAGAAAAAGAATAAATAGATCTACATTTATGTCTAGGGGGTGTAATAGGGTTGGGTTCGGCCCAAAACCCACCTGACCCGACTAGGTCGGCTTGATGGCACCCGACCTTTCATTTGGGGAGGACCCAACCCGACTGACCAATTGTCGGGTTGGGTCGGTTAGGTTTGGTGGGTTGGGCCCATTATGCGTACCTGAGATAATACAAAAACTTGTTGAAGGTGATTTTACTTTAGCCGATTGCGTCAATCCACTCAAGAAAGAGATGAAGGGATGGAAGGGGAAGAGGGCCAACAACTTGAGAGTTTTGGATTAAAATTATAGGGATATGGCTAATGAAAAAATTTTAATGGGTTTTCAACTAAATCAAGCAAGAAACATAATAGAATCAAAGCAGAATGGGGTTAAAAAAAATTAACCACGTAGACCCAAAAAATCACTCTCCATATCATTGACTTAAAAAGTTGAAATTAAGAAGAACCAAAAGCAAAAGGAAAAAAAAAAAGTGGGACAAATGGAAGAACACAAATCATTCTACAACCTTAAATTATTGGAAAACCCATGTGATTTTTTGATCACTTACGTCTAAGAGCCCACCAAATCTATAGGAATGTCTAGAGAGTTGACTTCAACTTAATAAAAAAAGAAGAAGAGATTTTCTCATGATTTAAGGAGTTGCAGAGATGATAGCTCATGGAGATTATGGAGTTTGTTGCTAAGGGGAAATGGGAAGAAGGGAAAAGAGGGGAGGGGGTGGCTTGAGAGAGAAAAGAAAAAAGAAAAGGAAGGGGGAGAATCATTGGAGGCGGGGTGCAGGTCGGGGGGGGGGGAGACGACTTTTTAATTTAATTAGGTCGGGTTTCATCAAAACCCGAGGCTCGACCTGACCAGGTTGGGTTTACTAAAATCCCACCCGACCAGCCTAACCTGAATCTTAAACCTAACCCTGAATGGTCTGGTCGGGTTGTTTGGGTTTGCTTACACCCCTATTTATGTCATTCATAGAAGGATGTGCCTGTGACAATATTAAATCTAATTTTCAATTTTCCTGTATCCCTTCTGTGTACTTTTCTATATATGCTCTAATTGTTCCTTCTAACTTCTGATTTTTGCAGAATGGAAGTCATTTATTGGGACCCGTACAGACATCCTTCCGGTTTCTTCTTTTAGAAACACAGATCTTCTCTAAACTTTGGGACTGGTCCTCCTTCATGGACCTAGTACAACAGTGTTCGAATGTTGATGCAGGCAATGACCCAAAGTACTTGAAGAATATTTTAGACATTAGATGGTGTGGGATACAGATCTTGTCTATGATATTGAAATTGAGTGATAGGGCTACTGTAAACTTTGGTCTGGATGCTGAAAAATCTTTTCAATGCTTGCTCCGGTTGGTTATGCTTATATTTTATAGGATTTTTCTGGTGGATTCTTTCATGCTGTCATGTTTTTAACTTGTCTTGTGGGATTTGCAGTTGGGAGGACTTTTGCCAGGATGTATCAATAGAAAAGTCTGGCTGCTATATTGATGCAACAGGACTGGAGATGGGAGGTCAGGTTGATCATAACAATACCCTCAGTCAAGAGTGTGCTCTGCAGTCATTTGGTTCTATGTCCTTGGTCCATTCCTCTTTGAACTCTCACGAGTGTGCGTTGCTGAGAAAAAACATGTTGATGGCTCGGTAAAGATTGCACATACTGAAAAACTGATCTTTGTGTTCTTTTTCTGACAGTAGTTGGTATCTTTTCTATGGTCCATTTTACCTACCTATGTTAACATATAGTTAAATTTCTACTTTAAGGGATGAAAAATTCAAGGACAGCCCCTTTGTCTTGACATCAGCATTGAAGAAGAGCTTTGAGATAGTCTTGTTGGCTGTTGGTGAAAAATGGCCTGTCCTTCTGTATGGTCCTACAGGTGCTGGAAAAACAGCATTGATTAATAGTTTGGCCCGACTTACAGGGAATCAAGGTACGATAGACTTCTAACCTGATTGTTACTGCCGATCTCTGATGATGATGGACATTTATCTGGTTGTCTTTGATTTTTTCTTCCGATACGTTGGCATTAGACTTGTTAAATCCAAATTTAATTGTTCTTGTAATTTTTTGGTATCATATTGTTCATTGTCTAATGTTTTCTTCTATTTTGTTTCCCTTTTTGAGCAGGTGAACAATATGATGCTACGTTTTATTTAGTTTAGCTTAACTCCGTAATTGTTGTTGTTTTTTGACTATTAGCTAGATCCTAACAAATTATGTGATCTAATCTTTTTTGCAACGTCTATGTTCTAATCTTTTTGGCCTCAAGAGTTTTATCACTAACTTTTACTAAATTACTATAGCTATTTTACAATTCTTATTAATTATACAACAATAATCTTTTTGTGACTCCTACAAATACTTCCTTTCTATTCTTATTTATTAATAATTACATTAACAATTACTAATTTTTAATTATTTATTTGTATTGGTTGGTTTCAATGCTGTATTTGGTACAAAACCGTCCATTGTAATTACCATAATAATATACATCATAATTAAAAACTCAACTCAATTCAACTCATCTAGGATTTTTCCTAAATCCTAACTACATATAGTTGGCTACATGAATCTGCTTCCTTCATTTTGCCTTTCCTTTTTGTGTTTGTTTGTGTGTGTGTGTGAAAAAATGTGAGAATTGCATTAATAAGAAGAGAAAGTAACAACAATAACAGAGGGAGCAAAAAGAGTACTCCTTATGACAATGCTATAGACGAGATTAAATATCGGACCAATCCCTAGAGCACTCATTCGCACTGTACCCTTTGATAGTTTGCATGCAGAAATTATGGTTGTTCATCCTATTGACCAAGCCGAGTAACTCGACCACCCAATTCAAATCATTGGGTCAGCCGGTCAGGTTAGGTTTTTAATTCAAATTGGGTATGGATAGGTTATGAATTAGCAACCTCATCAAGATTGGGTTGGGTCAAGGTTTTACGAAAGAAAACTTGATAGAATTGAATTAACTTGAACTTATTAAGAATGTTAATTGCTATTTTATTTACCAATTTTATTAGAGTAGCCTACCATAATTGCATCAGATATAATAAAACGATATGAAAGAAAACATTGAATAAAATTAGAATTATGTTCAATAGTTGACCTAAAAATTAGTTTATGAGATGAGAATTTAGAATTTATATATTGAAGCAACACAATCCCGATCAGCTAGACCCCAACCAATAGAAGTCATTGGGTTGGGTTTGAGGATCATACTGGATTGGGTTGGTTCAGGATTTTTTTCAACTCGACTTGATTGGGTTGCGTTGGTATTTGACTAAAATCCAAACCAATTCACTCATGAACACTCTTAGTCGAAACTCAAGAAGCAAACCAGAGAGAACTCTCCTGAGCCAACTCCAAGTTGTTGTTTTTCTTTTTTAGTAATTTTCCTATTTCTCTCTATCTAAATAGTCTGATGATAGCAAATATAGGCACCTACCAATGATCATTGAGCAAGGGACGCAAATCTCTTTGACCAGGAAATTCAAATAAATCTTGACAGGAATCTCCAATCTAGAAGTTTAAGGTCATGAACTTCGTTCATTGATCCCAAATGCAAGGCCGGTGAATGAAGAGATGATCCATGGATTTGTCTTGTTCTCTACGAAGAGAACTCCAGAGAGGGGGTAAGCACACTCGAGGAAATTTTTTTTTTTTGAAGTCTATCGATGGTATTAAGTTTGCCTCGAGTGAAACACCAACCTAGAAACCAAACTTTAGATGGAACTCAAGCCTTCCAATGAAAATGTCAGGTTGGAAGGAGTGGAATGAGGTGTTGTCAATGAAGTGACCAAGAAAGGACTTCACAGTGAAATTACCAGAAGATTCAAGTATCCAGCTACAGTTGTCCTTAGCATTGGTGCTACAGCTACCATCCATAATGTCTTAGAGAGCGCCTACTTCTGCCTCGCTAGTTTTTAGGTTTGTAGAAAATGAATGTTCTGAGGCAGTATGTGAACTCACATCGAGAGGCATGAAGGAAAAGGACTCTGGTTTCAATGATCCATGTTCGTGAGGCATTCAACTAGTTCTGTAACTTTAAGCTACCTAATGCAACTCTTTTCCTTAATCCAGCTTGAGAGTTGAAACCAACCATGTACAGAAATAGTAAAATAAAGATCAACATGTGGAATTCTGAATTTTCGGCACGGGATAAAAATTATTATTAAGGTTTTAAATTTAAGATTAAAGCCATTTGTATAATTGAATTTGTTTATGTTGTTGTAAATATATTTGCTATAAATGTTATTATAATACTTTATCGTATCAAATATCTTTTCATAACAAAAATAGCCCCATTCTATCATAATAGTGGTGTATAGAAACTTATGTTATTTATTTATTTATTTTTATTTTTTTGGTTTTTGTTATTTATGTTTTGATTCATTTTCTATATTTTATTATCTTTAGACTTCGCTTCATTTCTGAATTTGGCATATATCTAAAAGCTGATTTTTTCTGTACTTGATTTACATAATGATATCTTTTTTGACTTTTTGGTGGTTTTGATTTAATTTGATTCCATTTAAATTATTTTTGTCTTTTAATTTCTTATTTCTTTGTTCAGTCCTTTTATTTTACTTTCTAATCCTTTTTTTTCTTTAGTTTTCATTTTGTGAACATGATTTTTCACTGTGTTCATTAATCTTTTTTAAGTCATTTATCTTGTTTCATATTTATTTAAGTTGTGTCTTTACTTATTTCTTGTTTCAATTTTTATTATCTTTAGCTAAATTAATTCTTTTTTTATATATTACCGTTTCTATGTTTTATGGTTATCTTCTGCATTTTTGTTACCACATTTAATTCTTTTAATCATAAGGATTTTATGATTTTGACGAAGTCACAATTATAAAATCGTAAGCTTATTTATATTTTTTACTACTTATATGTTTTATGTTTTCTTTAGTCTCACTGTTGCTTTCAAAAACTTCCATTGCCTTTTCAATTCTTTGCAGTTGTAGCTTGAATTACTTTATCATTTTTGTTTGGAGTATATTCTTTTATTAGCACATTTGGCTGCTAGATGACTGAATCCCCTACAAATATAAAATTGAATGTCTTCATTTTGAAACTTTGTTGATCTTGTTTATCACTGTTGAAGTTATTGAACTTATTTTTGTGCTGTTGTTTTAAATATTAGAATTATTTACTGCTGATTTAAAATTGTCTCCTCAAAAGCATCTTAAATGGCTTTGCTAATCTATCTATTATCTCATCTTAAAATGTCTTTCCATACCAAAACATGACATTTCATATTTTATTTAATATAGTTTTTTATAGGTTTCAACATGAGAATTTACCGTTGTGAGTTCTTTTTTTATATTTTTTATAACACTGAACCGTTGTGATTCATTTATAATGTTATCATGCATAATGTGCTGTTTGGCAAGACATTATGGTTTTAATCCACCATTAGAAACAGCAGTTGTTGCAATTAAAGCTTTAGGATCTACCATTTTCCATTCCTGTGGAGCTTTGGTATTTTTTGGTCTGTGTTTTTTGTTTTGTTTCTCTCCCTTCGTGATTTTATTCATTACAATTTCTTTAACATGTGGACTTCATCAATGTATTGTAACTTCCCATGCTTCATCATCACTGAAATTTTTGAATATTCCCATTTTGGCTTTCCAATAAGAGTTATTAATTTCATAAAAAGAAGTATATTTGATATACTATGAGAATCTTCATTTTCTACCATTATTTATTTCAAATAGGAATTATAATATATTTGATTGATTTAAGAACCATTTTTATATTTGATTTATGTGATTTTTAATCAATGTAATGAAAATTCCATTTTAGTTTTTATAATTTGCTGATTTGATCAATGACAAATTTCAAATTTATTTGCATATTTGGTACAACAATATAAAAAAAGATAAATCAATAACAATGAGCAAAGAGCTAATAATTAAAGCTAATGCAAACAACAATAAACATTAATTGATCAAAACTAAATATGATTACTTCTGTAAATTACAAGCATTATTATTTTTTCTTTTCTGCTAAGCTGCTGCGAGCTCTAATTTGATCTATCAATCACATGAACTTCAGAAGGTCTAACCTAATAAAGGAATGATTGATGTTTATTGAATATCAATACGTTGCATGGAAATCTTTATCAATTGTTCCATGCATGGAAAGATATTTATTCCATCAACCCGAACACTTGGAAGGTGCTGGGTTTGATGGAATTAATATCTTTCCATATATGGAAAGCATTCGTTGGAAGGTGGTGTGTATTTTGGTCTTATGGTCCATTTGGAAGGAGAGGAATAGGAGGGTATTTGATGAAGTGGAAAATTCAGCTGCTCGAGTTTGGGAGTGTTCTCATTTGTTAGCTTCTTTTTGGGTGGCTAATTGTAAATTGTCTAGGGGTTTTCATTAACGATTGGTTGAGGGGATGGGGTGAATTTGTATCAATGTGAGTGGTAGGGGAGGATACCTTGTTCTCCTGTTATTGGTAGGGTTGTACATATCATTTACTATATATAATACTATTTCTAGTTTCTGTTTCAAAAAGAAAAAGGTGATGAGATCCTAACCTAGCATAACTTACTTTGATGCCAATTGATTTTGTTGTGAATTGTGATGTGCATAATTTATTCTATTATCAGTTAGATATCATTTAGAGAAACAATCAAACCACCTGAAAACCATGTTTTTCTAACTTGGTAAAAGCCTCCTACTTGGAGGAAACCATCCATTGTTGATTAGTAACTCCAACACACAAATGTTCTTTTTTTTTATGATTTTGAAATGTGATTGTTGAATTAATCAATTAAAGAAGCCTTGAACTGAATGTTGCAATTTACGTGGAATCCTCTGTTGTTAATGTATTGCTTTTTCATCTCGTTTTATGGGATTTTATGAAATGAATGGCTTTGAGAACTCTTTCAATTTATTTTTAAGTTCTGTCCCATTTTAATTTTCTTTATTTTTTTCATTATTTTTGTTTTTTTTTTTTGCTTCTTTTCTTCTTAAAATTACACGATTTGTTAGCATGTAAGATTAATTTTTTATTTATATTTCTATGTTGTTTGATGAAGTTAAAAATGGTGCATATTTGGTAATTCTTTTGTGTTTTTATTGATAAAATAACATATATTTACTTCTTTGTTGAATGTTATTGAATTTCATCAAATTTTGTGTCTAATTTTTGCATTTTCTAATTGAAAAATTGAACTTTCATTGAAGTTTATCAAATTTTACAAATTTTATTGAATTTTTGTATTTTTTATATTTCATCCACTCTGCACTATTCGTCGTAATTTGGTCTTTTTTTTTGATTTTTTGATCCACGCAAACAAGGTCCAGAATGGATTGATAACAAGTAGTGCATTTAGAAGCCAATTTACTTTACTATTTAGATAGAAATGGAATTTTCATCTTGGGATCTTATGGAAAGGTTAGAGTGATATTTTAGTAGGTAGGTTAGCACCATAGAATCATAGATGGTCAAAAAATATCATATGCCCTGAAAGATTGGTCATTAAAACTCATACTTGGAGTTTAGGTAACCATTAAAAAGAAAGCTTTCGTTGAACTACTCGTAGGTGACAGAGATTGAGTATTGATGTGATGGAAATTGAAAAGGGGGGTTCTACTTGCATCCAAAAACATGGTCTCATCTACACACAACACAATCAATAATTTAGACTTTATACATTACTATATTAGTAAAAGGTTACAAACTAATGTTCTAGACAAGCTTAGAGTTTCCTAATATGTACCAAATCTACAATTGCTCATTTCTTGATACAAAATCTGCCCATTCTTCGAGGTTGGCAAGGAGTTACCCAAGTGACACTGGTGGAGTCAAAATTGGTGCTTGTAAATCTGCCATTAGAGTAGACTCCACATGAGCAAGTTGACGACTCGTGGGTGTAGATGTTTTTTGCCTAACTGCCCATTGGTTACGCAACGAAAGAATGTCTTGACCCAACAAAGTTATCCTATTATCTAAAATCGCGAACTTGTTTTCAATTAAACTTTCAAGTTCTTCCTTGTTTCGTTGCATTTGACTATCCATATTTTGTATCAGACTGATTAGATAGAATCTAAAATCTTCTTCAACAGGTCTGATACTGGGTTCACCCATCATTGTTCTAGAGTCTTCTCCTATTTGCCCACAATCTCCAGTTCCTTCTTTGTTAACAAAAGATAATGGCTTTTCAAGAGCTAACTGGATCTTTATATATTGTATAATTTTCATAATCAGAAATGTGAAATCAAAGTGGGTGATGAAGTAGTTGGAAGAAGACATGGGAGTAAAGGTTTCACTTCCAAAATTATTCGAACACCAGATTTGACTTATTTGCTAGATTGAATGTTGCTTTGGTCTTTAACATATTAGGAGTGCTTTCACTAATGAGTGTGGACAAATATTTGAATGCTCGTTTGGCTTAGTAGGGGGATTGGTGAACAAACATTATTTAATGAGAGATTTGAGCTACAGGCTTGAGAAAACTAATGTATATATATGAGCTCGGAGCCTTTATTGTAGGATCATTTTGTCATTTATTGTAGATTCATTATTAGTTTTTATTATAAAAGTTACTTTTTTGCATCTTACCTCTTGGGTAGCAAGGTAAGGTTACATGTAATATACCCAAAAGTGTCCGACCCTTCCCCAGGACCTTGCATAGGCAGGAGCTTCGTGCACTGGGTTGCCTTTTTTTTGCATCTTGAATTTTGGTTTTATTTTTGGTTTTGTTTGTTTTTTTGTTTGTTTTTATTGGGAAGAATTTGCATCTTCTACTTTTGTTTGTTTTACTCACATGGTAATTTTATCGTTTTACCCCTCATACTTGTAATGTTTTACAATTCTCTACCCTTATTCTCTTATTCAAATGACAAAAGACATTCTTATCCTTCCATTTCCATTAAAAGATATTTATAAGTTTGAGAAAAATAACAATAATAGTACTCACGAAAAACTTAAAACATTAAATATAAAACCAATCAAATCTAGTATTTAGTTAATCAATTCGGCGTACTTTCTTACCTTATTTGTGTCCTCTTGGGTACTATTCCACTTTACTGGGCAAATACGTGCTGAAATCCAATACTTTATTACAAAGGACTCGGAGGGGAAATGCATTAGGTGACAAATCTAGTGGTCCCATGCTCTCATGAAAAAAATCCTCCCCTTTATTTTCTTCCATTGTCATAGATAATGTGTAATCATAATTATATAAAATGTTATTTTCCCTTTTGGCAACATAAATGTTGTTTGGAATCATTCCCTCTTCTCAATGTATTTTAATATAAGTGTCTTTGCAATGTATAGTGCATGAAATGTCATTCTCCATTCTCACATTCACCTAGTCAAATGCAGTTTTAACTTGTTTTTTGTTCTCCAAATGTTTTAATGCGAGGTCTATGCAATTGTCATGCATTAGGTATAAAATATATCATATAACTTAAGATTCCATAACCTTCTATTTGGCCTTCTTGAAGTTGAATTCCCTGTCTACTTCCCAACGTTTATGATTTAGTCAACTTGCCAATTTCAGACATTTTTCACTTGATGAGATGGCTCAACAACATTAAAGAAGATGATATTGACCGTATTATCTATCTCTATTGTTGCTTGGTTTAAGCACATAGTAATTAACTGTTTGGAATAGGCGTTGTTATTGAAACTTGACTTTGTTCACTCATGAGTCATGACATGCATGGTTCATTTGCAGGGTGGATATTGTGTTGAAAGACTTCTTCTTCTTTTTCTTTTAATATGCTATTCCAACCTTTACTTTCTTGCTGCCTTTCAATTGCATTTGATTGGAATCCTTGCTCTTGAACATTGTTATCTCAGTCATGGAATGAAAATTCGACATAATTCTCCAAATTTTTATTAATTTTTCATTCATCTAATTACAAATTAATGAAATTGAATTAATACGGAAAATTTATCAAGGTTACGCAAAATATCAAAATAATTTGTAAAACTCAAAAAAATCCTTTTACTATATATTTTTTTCAAATACAAAGGAAAAGAAATGAATCCTAACTTCAACTTTTGTTAGAAGATCTTTCTAAAGAATAAAAGTGTATGAGATTGAATTACAATGTCATATGTCATGGATAGAAACTAAAGAATCGGTAAGGGCTTGTTTGATAGCTAAGAAAAGTTTTCTTGATAAAATGTAGTTTCTTGAGAAATAATTTCTCAAGCAATTTTTTTAAGAATTTCTCATGGTTGTTTCATTGTATATGAGAAAATATTTTTTCACGCTCATATGATGTAAAGAGAATGAGAAATATGAAGCTTCGTCAAATATAAACATGAAAATGATCAATAATACTTTCATGAGAAAATTGTATTTTCCCACCTTTATAGTTGAGAAAATTAGGGTGAGAAAATTTGGATGTTGAGAAAATTTTTCTTGAGAAAATGTTGCAAATCATACACAACTTTTCTATTTTCTTGAAAAAATCTTATAGTTTCTCAAGAAAATATTAAGGTGGTGTTTGGTAACTCTATTTGCAACCTCTAAAAAAAAATTAGAGGGTAATAAAAAAATCATTTTTTAGATAATTTTTTTTATTTTTTCAACCTCTAATTAAAGTAGAGGTATAACCTTTACAAGAATAAGCAAAAAAACTTTACTAATTTTAGTTGAGCTTAAAGCTCTACTACAATTAGAGGTTGGTTTTGAAGGTTAAGTAGAGTTACCAAACGCTACCTTAATTTTCTAACCTATTAAATGATCCTATTCGTTCTATAGCTGATCTATTACAAGATCAATTCGAATTGGCTCTAGGTCGATTAGAAAATGCAGTTCGAGAAACTATATGTGGAGCAATTAGGCATAAATTGATGCCGACTCCACAAAATTTGGTAACTTCAACTCCAGTAACAACCACTTATGAATCATTTTTCGGCCTACACCCTTTATCTCAAGTTTTGGATCGAACAAATCCATTGACACAAATAGTTCATAAGCGAAAATTGGATTATTTGGATCTTGGGGGATTAACGGGGCGAACTGCTAGTTCTCGAATTATTTAATGAGTTAAAATTATTTGGATCCAGGTGCATCCAGCCCACCACCCTTTGACAAGAGTATGGAAGTTAGGGAGGGCAAGCCACATGTTTTCAAACCTGAAAGGAATGGGCCCCCAAGTAGCAATCTTAGTATTGAGAGTAATGGGCCAGTGATCAGAAACTAGCCTCTCACCCGCACTTCTTGTCTGAACTCGGGATAACTCAACATCCAATCCTTACCCAACAAATATTTATTCAACCTACAACAAATGGGATTAGCTCGAAGGTTTGACTAGGTAACCTAAGAATTCAACAAAGGAGGGTCCATTTGCTGTAATTCATGAATGAGGCCATCAAATTCAACCATTCCTCTAGAAACCCTGTCACTGCTGAGCTTCTAATCAAGGCATCTGACCACATTAAAATCTCCACCCACATACGGATTCGAGCCACACAACCCACTCAAAGAAGCCGACTCCTCCCAAAATTGGATACAATCAACATCTTTATTCGACCCATATACACCAGAAAGCCAAAATTCTTGTTGATCCTTTTCCCTGATTAAGACAGAGACAAAAAACTCTTCAATAAGACCGTCAAGAACCTCCATTTTTCTATTGTCCCAAGCTAAAAGAATTCCACCAGCAGAGCCATAAGCTGGTAAAGTCACCCATTCCAGAAACATAGACTGCCACACACAACTCAAGAAATTTCTGTTAATAAAAACTCACCCTAATTTCTTGGAGCATAATCACATCAAGCAGATAGTTCCCGATCACCTTTTTGACTGCATGACGCTTCTCGTTGGAGCCGCAACCCCTAACATTCGAAGACAATATAATCATTGCAACCAGAACAACTCGGCCAACCACCGACGAACACAAGCTAATAAGGCTCGACATTCTCGCCAGTCGCCCCATCCACCGGAAAATCCTCAAGCCTTGTCAACCTCATGTTTGCCCTTCTCAGAACCCCCAACACCTCATCAATCAACTGTTTCAACAACCCCAGAATGTTGCCCCTACTGCTGCAAAGGAAGACTCCTCGAAGAAATATCAATTGGGGGGCACTGATTGCCCGAGGAATTCGTAGAAATGCAAGCGTGTCTTCCATCCGCCAACCCATTTTTAGGCCCAAGGAGAATAGGTGGGGAAGGGGGAGGATAGAGAGGGGAAGGAAGACTCATATTAGATTGAACCAAATTCAAAGGACATACCTGTTCATGACGATCATCATCACCTTCAGATTCAACATGAGCTAAGGCATCCTCTCCTCGATATGAAGCTTCAGTTGAGTTGTTTTCATGAGCGCCTGAAGCATCCACGAACGTGTCCTTCACCATTTCGCCTTTCGGGAGAATTGCCTCTTCCTCCCCCTCCGACAACGACCAGCTTTGAGCACGTCTGCTGGGAGTAGGAAACGCTGTGTCTTGCGACTCCAATAGAGTAGCCAGGGGAAGGGTCTTCCGTCATCTTTGATAAACCCTAGGTGTCTTCTTGAAACAAGCATCTTTGTTGCTGGACTTTCGATGATCATCAACCATACCGGTGGGTAGGGCGTAGGGCACTTTAGGAGCGCTAATAACAGGAGGAGGAGAAACCTCCATTTGGAATGGTTTAAACCTAAGATTTAAACTTAAAAACCTTAAAAAATAGCTATTTCACAGGGCCACAATCATTTTGTCTTTCCAAATATTTACTGTACCCCAGAAGGCCATAATCATTTTCCGTGGGCATTAGCTAGATTTTGTCTTCCTATTTGAGCTCCATTTTGTGTTTATGATTTTCTTACTGTTACTGATTCCACTAATTGCTGATGCTTAATGGTTAGTAATATTATTCAAAGTTGATCTCTTTATTCTGCAATTCAAATTACTTATTTCTCTTTTCTTAGTTCTATCAATTCACATGGATGAGCAAATGGATGGAAAAACACTGATTGGAAGTTATGTTTGCGCTGAACGACCTGGAGAATTCAGATGGCAGCCTGGATCTTTCACCCAGGTTTATTTTAACTAAAAATTTTCTCATATTGTACACCTAACTTCTCTTCGATGTTAACTTTGTTCAATTTGAAAAATTATTATTATAGGCTCTTATGGCTGGACTCTGGGTTGTTTTTGAGGATATTGACAAAGCGCCATCTGATGTACAATCCATCCTATTGCCTCTATTGGAGGGTTCAAGTTCATTTTTGACTGGTCGTGGGGAGGTAAACTTTTCTATTAATTTGTATACCTTCCTTGAGCATCATGTACACATTCACATACCATATGTTTCTTCGTCTTTGTTGTTTCTTCTACTTGTCAGCTCACTCAATTATTCAACACTTTTTCCTTAAAAAATTGATAATTTGGCATGAATTACAAGCATACACATTTATACTCACATATACTTTTAAACACTAGTAGTCTTTCATGTTGATCAATAGTATTCTTTCATGTTGGTTTGATTACTACTGAATCCAAAAACTACGATTGTGTGGTCCAAACCATAAATTCATGCCAGACTAATGCCAAAAAGGATTTCCTAGGATGTTTGGGTGATAAGACTTCTTGATGGGAATCAATCAAATTGAATGCAGCTCTTTCAATGTCGTCGGGTAGGGTGATTGAGAGGTTTAGACTATTAACTTAGCTGAGGGGCTAGTAGGCTCATTTAGAATCTCTTTTAGGGCGATGGGCTTGGAAGACTCCTTGTTCTTAGTTTCATTATTCTTGTTCATTTGTCTAACCATATTTCTCTTAAATTAGAAAATGGTCATAGGATTAGTATGTGGGGATAACTCCATGGCCAAATCATACCCATTCCTTGGCCATAGAAAGCCAATTGTCTATTTCGCCTTCCAAACCCAGGGAAGCTCATTTCTTGCATGGAACCTCCCTTTCTGTAGAGGCCACAATGCTTTGGAACGGGGGGGAAGTGGATAGTCTAATTGACACTCCTAGACTAGATTCAATGTACTAGACAAAAAAGCGTGGACCCTTGACCATTCCAAGTTATTCGCTTTCAAATCCCTCCATGTCTCCCTCATTGTTAACCCATACCAACCTCCTTTTCCCCTGCTTCTCCAACTCATGAGCCATCTTTGGGTTGGGCTTGCAGCCCATGGGAACGCTGTTGACATTATTCAAAGAAGGAACCCATCTCTATGCTTGTCTCCTTAGGGGTGAGTCCTCTGTCATCAAGAGAAGCATCAATAGAACTCATTTTCATATATAGCTACTTTGCTGAAAGAATCTTGGGCATCATTTAGTATTAGAGAAATTAATGTCCTATTCAGAATACCAAGAAATCTTAAGAAGTTATTTTCCTTTGCCTATGGTCAACAATCAAAGTAGGTGAATCAAGAATGTATGGAGGATTGCAGGCCAAACTGCAGTGTAATTGGATAAATATCTGAATGTCCATATATTTGGGACCTCGCTAGAGTTGGATCTTCTAATTAGAGTGCAACCAGGAACGGTGCAAATGGTTTATAGTCTCTCCAGTTGGCTCAGAAGTTAGTCTATCTGATATTACTTCCTTGTTGGGTTTGTGGTTTGGTGGATTCCTTGTCCTTTGATCCTTTCACTGTTGCGGTTATCTGAGCTTGCAATTAGGATTCTTTTGTGAACTCTTTCTGGTATTATTCTCTTCAATTTTCTGACATAGTCCCTTATGTTTTTTTCCTTATCTGTTACCTTTTTGATAGTTTGTTTCTTGGCTTGACTATCAGAAGTGTATCTGATCATTTCTTTCATTTTTTAGTTTTTAAGAACTCATGGTGTGAAACTTCTGCAGGTAATAAGTGTGTCTGAAAGGTTCCGATTATTTGCCACTGTATCAAATTTGAAGAATGACATATCAAATAATTTAGAAGGTTAGTGGCATCTTTTTTTTTTTCCCCACATTACATTAGTTCTTTGTTTTGACATATCTCATTAACTGTTCTTGCTAATTGCTATTTTGCATCCCGCCTTCTTTCCTTTTCTGATAAGTTATGCATCTTGCCTTTTTTATTTTTTATTTTATAAATTTGATTGTTACATGTATCTTTTGTAGATCCTTATGTTTTAGGGGTCCTCTTATTTCGAACGACACATGTTTTCACCATTAAAATTTGAGAATTATGTCAACTTATATTTTGTACTTGACTTGTTTGGTTTGAGGCCTGTTTTGTTTTATTACCTTATGTGGAGTACCTTTCGAAAATATAATTTGTGTGGTTTTCACTTTGATTCATACTACTTGGGACACAATAAACTCATTTTGGATGTTTCAAGATGATTTTTCATGAATATGAGGCATTATGCATCTTTTTTCTCTTTTAGCTTTGATCTGTAAAATCTATATTTTGTCCTAATAAGCGGTATGTATTAGGTAGGGAATGATTTTGTGTAGTATCTTCAATAAATTAAGGTGTGACAGCATGTAAGTGTTATACTTTGTAAGGAAATTGCATAAATTCATAATGTAATGGAAAAACAAGCGATCCCTAAACCCTTCGGTTTTTTTTTTTTTGACTGGAAATATAGATAGATATTATATATATATGATAAAATAGTACAAAAAGGAGGGGATGAGTTGTCCCATGAGAATTACGTCGAAATCAGAATATTGTTCCAATTCAAAGCCCAATCTCCAAACTATACCCTAGGGAGAGTTTGCTAGAACTGACCCATCCCACAAACATAAACATACTTTTTTCCCAAACTTTCCAGCTAGAACAAAAACTGTCTCGAAAGACTACCATTTCTCTCTGCCCAGACACTCCATAAAACAACAAAAAACACACAAATCCAATATTTTTTACAACGATGATCAGATAGACTAACAAGATATCAAAAAAGGGAGCCATCATCAACGGGGCAAAGTTTCGGGCATCTCCTCGTCCATTATGTCCAGACTTCCTTCACAAAAGCACAATCCCAAAACACATGGTGAACAGTCTCATCATTCAATCTGCACAGGCAACACCAGGAGGGGGAGAGACAAAAGTTAGGGAACCTCTTCTGAAGCATATCAACACAATTTAGTCTGTTCAGAGCAATGAGCCAACTAAGTGTCTTGATTTTGAGGGGAATGGGAGCAGACCAAATGAAAGTGGAGTATTGAAAAATTGGGTGGTTGGCTGAGGAGTTAATGATGTGAAAAAAAGATTTTGAAGAAAACTTTTTAGAGGAACCCACAACCCAAACAATACGGTCATCAGAGTCCTGCAATTGAACATGGCCCAGGGAATCCAGAAGGAGAAGAATCTCCTCCAGTGCTTGAGGAGGAAGGTTGCGAATTAGGTGAAGGTTCCAGTTGAGAGAAGCATCTTGGTTGATAGGATTAGGATTAATGAAAGATGAAATCAGAGCATTGTGGAGCCCAAAGATGCTAAAAATATTGGGGAATAGGACTTTGAAAGGGGCCGAAGCACCCCAGGTGTCTTCCTAGAAACGAGTAGAAGAGCCATTGCCAACTTTAAACTGGATAGAGGGTAAGAAAGCAGGGTATAATGAATGAATTTCCAAGGGGATTTGAAGGATACACGAGAGGAGAGACTGGCATCCCGATTGTTGTCTTGTAGACCATGACGACTTTTGATCACCTTTGCTTAGAGAGAGTCCTTCTCAAACAGGAAGCGCCATAACCACTTCCCAGCAAAAGCCTTATTTCTTGTAAGAAGATTCCCAATTCCCAAACCACCATGTTTCAGATCCAGTTTGACCTTTGCCCATTTAACTAGAAATGATCCCTTATCACGGTCCTCATTTTTCCAAAGAAAAGCTCTCATTTTTTTCTCAATGAGAGCAAAAACCATTCTTGGCATGCGAAATGAGGACATAAAGTAAGTAGGAATTGCTTCCAACACCGACTTGAGTAGAATAATATGGCCACCCCGAGAGAGATAGCTCTTCTTCCACCCATCCACCCTCTTACTTATAGTTTGAATGACTGGTTCCCAAAACGACATTTGGAGTGGGTTGCCACCAAGGGGCATCCCCAAATAGTGCATGGGCCATGACCCCGTTGAAACAAGAAACTCCCTAGCCATAATAGCCACCTCAGCATTTGGGACATTAATACTGACTAACTGACATTTGGAGAGGTTCACTTTGAGACCCGAGATGAAACAAAAGCTGTTGATAATCTCCATGACTGTTTTCAGGCTGCGACCATCATTCTTTAGAAAGAAGAGACAGTCATCTGCAAATTGTATATGAGAAACATGGACATTATCTTTCCCAACTTTAATACCATGCAACATGCACTTGTCCTTTGCTTTTGAAGTGAGGCCGTCCAAAACATCTGCTACAAGGGTGTATAGAAAGAAGGATAATGGATCCCCTTGCCGTAACCCTCTTTCCCCCTGAATTTTACCTCTCGGGCGACCATTAACAAAAATAGAATAGGAGACAGTAGATAGGCAACCCTTTATCCATCTCCTCCATCTCTAACCAAAGCCCTTCTTTTCCATAACAAAATCAAGGAAAAACCATTTTACCGAGTCGTAGGCTTTAGCAAAATCAACTTTTAACAAGAAATCGTGTTACTTTGACAAACGATAACCATCCACAGATTCATTGGCGATCAGAATCGCATCGGTAATTTGATGATTCATTACAAATGCCATTTGTGTCTTAACAAAAAACAACTTTCTTTACCTCATCCATATGAAAAGGCCTTTCAAGCCAAGGACTCTGGTTTTGGCTGATACTGTTCCAGTTGATGCCCTCAATGCCCCAACTGCCATTATTATCATTGGCAAACACACTGGAAAAGTGGCTGATAATCTTTTGATAAATCGCATCAACATCTTCGACAATGGACCCGTCATCGGTTTCCAACTTAGTGATCAAATTTTTTGATTTTCTTATGTTGAGCAGGCGATGGAAGAATTTCGAATTAATTTCACCTTCTTTAGCCCATTTGATTTGAGCTTTTTGACGAGCAATCCTATCCAATTTACAGCCAATTGTTTGAAGTTCCTGGAACAGCACTGTACGAGTCTGCCTTTTACTTTCATTATTGGGATCAGACCCCAATTGGGAATCAATATCCATAAGATGATGAAGCAACTGTGAATGACGGATAGCGTCACAAGCTGCAAAGTTTCTGCTCCACTCTTTAAGCTTGACTTTGAGAAGTTTCAGTTTCGACATAAAACGGTAACCAACCCAGCCATGTCCAACAAGAGTGAGCCACCAGTTTGCAATTAGTTTATCAAAGTTTGGATAGGAGAGCCATACATGTTCGAATCTGAACGGAGAGGGACCCCAGACACCAATGGAAGTATTAAGAGTAACTGGCCAATGATTTGACGTTATCCGGTATTCAACTTCCTGCCTGGATAAAGGAAAAATATCCTCCCATCTAGATGTGAACAAGAATCTGTCAAGCTTGGACATAGCTAGAGAAGAACGGTTATTAGTCCAAGTGAACGACAAGTTGAGGAGATCTGGATCCCGCAGCTGAAGTTCGTCAGTTAGAGCATCAAACTCCTTCATACTCGCCGACATGGAGGAACAATTGTACTTTTCTGACATTTTAAAAGTGACGTTGAAATCCCCCCCTAAGCACCAGTTGCACGATAGAAGAGAAGAAAGACCAACAATCTCATCTTAAAAAGCTTGATGATCATTCCTTAAACAAGGGCCATAGACGACATAAAACTACCAATCTGTGTGTTGATTACCAACTATTTTAATGGAAATTGAAAAGGTCGCAGCAAACGACTCCAGCACATGGATGGTGCGAGTATCCCAAAGAACAAGAATCCCTCCCTATGAACCCGTGGTTGGAAGCAATACCTAGTCCAAAAACTTTGATCGCCATATCTGAGAAATTAAATTGCGAGATATTTCTGAACGCTTAATTTCTTGTAAGGCAACTATATTTGGCTTAACCGAACAAATAGTTTTCTGAATGTTCCTTAACTTATCCCAAGAGCCACTTCCACAGATATTCCAAATAAGGATATTCATTGGAAACCACACGTACCCAGGCGTACAGGACTCAGATGGAGACTGTTGTGTTCGTGGATTTGTCCACCAACTGGACATCCAAAGAATTCAAAAACTTTGCTACTATCAGGCAATTAGTTTGCAGCTCCGAAGATTCCATAATTTCGGCTGTATCTGAGACAGGTTCGACTGCCACTTCATAACTTGTAGTCCCAGGCCCAACCAGAGCAACAATCGGGGTGCCAGTATGTACCATATCGTGTTGAGAGAGAGATTGAGAAATGATGGGAGAGGGAAGAAGAGGCTGGTTGGTAGAGAGGGAGTCAGAAGAAACATTGTTGATAGTTAAGACCATAGATCGTACCTTTTTCCGAGTCGTTTGATCTGCATGGTTGTTGTTAACCTCCACAACTTCATCTGCCCAACTGGAAACTCGATCATTTGGTTTTACGAGACACCCATCATCTTTTTCGCTCCCATTCCCATAGCAGGACTCCGAAACATGGTCATCACTCGGATCCGATGAGACGCCCTTGTTGGATCCTTCTGACTTCATTTGCCAACGATCAAAAGAAGAGCCTGCCGGACCATTTCTTGATTTTTGGGTTCGCCTTTCATAGATCTTATGGCCCTTTTCATTTCTTGCTTTTGATCCACGAGGTTTACAGGTCTTGGATGGGCTGGATTTGTGAGAAGATGGAGCATTACTGAGCCCATAATAATAAACACTGTCTTTGGGCCTACCAATATGGGTCCATTGTAATAATCCGAATGAGTGAGGTTCCACATCAGATCGGATTCAATCAAAATGAATATCTCCACGTGGCAACCTCCTGTGGTGACACGCAGAGGACGTGATTTGACGTACACCGTGACGCTGCCTGCCACCTGACCCGAGATCAGAGTCTGGAACAACACTACCATCAGACGTGGCCGCACACACGTCTTTCGTTCGTCGTCGTTGTCTCCTGCGAGAAGGAACTCCTGCACCGGCTCTTGAATGACCAACGATGAGCGTAACTTCGTATTGTTTCAGCTACTGGGAATTTGGATTATCATTGTGAAAATCATTCTCCACTGGGATCCATCTTCATTGAAGGTCAAAGGTCTGTAAATCCATACACCAGTCACCATCTGTGATTTCAATGAAGGCCGACAAGAAACCAGATGGATGACCCACGACCTTCATGATCGCCATTTCCATGGAGCGCCCCCGAACAGTGGTCGAGGCAATATCAAGCATACCTCCACACATGTCCGCAATTTTACCAAAGATTTCCACTACTGGGAATCTGGATTATCATTGTGAAAATCATTCTTCACTGGGATCCATCTTCACTGAAGGTCAAAGGTCTGTAAATCCATACACCAGTCACCATCTGTGATTTCGATGAAGGCCGACAAGAAACCAGATGGATGACCCACGACCTTCATGATCGCCATTTCCATGGAGCTCCCCCGAACAGTGGTCGAGGCAATATCAAGCATACCTCCACACATGTCCGCAATTTTACCAAAGATTTCCATCTTCCATCGATTCGATGCGATGCCTTCCACGCCAATCCAACCATTTCGATAAGAGATCATCATGCCTTTCCATTGTAAGTCAACTGTCCATATTTGGAAATGGATGTTTTTCGTCGTCTCAGCCACTTTCCCTCGAGTAAGTGAGAGAGCCTCCTCAGTGCTTTGACAATGAAGAATCGCTCGAGCAACATCAAGGAGAACCAGACGAATATCATGACCAACTATTGTTTGGATCTCCTTTTCGATCTCATCCCAAGTGAACTCACCAAAATTCCGGGTGACCAAAACCTCATGAGGTCGCGTGGGTAGCTTGTCGGAGGCAACATAGGTCACTTTACCCTTTGCGTCTTCCTTCATAGAGGCCTTTGCCGGACTCAGAGCATTGTTTAGAACCTCGCTCAACGGAGGAATTGCATTGATAATACCCTCATGCAAGCTAATCTGATGATCTTCCTTATTATCAGACATCTCCTTATCAGAACCTTTACCAGACGAAGAGCCATCACCTTGTAGAATGGATTTTAGACCATTAGCCATGGTGCGCCACCCAGTTCCTTCAGGTTCGTCCGGGACATAGATGGAACGGTGAGTGCCGTTCTCAACCTTAGTGAACCGGAGAAAGCTCCCTTGTTGGTTCGAGTAAGATTCAACCAACAAAATGTGGTTGAGACCCCTGCGAACCTTTTTAAAATCACCATTTCTCTGCGCAAGCCTAGCTTCCTCCACTTTCTCCATCAACCATTCAGTAGCAATGAGGTCAAGACAAAAAGAGAAAACCCTAGGTTTTGCTGCTTCTTCAATTAGTATTTCCGTTCCTTCTCGATATAAACACAAAGAGAAACACTGAAACCTTGTTTGAAAGGTTTGAACTGCCCATCTCTCATTAAAGGTAGAGTCAGACAATGATGACTAATGGGACCGGTTTTGGTTTCGAGAATCGATCCTTCCTCGAGAAACATCCATTCTTGTCCTTGGGAAGGCGTCACGTACAGTAACCGGTCCACTAGTTTGTCTAAAAACCGGTTGTCTCTTCCTTCTTACTACCTTCCAGTCGTCCTCCCTGCGTCTCCTGCTATTGTACTCAGCCTTGTCACCTACCGCCTTTCCTCGAGAAGCATCCATTTTTCTAAATGGGCCTTTTGTTTGCATATGTAAACAAATTCATAGTTTTTTTTCCCTCACCCTTCTTTTAAAATGTATAAAAAATTAAGGCCCCATTTTGTTCATGATTGAATATAGTTTTCTGCATTCAAAAAGCAGAATGTGAGGAATAAACTTCTGGTTAATCAAATCTGAAAGCAACTTTTACAAATCTACAGCAGGCCGTTTTTCAAAAACAATAAGAAATATTTTCTTAATTGTCCTTTCTGGGTTGTATCCCAAGATTTAGATTTCAAACCTAACATAACCTAAAATTCATAATAAGGTTAAAAAACTAGATGCATCTTAGCCATTGAAAGGAACAATCAATGCAGTTAATTTATTCTCATGACTTACCATAAAGAGTGAAAGCATTGATGATGCTGGTGTGAATAAATGGCCATGATTGGAAAACCATGATTCCTCCCCTTTTAATCAAGACATGGACTGAAACATGTTAACAACTATATGCCAAGTATCAATTGTTAAATTCAAATTAACTAGTAATATCAAATGGAAAACTAAAGTTACATGTGATGTTGTCCAACATAAATTATTTTATATTGTAAATAAAAATGTCAAGTAAGTGTCTGGAAATCAAGATGCCTCCGCCCTCTCAATGTTCTCTTCCTCACCTTTGATGACAATACTAGTTTTCTTTAATGAAACGAGACTAGGTTAAGCAGATGAATTTCCACGGGCTCCTAAAGGAAGATCTAGGGGTGAGGTTGGCATCGTTGAAATTGCAATGCATTCCATGCTTTTTGATAACTCAAGCCCCAAGGGAATCTTGCTCATAAGGGAATCTTTGAAGCCATTTACCCACCAACTCTCTGTTCCTTGTAGAGATATGCCCGATAGCTAAACCCCCATGATCCACCCTCCCTCTAGCAACCTCCCAGGCCACCAAATGACTGCCTCTAACATTTTCCTGCCTTTTCCATATGAATTCCTTAAACATCTTCTCCATAAGATCAATTACCCTCTTAGGAATCATAAAAAATGAACTGGAAATAGGTTGGAAGGCATCCAATGCTGCTCTAATCAAAGTTAGTCTTCTACCTTTGGACAAGAAGCTCCTTTTTGACCCATCAAGTATATGTGATACTTATGCAATAACTGGATCCCAAACTCCATCTTAATAAGGTTGACCCTTAAAGGCATCTCTAAATACCTCAAAGGCGTAGGCAACTGTGCGTCCAACCTGCCTAGCTAGTAACTAAATACTAGGCTCATAAACACCAACTTCAACAACTTGACTCTTCCTCATGTTAGTTACCATTCTAGAGATCCAACAAAAACACCAAACTAGGATGATAGTATTATAAAAACTGAATTCATCTCTTGCAACAAAGAAAACCATGTCATTTGTGAATGGAAATGAGAGATCTCAGCCGCATCCTTACCAACTTTAAAGCCGTCGATCAGCTTGTGCTCCCTAGCTTTATCCATCATTCGACCCAACACGACTACCACCCAAGTGAACAAGAAAGGAAAGATTGGATCGCTTTGTTGCTAATATGTTTAACCTTTAATCTTTTCCTTCGGTCTCCCATTGATAAAAACAGAGTAAGTCACATTCCTCAAATACTTGCTAATCCATTTTCTCCATCTAACCCCAAAATCTTTCCTATGATGAATGAAAGCCAGAAAATACCACCATACATATCATATGGTTTAGGATTTAGGGTTTAAGTTGGCAAAATCCTATTTAAAGAAAAGCCCTTCTTTGTGACAACTTCTACACTCCTCAACCACTTCATTAGCAATCACATCAACCAGTTGACGACCTTGTACAAAGGCCATTTGAGACTTAGAGATGGTCTTATGTACAACTTGCTTCAACCTGTTTGCTAATACTGTTGCCACTATTTTGTGGAGTCTCATTGTGAGACCGATGGGTCTAAACTCTGCCACCTTTTCTAGAATTGGTTTTCTTTGTGATGGGGCAATGTATGTCGCACTTGTACATTTATCGATAATCCTATCATTGAAAAACTCCTCCATCACTTTTAAGAGGTCCTCCTTAACTATATCGAAACAAATTTGAAAGAACATGAAGGAGAAACAGTCTGGGCCGGGAGCTTCAACCCTCTCACAATCAAACATTGCTTTATAAACCTCCTCATTTATAACCCTTCCTTGCTGAGGATAGGTTGCTTTGGCCTTGGGATCCTTCGGGGATGTTTTCCACCAAATCCTTTCTTGATATACGCATTGATAACCCTTCTTTGCCTCCCGCCTCCCAACATCAACTAATTTGGAAAGCACAAGCTACCTCAAAAGTCAAATTTTTGGGATGGGTCACTACTCTTGGCAGGTTGAATACTGGTGAGGTTTTACAACTGAGATTGCCGCATATGTTCATCTCGCCACATTGGTGTCCTGTGTCTCCTATGCAAACAAGATTTGGAAACTGTTGAGCATTTTATTGGTCGATGTTCCTTTGTCCATAACATTTGGGAGAAATGACGGTCTCATTTTCCGGATGTAGATGGGGAGGTGAACAACTTCCAAGGGATCAACATCTTTCCTAGAGATCATTGGAAGGTGGTTTGCTTGGCGGTTTTGTGGTCTATTTGGAAAGAGAGATATAAAAGGATTTTTGACAGTAAGGATACAATAGTTTGCTTGGTTTGGGAGAGTTCACAGTTGTTATCCGTGTTTTGGATTGCAAATTGCAAATTTTCAAAGGGGTTTTTTGTAAATGATTGGATGAGAAATTGGGATAGCATTGTATTTGGCTAATAAGTGGTTTTGAGGACTTAGTGTTCTCTCGACATATTACGACTGTACATTGTACATTATTACACTTATAATATATTAATTTCTAGTTTCTTTTATAGTTTCTTATTACTATATAAAAAAAAGAAAACCTCCTCTTCCTCAACAACCTTACCGAAAATGCAATTCCACGTCAATAGGACTCCAACTGATGCCATCCACACCCTAAGAGTCCCCCCTCTAGCCTAAGTAAAGGTGCTAGAAATAATTGATGATTTTCTATTTAACTTCGCCTTCTTACTTAGCCAAGGTAGCATCGTCCCTCTCAATCCTAGAGATAGAGTTGTAAGATTTCTTTTGCTGAGGTGTTTATGAAAATTTTCTTGAGTTTGCATAAGTGTTTTCAAGGTGCCAAGGCGAGGCATAGCCTAGATGTGGCCTAGACGATATAAAAATATTTATTTATAGGTCCCTAGATAATTAATTAATTATTGATAGGTCCCTGAACAGTTCATATACTAAATTATATATATCTAACTGTATTCTATAATAAATGTTAAAAGTTTATAAAATGATAAAAAATACTTCATATTAATTAAAATCATGTCCAGAAAACATCAATTCATGCCACAATACACAGTATCCAAAAGTTTAAAAATACAAAACTCAAATATCTATTGCCAGGGGGTCGCGAACGGTCGCCAGAGATATCGATGACATTTCTTGGTAGGAGCAAATGGAAAATGGGTTTAGGGAGAGGAAGGCTTGAGGATTTACTATAAAAAGGGGGCGTTTTTGTTTTTAAAGCTTTTTTTTTTTTTTTTTTTTTAATTAGAGAGACCCCCCTAAACTTTTTAAATATGTGCACAAACCTCTACTGCCTTCCTAGCACAACGCCTAGAAATTTTCTCCCTAAAACGCTTAGGCGTGGCCTAGGCGACGCCTTGAAAACACTGGTTTGCATCCCCTTCATTTAACCTTTTCACTCTACATTTCTAAAAAGTCATTCTATTATGTATAGCACATTAACTTTTAAAATTACCCCTAGTTCACCTCCTCTCTTAAGCCAAGGAGCCACTCCACCTTTGACCCCCTTGTTCTTATCCAACGCCTAAACCCACTACTCGAGCTCTTCTTCCTCACTACCTCGACCCCGAAGTGTGCTCTATTTCATGCATGAACCTTCTTCTTCAAGACCTTCACCTTTGCACAAATCTAAATCCTTCCCATCCAAGCGAATTCAACTCTCTCCATCGCCCATCCATGCAACTCCTGAAATTAGGAAGCCCCACCCAACGACTTTCAAATATGAAAGGTGAATAGGTGATTGCCCCCACTGAACCTAAGTGGTATATAACAAGATGGGAAATGGTTTGAGACCAATCTTCCACCTACCTCTTGCCTGTAGATCAAAAATAGATTATCCTAGTCACTTCCTAAGAGGAATTGGTCAAGCTTGCAACAAACCAGCTGGTCCCTGAAGTTGGACCAATTTAAGAGGTATTTATGTGGAGAATGATCTTTTGACATTTATCCCAATAGTGTTTCTTGGGAGGATGAACCTGCTTGCCTAGTGTGAATTGTGAGGCATGTTGAAACCAATCAATAATCTAATGTCAAAACGACATCTACTCTCTAAAGAACATACTCATGTATATGAATGCACAAAATGATCATCTTGACATTTGTGCTAAACCTTACATCTATATCACATAATTGTATTATTGCCATTTAAATGTACTTTCCTATATGGGCCTACATCCTATCCTTTCACCTTTAACCAAGGATGTCATGGCTTGACTTTGCTATATCTGCCGCAACTATAAAAACATGTGATAAATGGTAAGATGAACTACTTATTATTAGAAGATGTTTACGCATGAAGATATGGGTTTCTTGTTCAACCTATGAGATTGATGCTTGCTTGTATTGCATTTAGGAGTCACCTTAAGAGTCAAAGATAACCTTTCTTATTATTCCATTGACTATCAAACTATGTTCCCAAAAATGTTGCTACAATCCACATTTTCATTGAATTTTTCTTTTTGTTATGTTTTATGTAGATTTTTGTAGCTAAATGTATGTTCCTTTAGACCCAAATTTCATTGAACTACCTTTCAAAAATAAAATAAAAATGGTATTGAACTTTCTAAGCTTTCCCGTCTTCAGAGAACTCCTATTTCAAATTTTATGTGCATGAAATTTAAAGTCAAACAAAATTTCTGATCCTTGTGTGCTAAAACTTGTAGATCATGTCTTCTACTAGTAATCTGCTTGCTTTGTCACTTTGTTGATTAATGTGACCTCTTATCTCAGCTAGTTCATATGTCTATCAAATTGATCATATCAATACTTACTCTAGAAAGGGTAATCTTTAGCCTTTCACTCTGAACATAATCCATACCCATTTTTTATTTTTCTTTTGTTCAACAGAAATTTTATCATGCATTTTCTCCTTCAATTAGTGTGCTTTTATGGGCTTGAATTCTTTCGTATTTGTTGAAGTCATAAAAGAAGCTGTAAATAAATTATAGGATGGTTACTTCTGCATATTGATTACATGATCTTGTGTTGGAAAAAGGAATGATCTCTCTCGGTGCGCTGTGGAGGAGAGTGATGATTGGTCCCCCTAGTAATACAGATTTGATTGATATAATAAATGCATGGTATCCAAATTTGGTGGTAGTCACTTGGAAGCTCATAGGTATGGGATAGTTTTCTTTATGCATTTTTTTGGGTGCTTTACGCACGTTCATGAAACTAATTTAGATTGTGTCCAGAAACTTATGAGAGAGTTAACTCCGCCTCTTCATATGGCCTTGAAGGATTTCAGTCTTTTGGTAGATTCTCATTAAGGTAGTAAACACCTTTCTATGGATTGTTTTATTTTCAATCCTCATCAACTATCAATTAACACTCATTTGTTCCAATGGCAGGGATCTCCTGAAATGGTGCAAGAGAATTAATAATTTAGGGTTCACCTCTTGTGGCCTTAGTGTGTCTGCTTATGAATGTAAAAGCGTTTATCAAGAGGTTAGAAAAAAAAAATCAGTTGCATTTGTTAGTTTTTTTTAATGAATTTTTTTTAGCATATCTTAGCAACGTGGTGCTTCTTTTCCTCAGGCTGTTGATATTTTTGCAACATCTTCAGCTTCTTTTGAAAACCGGTTAATGATAATGAAAGACATTGCAAAAATTTGGGCTGTTCCAGCTGTGGAAGCAGAAACTTTGTTTCCTCGTAATAAGCCCATAATTCAGGTTCCCATTGCTCTCTTAACAATGTTTACTTCACTCTGTGGCTTGTATTTTTAGTTTTCTTATATTGACCTTTGTCTTTAAGCAGGACTTGCAATCTGATCTTCAAGTTGGAAGAGTCATCCTAAAATGTGATCAAGCTGTGGTTAGTGCAGTAGTTGAAAGTAATGGTTTTCAAAGCTCCTTGGTTTCTTTGCTTCTTATGATCTTTCATTTGTTTTGTGCAGTTAATAAACCAATCAAAAGCTTTTGTGAATATCCGTAGTTCGTTACATGTACTTGAGAGGATTGCCTGCTCTGTTAAGTACAATGAACCTGTTCTCTTGGTTGGAGAAACAGGTACAGGGAAGACTACACTAGTACAAAGTCTCGCAGCAAGGCTGGGTCAGGCGATTACTGTATTGGTATGAGGATACTTGTTTGTTGAGTTTGTTTGATCTTCCCGAATATTTTCAAACTGGTGTAGGAATTTTATATCGGTTTTTCTTGCAGAACTTGAGCCAGCAAAGTGATGTTGCTGATCTAGTAGGAGGCCTTAAGCCCACTGATCCAAGATTTATTTTTGTCCCCCTTTATAATGAATTTATGCATTTATTCTCTAAGACATTTTCTGTGAAGGTATTCATCTTTCAATTGCTTGTAATTTTCAATTTGATGGTAGTCATTCTGTTATTTTGAGTTTTTTCCTTTTTTACTTGGCATTTCAGGATAACATGGCAGAAGGAAGATTTCTTGATTCCTTACAAAATCTTAGAATTGCTAAAAACTGGATAAAGATGTCAAAGGTGTTTCAGAAAGGTGTCCAGAAAGTTCTCAAGTATTACTCATATGAAGTGGGGGCCCCTGGATGTGGTACAAAGCGTAAGAGACCTTTGGGTGTAGAAGTTCTGCGAGCATGGGAACAGTTTTCTGTTAAACTTAACACAGCTCGTCAGCAGATTGATTGTGCAGCTTCCATGACTTTTTCATTTGTTGAAGGTGCTTTTGTTGATGCACTTAGAAATGGTCATTGGATTCTACTTGATGAAGTAAACTTGGCTCCTCCAGATACATTGCAGAGAATTAAGGGTGTTCTAGAAGGAGAGCATGGTTCACTTTGTTTAGCTGAAAGAGGAGATATTACTTATATAGATCGTCACCCCAATTTTCGCATCTTTGCATGCATGAATCCTGCAACGGATTCTGGAAAGCGTGACTTGCCTTATTCCTTAAGAAGCAGGTTTACTGAGTATTTTGTTGATGATGTCTTGGATGATGAGGATTTGACTCTTTTTGTGAATCAGTTCATGGATGACAGTCATCCTAGTAAAGAAATGGTGCGTAAAATAGTACATTTTTACAAAGCAGTGAAGAAAGAATCTGAAGAGAGGTTGCAAGACGGAGCCAATCAGAAACCCCACTTCAGTTTGAGATCTTTGTATCGTGCACTAGAATATATGAAGAAGGGAGAAAAGAAATTTGGATTTTTGAGAGCCCTTTATGATGGACTTTGCATGTTTTTCCTCACCTTGTTGGATGGACCTAGTGCCAAGTATATGAACAGCATCATATTGTCATTTTTATTCAGGGGAAAAATGCCTCCAGATGTTCCCTTCAATGAATATTTGGCAGAAAGCATGGAACTGTCAAGGTTTTCCAAGCCCGAGTCTCCCATTGATAATTATATCTTGACTGACAGTGTGAAAGAGCATCTCAGGAATCTCTCACGTGCAATTCTAATAAAGAGATATCCTGTTCTCTTACAGGGTCCGACTTCTAGTGGAAAAACTAGCCTTGTTCAGTACCTTGCTTCAGTCACTGGCCATGAGTTTGTACGCATCAATAACCATGAACATACTGATATACAGGAATATTTGGGATCTTATGTAACTGATGCTAATGGGAAGCTTGTTTTTCAAGAAGGTGCACTGGTTAAGGCTGTTCGCAATGGATGGTGGATAGTTTTGGATGAGCTTAATCTGGCTCCTTCAGATGTGCTTGAAGCATTAAACCGATTATTGGATGACAACAGAGAGCTTTTTATGCCTGATCTTCAGGAAATTATTCATGCACATCCTAAGTTTATGCTTTTTGCCACTCAAAATCCTCCAACATTCTATGGAGGGCGTAAGATGCTTTCTCGAGCATTTCGCAATCGTTTTGTAGAGATCCATGTTGATGAAATTCCAGAAGATGAGTTGAACACCATATTAGAGAAGAGATGTAAAATCCCTCTAAGCTATGCTAGAAGAATGGTTGAAGTGATGAAAGACTTGCAATTGCATAGGCAAAGCAGTAAGGTATTTGCAGGAAAACATGGTTTCATTACCCCACGAGACTTGTTCCGGTGGGCTGATCGTTACCGGATTCTTGGAAATTCCTGTGAAGATTTGGTAAAAGATGGTTATTATCTTTTGTCTGAAAGGTTGCGAGATGAGAATGAGAAGAATACTGTTCAAGAAATTTTAGAGAAACGCTTTAGAGTTAAACTTATCAAGGATGACTTGTACATGCAGGTTCATTTTCTTTTCTTTTCTCCTCATTCATTCAAAAGAAAAAAAAAAAAAACGAACAAAGAAAAGAATAAGAGAAACTGAATTATTGATAGTTGTGGGTTCTGCAATATATTTCTTTTATTTTCATTATTATGGCTTGAAAGAGACTGAATTTCTTTGGTCATCTTTTTTCTTGCTTTCCCTTTTTCCCTTTGGGGATGGACCAGCTATGTTACCCGAACTCTTTACTTTTTTAGCTCAACGTACCCGTGTTCGACACTTCATGAAGCGACATAGGTATGGGATATGTGTCCGACTCTTTAGATATTAGAATATTACTATGTAGATTCTTTAATGGAAAGAAGAGAGGATGAAAGAAGATAATGACTAATAAGTGAAATTTACTTAAGTTGGAGAAGAAAACGGACAATAAATGAGTGAAAAGAAGAAAAAAAGGAAAGAACGACATATAATATAGTCGAGTCCCCGTATCTTAGAATTCGAAAATGAACAAGTCAGACCTCTAGATATGTACCCATATCCAACACCCATACCCGAGTCCAGGTAACATAATGGACCAGAAATGTTTTTTGTTTGTATCTGTGATGCTTTGCTTTTGTTCAGTGTCCAACGTGCATTTTCTTTACCAGATGAGTATCTGCTTTGTTTTCACTCGCTGGGTAATTTTATTACTTCTACTGAAAACAACTCAAAGGATCTGCTTGGTATGATTGCATCCTTTTCCTTATATTGGTAAAGGTCATCCGTCAGCATCATTCTCATAAAGCCTTCCCCAGTTAATTATTTGTTAATGCCTTAGTAGGACAAATTGGAGTGGTATCTACATCTATGGAGCCTTAAACATGTTTTTATCCTATTTTATATTTTTCTCTAGACAAATCAGTTCTGTTTTTAAAGTGCTTCTTTTGTCTTTTTTTTTTTTCCTACATTTGTGGGCAATTGTAGGCCAGATGTCCTGTTGGGGAGTCATTTGGTTGAGCCTTCCATTTTATGACTTAGATTTAACTGGGGTGCTTGGTCTCAAATTCTGAAATTAGATATAGTTGTTTAAATGCTGGAAGAGTATCTCTTATCGTTTGGTGTGGTAGAAAGAAGTTGATGCCATTTATTGCTAATTGTCTTGACTCTATATAGCGAAGCTTTTGTTTTTTTGCAGAAGAAATCATCTGTTTTAGACGAGTTAGAAGTTGGTTGCAGCTTTACAACAAGCCTTTCATATCTTTGTCATACAATTGTTTCCATGCTTTTTTATTCTTTTATATTGCTTTCAAAGATTATCTTATGATTCTTATTGGACGATTCCGTACAAAATTTTAAATAAGTGGAAAATACAGTTTCTGTTATTATTCTCAGTTCATCGACATCACACTGTGTTGAGAATGGAGTGTAGGCTCTCCAATGTTTGTGTTGTGAGCTTTATGACATCCTTTTTTAGTTTTGAATGCTGAATCAACATTTGGTTTGAAATTTTCTCTGTATCTGTGCTAGTAGAATATAGCATATATTACATTGAGTTTTAATTTTGTGAATCAAGTACTGAAAATGCTCTTCTTTTGTTTTACCCAAGCCATACTTGATTTTCTGTTCTTTTTCTTTGCTTTGTGTATAAATCAGGGATCAAGTAATGGCATCATGTCAAAGGAGAAGCACGGTGAAGTGTCAGAGCATCCTAAAGAGTACGAATGTGCAAACATTTTTTTTCTTGCCATCTTATTATTTCAGTAATTACTTGTATAGCTGTTTAACTAGTCTTCTTGTTTGTGGATCTGAATATATTGCAGTATTATCTGGACTAGGAGCATGCGTAGATTATATTTTCTCGTTGAGCGTTGCTTCAAGATGCGGGAACCAGTTCTTCTTGTTGGAGAGACTGGTGGTGGAAAAACCACTGTTTGCCAGTTGCTGAGCGTTGGCTTAGGATTAAAATTACACATATTAAATTGCCACCAGCACTCAGAAACATCGGATTTTCTTGGGGTTGGTTAATCATATTTCATATTTCTTGATTCCTCTCAAAAAAGACCTTTTGTGTCTTCTTCTGACATCTGTATTGTTGAGTTCTTTCATTTATTGCTTTAATTTACCTTTGTGAATGTTAGAAAAGTCAATATAATTAAAATGTTAAGCCTGCTGTTATCACAACCATGGTTTGATTACTATTGCTGACTCTTGTCTTGTTGCCCTCATCAGTTAATTTTACTGTCATGAACTTTCAGGGTTTCTATCCTGTCCGGAGATCGAGATTGGCTGAGGAGTTCCAAAATATAGTAAAGAAACTGATGTCATCAAATGCTTTTCTACTTTTTCCTGGTCCCATTGTATGTACTATTCTCTATTGTGTCATTCCATTCCGTGTGGTGGCATGAACTTTTATGCTCCTTGGTTGATATGTCTAGTGTTTTCATGCTTCTCTCTTTCCACAGAAAATATCACTTGATATTGGTGAAGCTTCTTCAACTTTTGAACAGCTGAATACAATAATACATAATTACAGGCAAGGAAAGGTGTTGCAAACTGATGTTACTAATGAAGATCTTGATACTTTTGAGAGAATGAAAGAGGTCCTTGTTCAAGTGCATCAAAAGTGGCAGACTATATTCACATGGCAAGATGGGCCTCTTGTACAAGCAATGAAGGATGGTGACCTATTTCTACTGGATGAAATTTCCTTGGCTGATGACAGTGTTCTTGAAAGATTGAACAGTGTCTTGGAACCCGAAAGAAAATTGGTAGGTCAAATTTCTATCTTATATGCACATGAAATAATTTTTATTTCTCAAAAAATTGCATGAATTATCGGATTTGACTACCATGTCTTTGGTTTTGTAGAGAATATCTATGTAAAATGTGATTACATATTTTATAGTGTTAGAGGAACTCTTTCATGTGAAAATAAGGTGGTACATTTAGATTGGTTTCTTCTGTTTATTAGCCTGATAATCTAAAGAATATAATTGTTTAGGCCTTACGGAATTATAGCTTCCTCACTCTTTTTTTTTTATAATGCAAATACCATCATGTTCTCCTTTGTTTGTGGGAGAAGATCTAATAATTATAAATGAAGATTAAAATCATTTTGGAAAAGTTTGAGAAAAAGGCTCCATGGCCTTAAGTGGTCTGCACCACGTGGCATATCATGAATAGGTTTATAACTTTATATGTGTGTAGGAGAGAAAAAGAAAAGAAAACAAGCGAAGATCAATTGAAGTCTGATTAATACCGATGAGGATCTAGATTCTAGACTAACAAATCCAAGGTCATTATGAAACTTTTAACTCTAGAAACTAGAGTTTTAGTATAGTACAACATGGGTGATTCCTAATAATTTTTTTTTTTGATAGGAAACAAGTATGATTGTATTAATGAAAGGAAATTATAACCTACAAAGGCGTATCAGAGATGTGCATGTCTAGTAAGCACTGTAATGACTAGAGTTAAGACTTTGATGGTAACTTGGGTTACATTAAACAAGACCTCCAATTCCTAGCCCAATCTGAAACAGAAAAACCTCTTGGCAGCTTTGACAAAGCTACCCAAGATGAGGCAACTAACAAAACCTCCCCAAAGATGAGACGCATCCATACCCGAGCTCTGCAAGATTCTCCTGTTCCTTTCCAACCAAACGCACCGCAATTTAGCAAGCAATAACACACGGTTAACCTCAAGAACTTGTCTAGATTGACAGGGCATATGAGACAGGGAATCCACACATAAGAAGGGGGAAAACTAAACAAACTACTAGAAGTATCAAACCATTTCAACCAAAAGGATCTGCTCACTATGCATTGAATGAACAGATGATTCGCAGATTCACCATCCCGGTTACAAATATGCAGCAATGAGGAGATAACTCTGGCATTGGAAATTGTTTCTGTAACATCTCAGCTGTATTAAGCTTCATATGTAACAAGGACCACCCAAAGAATTTAACTTTGGAAGGAACATGTTCACTCCATAGATGAGGTATGATCGGTGAAATTGAGGTGGAAGGGCTGTCGACAAGAAACTCGAAGAAAGATATACAAGAAAAGGAACTTGAGGGAAAGAGGGACCAAATGAAGTGCTCATTTCCATGGGACAACCTAGGATTGTGAAGCAAAGAGATAAGGTCATCTAACTGATTAGAGATTCTAGGAGGCGGAGGGCGAAGGAAATGCATGTACCAAGAGGATGTGGAAAACTCTTGACCAACACTCGAACCTACAAAGGAAGCTATCGGATGGTGGTGAAGCGAAGACAAATGGTATAATTGAGAAAAACGATTTGTTAGAGTAAAATCTTCACACAATCTATCCTCCCAGAACTGGAAAGTAAGGCCATTCCAGAGTCTCGGCGATAGATGGGCCTGAAATGATTGATTAATAGAAGAAATGAATTTCCAGGGACTTTTGAAGGTAGAATTGGAGGAAAAGCCTATATCCCAACCATTGAGTGGAATCCCATGAGCACTGTTAATCACTCGAGCCCATGAGGAATGCAGATCTTGAGAGAGCTGCCAGAGCCAAATTCCTCTTCCTAAAATCCCCAATCCCAAGCCTGGAATCTGTATGATCTGCCAGTTAACAAGATGGCAATTGCTTTCCTTGTCAGCACCTTTCCAAAGAAACGACCGTATCCTCTTCTCAAACTCGTTAGCCACACCAACAAGAATCACCAATAATGACATGAAATATGTGGGAGCCAATAACATTGATCTTATTAGAGCCAACCTCCCACCTTTAGATAGAAAAAGTCTTTTCCAGCCCGCCAACCTTTTTGATACCTTTGCAACCACAGGATTCCAAAAGGCTGAAGACTACGGGTTACCCCACAAGGGAAGGCTTAGATACTCCAGAGGCCATGACCCAACTTTGCGACTGATTTTGCTAGCCAAGTATGTAAGGGTGTCACTATCCACATTAATGCCGATGATATGGCTTTTGACCATGTTAACTTTTAGATTGGACATAGCACAAAAGCATTGAAGAATACTGATAATAGCCATAATGTTGTCTCAGTGTAATTAAAAGCAAAAGGCGCACTCAAGGCGAGGGCGGTCTATAAAGCTTGAGGTGCAAGGTGCAAGGAGCAAGGCGAGGTGCACGCCTGAGTCAACCAAGACGCACTAAAATATAACAAATTATATATATGTCACAAATTCACAATTTGCATGTATAGTAAACTATTGAATAATTTTAAGAAAAAAAAAAGCAAACGAAGGTCAAATATTCATTAAGTAAACACTAAACACATACTTGTTCCATGAGTCACATTATATTGTCTAGTAGTGTTGTCTAGGCGGAAAGGCGGTAAACCTTAATTAGGTGAGGCGGGGCCTAGACAGGATATAAAATATTTATTTAGAGGTCCCTGAAAAATTTATTTATTTATTCATTGGTCCCTCACTCCATATATATATATATGCAATTATTAATTTATATAATATAAATTAATAATTATATACATAAATGTATTTAGGGTTTGCAAAAGTCGAAGTGGAAGGAGGGAGAGGATTTCGCAGGTTTTAACAATTTTTTTTTTTTTTTTTAAAAAAAAACCCTTAAATTTTTTTTTTTTGCTTAGACCTCTCCAGATCACCTAGGCGGTGCCACTACCCAAGGCGCCGCCTTGACAACACTGTTGTCTAGTTCTAAGTTTCTAACAAAATTTAAAAGTTACAAACCAAAATTCCAATGTCCAAAATCTTAACTACTACTAAACTTTCAAGGAGTTCATTCATTCTCTGCAAGGAATTCTTCTTCTTCTTCTCCACCATCACCATCGCCTGAACAATTTTCTCCGATGACGTTGGCATCTTCTTTTTCGGTATCATTGAGAATCTTGTTTCTTACGTCGGTTATTGCTCTATCATATATATTCTTTTTAAAGTCAATGCACCTATTTGGAACAACTTTTCCCCGAAAATTCACTTCATTTATAGGTTATTTATCATAACCTTTCTATGAAGAAAAATTAGATAGTATTTACATGGGTGCTTGCTTGTTTGTTTATTTGTGTTTGTTGCTACTGATTTTTTAATGCTTCCCATTCTTCTAATGTGGTCCTTAACTACCTTCTGAAAGAAAGAAGAAGATCAATGTAGTTTTTGAGAACAATTACTTTTTGATTGATGTTGAACAACATCAAACTTATGTGGTGCTTTTACAGTCTTTGGCTGAGAAGGGAGGTTCTGTTTTGGAGACTATCACAGCACATCCAAATTTTTTCCTTCTTGCAACAATGAATCCAGGTGGTGATTATGGGAAGAAAGAGTTGTCTCCAGCTCTACGAAATCGATTTACGGAGATATGGGTTCCTCCTGTTAGTGACCTAAATGAGCTTCACAGTATTGCTGCACAAAGGTATGTGAATCTTCAGTGTTCGCTGCACATCTAACTTGTGATCTGGACTCTTATTTTCCTCTAATTTCTTTTGTTGCTGTAGATTTGTCAAGCCAACACTTCCTTATGTGGATCCTATGTTAAGCTTTTGGAAAGTATGTCATGGGCTTCCCGACATTTTTTCTCCTTTCATTTGTTTAACTTGGTTAATTTGATCAATAGTTCATATGTTTATACTGTTGCTTCTTGTTTTTGCGATATTAAATTTTAAATATTTTAATGTAATGTACTTGGTAAACATTTTTTTGATGTTCATTTTGTTTTCGGAGCAGTGGTTCAACCAGTTACAAATGGGCAGAATGCTGACTGTGAGAGATCTCTTATCTTGGGTTGATTTTATGAATGTCACTGAGAGAGGTCTTGAATCTGATTATGCATTCCTGCATGGGGCTTTCCTTGTCTTGCTTGATGGTCTAAGTTTAGGTACATTCTTTTTGCTAAGTCACATCTTGTTCTCCGAATATAATGGTGATGTAAATTTAATCTATGCAAATGGAGTCTGCAATCCCCTTTAGAGTATCGTGACTATGGAAGTAAAATTTTTTCTCATTCAAGCAATTGTGCGTGTTCTTGCTAATACAAAATATTGATCTTTGCTCATAATTAAAATCTAAGTTATTATTGTTTACTGCACAGTCAAACTAACCAAAACTCCATGCTTCACTTTTTATTGGTGAGTTTCACTCTTTTGTTAGATTGCTTTAATATGCAACCCTTTGATTTGCTCCTACACGGCTATGACTGATGGTTGAAGGGGCATGATCAAGATACCATCATCGTTGATAGATATAATTCTTGATTACTGAAACTACTATATTAATGGCTTGCAACTCCCTCATCGTTGATATTGATTTAGATAATTTGTAAAACCACCCACTAATTTTCTTTGTTTAATATTTAAAGGAAATGTAGAAGGTACAAACATGGTAGTTAATTTTTTCATTTGAAAAAATGTGATAGAAATTTTTCGAAATTGAGTAATTTAATCTTCACTATTTCTCTGATATTTGATTCATGAAGTGTTTACGATTATATTTGAGTATCTTGTCCTACTATTTGGGTTAATATTCAATTAGAATCGTATGAATTAGAAAACTAAAAGAAAGAAAAAAGATTGGAGTACTGCCATAAGATTCTGTTATGAGCACTTCTTCTAAATCATTCAAATAGTTTTGTGATATGTGTGAATACATGAATGTGCTTATGAATCCATGTGTACAACTTACAGACTTAAAAGATATAGTTGCTTGTAACATAATGAGAATAAATAAATAACAAGAAGAAAATACTTATTTTGATGGAAGAATGAGTATAAATATGGGCTTTTGAAAAATGGGAAAAAAGGGATATCTTACCTGATCATAATGTTAATGTCCAGGTTTTTTTTTCCTTGCGAATCCCTCTTTAACTTCCTCATTAGCAACCTGACTCACCAATCTTCAACTGATGCCCTTCATATGAAAAGCTCAGGTTTCTTCCTAAGATCAAGATCTTAGGATGGCTTGTGGCCCATGGAAAGTTAGTTGTAAGGATACTATGCAAAGGAGCAACCTGCTCACATTTTTGTCTCTCCATTGTTGTTTTGCAAAAGATTATGGACCATATCTTCATCCATTTTTTGTCTGTTGAAAGATCATGGAGCATGTTGATTAATGAGCTTAACATCCCCTTTGACAAACCATTGAATACGGAAGAGTTATTTTCCTTCCATAGATTGTTTAATCAACCCTGGAGAACCATGTAGATATGGAGGACAAAAACCTTGGCAGCAATTTGGTCACTTTGGTTGGAGAGAAATGGTAGAATCTTTAATGAGGAACGACGCCATGAGGTTCATTTGGTATGCTAAATGATTAGAATTCATATCGTCCCTAGATTGTGGCTGGAAGACTTGGCCATGGTTATCTGTTGCCGAAGTAGTTTAGGGATGGACAGAAACCTGCTATAAATTACTTGTTCCTTGTCAATTGGAGTACTCTATGTCCTTTGACTCTCGCTGTATTTTCTTTTTCATTATTGTTAATGCCAGTATTTCTTCTCAAAAAAAAAAAAAAGAAAAAGAAATTAAAGGTTTGATTGTGTCTGTAAGAGAAGTGAAGGAGTCCTTTGCTTTCTAGGAACTATTTATTCCTTAAGAACTCGAAACGCTATTGTTAATATCCATTTTCTTCATATTAGCTTCCACGGTAGGATTTTCTAGTTAAAAGAATTGCTTATTTGTGATTGGGATTGAGACCCTTCACTTTATGTTAGATGCTTTGATAGGAGGCCCTTCCCATGTAGTAGTTGAGTGGCAATACACGTCTTGTTGATTGTTGAGAGCACTTGCGTAGTTTTTACAATAAGTGAACTTGATGTGTCCATGGTATGTCACATATGAGTAGTTGGATGAGGTTTTTAGGCATTCTAAAGTATTGGGAACGTTTAGTGGGGACTTTCTCTCTCAATTGATTTGGTCTGGGATACCTAGATAGACTTTGAGATAAATGAAAAGTTATTTTCATATCAATATCTTGAGTTACCATTTTCATTCCCAAAGTTTGAAACATTGTTGAGTGCACGCTTCCCCCTATTTCTTTTTTGTGCATGTTCAACATGCATATGTACTTGAGTTGAGGCAACTCTAGTCTTCATTTAGTGGTTGGTCAATTGACTTATCCTTTTATTACTTGACCAACCTTACTTTTTCAACCTTGTACTAGTTTTTGTAGAACTCTTTCATCTTTCCAAAACCTTGAAATGGTCCCTCTTTATTTTGTAGGAGACCTATAACCTCCTCACTTTGTCCCTTCCCTACTAATACAATGCGTCATATTGATTACTTTTCACTTTAGTTTGTCCTTTTCTAGGGGAAAGTCTTTAGATTCACTTGGTTAATAGGTAGAAGGTCGTATGGATTAATGACCCCCTCTCAACTACCACGAGATTTGTGTGTCCAAATGCTTGTAATTTAGGTCTTGTATGAAAGAATATAAAGGAAAACAAACAAAGATGAGAATGGTTTTATCTTTTTCCTTTGAATTGAAGAGACTCTGTTTGTTTTGGTTTAGTCTGTTTCGTTCAATTGCCCAAGGACAAGTGAGCAATAGAATAAAGGAGTGGGGAGAAAGAATACCTATGGCAAACGGTCTATCTCTCTCTCTTTTTAGGAGAGATATGAAAGAATCTTTATGAGAGATATGAAAGAAAGTAAACAATGAGAGAATACTTAACTTAACAAAGCCTTTTCCTAACTACAAACAACAAAATGAATGAAAGCAGAAAAATGTTGAAAGGAAATCGATCATAATCTTTTCTCTATTATAATGTTTGATTACATTCAGGAAAGACAAGGGACAAGAAAGAAAGAAAAATAATAAATGTGAAAAGAGGTTATGAGTGCAATGTGAGTCATCCTTCCATTGTACATCTCTTTTTTGGACACCAAATGATTTATGCTCCAAGAATAAATTCAATTAGCAAAGTTAGTTACTAAATATTACAAAAGTGTGGTCATAACTAATGCTATCAACACTTTGCATCATGGTTATTTACTGTTAATAGTTTCAGATTTTTTGAATTCTTTTAATGTGGTTTGTTCAATTATTGTGTTTTAATGTGGTTTAGATACAACACAATAGTTCTATGTTTGATGTTTAAATACCTTTCTTGAGTGGACCAAAAGTTGATTTGCTTAATGAAAAGTAGCCAATGACATGCCTTTGCATAGTTTCTCTATGTGGTTTAAGATTGTTGTGTACCTTATATATATATATATATATATATATATGCATGTATGTATTTCACTTTAGATGCCTTTTATGACATGTTATCTATCTCTATTATTTCTATTTGCAGGCACGGGTTTGTTGAGGCATGATGCAGGATTGTTGAGGGAGCAATGCCTATCTTTTCTTCTTGAATGTTTAAAGGTTAATATTTTATTCTTCTACTGAAATGAATTCTTTCTTCATCATCTTTATAGGTTCGTGGAATGGTGGAATTGCATCTCCACAATGAGAGTCTAGAACAAGATCTCTCATATGATGATAATATTAAGATAACCACTTAACCAAAATGCTATTGCTATTAGGCGGAAGCCCAAAATACATGTCAAGCTAACAAACTAATGTTTCCCCTTCGTGCAACACCATTCCGGGCAAGATCATTGTTGCTAGAATCGTGAATTGGAATCAAATAATTGAGGGTTGGAGAATTGAATCGGGATTCAGTTTGGTGAATTGTAAGATTCCTAATACAAATGCGAACTGTATATTGCTATATGTTAAGTATAAATTATCCGTAGAGTTATATAGGCATTAGTTTTTTGGTTGATTAACAACTTAAACAGACTCAACTAGCGACTTGGTTTGATCACTTACGTTTCACCACCTATTTTGACAGATTTTTTTTTACTATTCGGACCGATTCACTTACGGTTCATAGGTATAGCAATTCATGAATTTGAGGTGAATCGAATTGTGAATTGTATGATTCACCAATTCAAATCGCGATTCTGACAATGATGGGCAAGACTAGTTAATGGGGAACAAGCAAATGCTCATAGACGTGCTTGAACTTAAGACCTCTATAGATGAATGCTTTGGAACCATGTTAGGTTATCATTTGGTTCAAATGCTATTCCTATTAGGTAGACACCCTATGATGTATATCAAGCTAAAATACTTACAAATGACTGATGACAATGTATACATGCTTAGTTGTTGACAATTTAAGTTATGAGTTAAGGAAGGTCTTTTTAAGTAGATTTCTTCTCTTTTTCACTGGGTCATGCAAATATTGTAATGGCATCGCTGGTTACTATAGAACCTCCATATAGTTTTATTTTTTTTTATGTTGGGTTGGGAAATTTTTGGAGGATTTTAGACTATTAAGTTGTATTATATTCGGATGCCTAGAAGATGTTTGAAAGTAGAACCTGTTAGCTTTGAAGACTCCATTTTCTCTTGGGTTGGAGAGATACTTTAGACTTCCATCTGTTTTAAAATTATAATATCTTGTTTGTAGGAATATAATCCATAATCCATTTCTTATTATTCTCTTTTTCAATTTTTCGTTGGTCTTGCCATTTATCTCTAGGGTTTTCAAATTGAAAAGAGTCAGTTTATGACATTTCATGCTCTCAATTGCTTTACCATGATTTGTTGTTACTGTGATGAAAGTCTTCCATTTACTAAAAAGTTAGGATTTATCAAGTGTACAAAACTACAAATCTCTCCTCTTTGTGATGTTTTGGGAAGGGTCGATGTACGTAGCATTACCCCCACATTGTGGAGAGGTTGTTTTTGGAATCGCATTTGTTAGGTCACTTATGAGTATTTTTTTGTATTAAAAGTGTCTATTTATATTAGTTTTTAGCTTATATTACAATAAATCTAGATATTCTAGGATCTATACAAACATTCTCTCAACTTCTCTAATTTAGTGAATTTTTACAAAAATTGTCTACATTGAATTAAATCTTCCCAAATTAATTCCAAATTTAAAGTGACCAAAGTCGAAGGCGAAGTGAATTTTCGATCCTTGCTTGCAGGTTTGTTGTTCTAATTCAAAAATAGGTTGTCTATTGAAGTTAAGGCTTCATATATTGTCCCTTCACTAGACCTTGCAATGACTGGAGCCTTGTGCATTAGATACACCCTTTAATGATATGGAAAGGCCCATGAACACTCTACTTATGGCTATAAGCCTTGCGCATTAAGTACAAGTACGTTCTTTAGTTCTTAGCGTATCAGATCTTTGAGGAATTACCATGGAGTTCTGTTTTTTTTTTTTTTTATGGTAATGCCATGAAATTTATTGGAATGATGGAGAGTGTGTATTTTGCACTATCCTACATTTGGGGTCAGAGGAAGTGCATAATCATTCTTGGATTTGCAGTTTTTGGGTGAAACTAACTCATAGCATGCACATGTAGAGGAATCATTTACTTATCATTGAAGAGGATTATCTCTTTAAAATGGAGGTCATTGTGTTGAAAATTCACCATTTAAAACTTCTTAAAAATTCACTATTTAAAACTTCTAAGTCCATCGAATTGGATTTCAAAATGATCTATAGAAAAATGTATGGCTTTGTTTCCTAAATTTTTAGATCACTTACGGCTAATAGTATCACAATTTCTTTCACGGACTAACTTCTTTACCTCGTTCTGATGTGGCGCCATTTACCCATTTTGTGAAACAGTTAGAGGCAGGTGCAAGAATCAGGACGTCATAGCCCCTCTTGTAGTTTGACCTAAAAAATATGAAAATTAATGGCATTTATGATTATAGTGTTAACAATGAAGAAAGTCTACCGATCAAGGAGTAGTTCATTTTGAAATTCCTTATCTTTTTTATTTATTTTGGATGAGCTTGAAACTCTTATGTAGATCAATTGTCCATGAGTCAAACTAAGTCTATGAGGATTGGGTAGAAAAAGAAACCATGTGATTTGAAAAAAAAACCATTAGTCTTGTCTTATGCGTATTAGAATAGGTATCGATCTTGTCCTATATTTAGTAATCTTTGAAAGGGTTGTAAGATGAGGTATGCGTTTGTGATACATGAATCGGTTTGTTAGTAAATTCACGTTAATCACTTTATTAGTGTAGATTTTTCTTTCCTACTTGTGTTTGAGCTGTATTTATGAGTAACTGACCTTGTTCGCTTAATCCCTTTATGACTAATTGTTGGAGTAGTTGATAGAAGAGAAGAAATGTTGGTGATAAGTATCGAATAATTTTGTAATGCTCCTTTTGTAGTTCTGTATTTGGTTGGTATGATTTGCAATCTGACTGAATAATTCTTCCTTGAGTTAACAGCTAGGAAATGCTCGTTCAGACAAGTTGCCAATTGCTAAATTGGAGACTTATGGCTGGGGGAATGTTGGGAAACCTGCAGATATCATGTCTACTAATGTTGTCCAGTCTGAACATCGCTTTGGTATCAATCCGTTTTATATTGATAAAGGTAACTACTTGAAGCTTATATATTTAATTTCATTATTTGTGTTTCTCTCTTCCTTCTCGCCTCCCCCTTTTTTTTTTGATTTGAGGTCGGAAAGTGATTTATATTTATGTTGTGGAACCTTTCCAAGGGTTCTGATTGCCTCATCTTTCTATATTTCCCAAACACTAGAATCAGTGTTGTACTTGTGCATGAAAACCTTTTCTTTTTTGAAAATAAACTTGAGAATATATAAATTTGTGATAAAAGAGTTTACAAAGCATGTGGAGCACATAAAGTTCTCGCAAAGACGGTTAAGAACTAGAAGCAATAGTCACCCAACCCCTACTTGTGCTTGAAAAATGAACTTACATAATGATAGTAATATAATATCTAAGCTTGTTCTACGGGGATGTCCATATTGTGCATAGATAAGATAGCAATGCTATTTATTATAAGATGTTCTTTGAAACTATGACTGTTGCATTAAAATATTTGATTTTTCTAATGCAACATAAATTTTGACCGGTTGATGAATAGTAAAGTACCTTCAAAATTTTTCACTCTTATGACACCTGCATTTATAAAACAGTATTTAATCCACTGAACAGATTGTTTAAGTTCAATTTTTTCTTGACTTTGTTTGCCCCTTAATGCAAGTATCTTCTTAAAATTGTTTTGAGCAGGTTGGAAATCTGTGTACGCTTGAAGAAATACTGGGTTAAAATGGACTATAAAGACCCAAAAGTCTTGCAAGCTACTGTATGGAACAGTACCATTGAGTTCTTACTAGTCTATTAATTAGTATCTTGTGTAAATAGAAGGATTGTTCTAATCAAGGTTTTAAAACTCATGAGGCGTAAGTGAGGCGATATCACTTTGTGAGGCGAGGCGTTCTATAGAAAAGAATACATAAAAAATCTTCATTAATTCTAAAAATTCAAATTTCATTAATAACTAGAGAAACATGAAATATATACAAACTTGAGCTATTTCTATGTATGTTTACCTTATAACATAACAATGTCGAGCTTTCAAGATACAAAACAATTGATTTAATTATTATAAATAGTTAAACACTATTAAAAACTTAATGAGCACATATTAGAAGTCAAAATTTTCTTACGTTTCCGAATGTGTAAAAAATGAAATTAGTAGAAACTTAACAGATATAATGCAATGACATTAGGTTTTAACCACTTCTTAGTTTTCACAGTCTCTAACAACTTTTTTAAGTTTCTAGATTTTTTTACTATATTTTATGATGGTCCTTGCAATAAACTTATAGAAACAGTTGGCATTAGAAGTTCACTTTGTAATGTTTATGGAGTCTACAAGAAGTTTAAGTGAGTTTTAAAAACTTTGATCTTTCCTAATAATTAACATTAGAATTTTAAGAAAGAAAAAGGAACTAGCATATTTATACTAAATACTAATACTAATAAAAGTATTTTGATAAATTGAAAAGTGTAACTAGAAAAACAATTTAGAGTTTCAACTTGGAGTTTTAAAACTTCGATCTCTCCTAATTAAGATTAAAACTTTAAAAATAAAAAAGAACTAATGTGCTTGTCCTAGTATCAATTTAAATAAACATTTTAGGAAAAAAAGAAAAAAGAAAAAAGAAAAAAAGGGTTAGGTTGAGTCTTTTGGTCACATATATTGAGGCTTAAGCCTCACCTCACATAACCTTGATGCGTTAGTCTCAAAGCACAAGCCTGATGTAAATGAGGTATAAGCCTCAAGATGGTACCATTGAGGCTTAAGCTTCATGGTGATTTTCAATAGCCCCGAGGCGAGGTGGGCCTCAAGGCGTAAGGCTCAATGGATTTTTAGAACTACGGTTCTAATCACTATATTTTGTTACATTAACTACATTAATGGAATTAAAACACCTCAAGATTTATTGAACTTCACTGAATATGTTCAATTTTCTAATTATTGAATTACAGATTAATGTAAAGAAAATACAAAATAAAAATTTAAATTAGACAAAGTATTATAATAAACACATAATTCAAAAGATTTGTTAATTTTTTCTTTCCTTTTATTTTCATTAGTGAAAACGTGGAAAAGCCTATGCCAACATTGATTCTTATGAGGCATTGTCTACTCTGTCCGTGAAAACTTCTAAAACCTCAGATTCAAGCTTGGGCTTATGCAAAATGGATAGGATATAAAGAGTCATTGGAAAAAGAAAGGGAAAAAATTATTAAAGACTCCTACATTGGTCTTAAGAAATAGACATGTTAAGTATAACTTATGTTACCCGGACTCTTTACTTTAGCCTGACGTACCCGTGTCCGACACTTCATGAAGCGACATGGGTATGGGATATGTGTCCGACTCTTTGGATTTTAGAATATTACTATGTAGATTCTTCAATGGAAAGAAGAGAAAGGATGAAAGAAGATAATGACTAATAAGTGAAATTTACTTAAGTTGGAGAAGAAAACGGACAATAAATGAGTGAAAAGAAGAAAAAAAGGAAAGAACGACATATAATATAGCCTAATCCCCATATCTCAGAATTCGAAAATGAACAAGTCAGACCTCTAGATATATACCCATATCCGACACCCATACCCGAGTCCAGGTAACATAGGGTATAACTTATATTATAGGTGAATCAATTTATAAGTTTCTATAAATGCTAAATGTTATTTAGTTTTATCATTGTCATTATAAATAAGTCATAAAATAGTTTATTTTATGCCCAATATTCATAAAACACTATTGAGAACAGAATCAGCCCATTAAATCCTTTATAAACAAAATCAGCCCATTTGATCCTTCATAGCAGCCATTGATAATGACGATGGGGGGTGCTGTGTCTTGGAATTTATCTCTATCCAAAAGTCTATTTGATTGGGAATCACTAGAAGTGTCCTCATTACTAGAATGCATAGGAAGCTGTCATTTGCGGGGTGGGAAGGATAAGGTGACCTGGATCTTGCATAACTCAGGATTGTTCACATCTCAAACCTTTTTGCAACATCTAAGCTCTTCACAACAACCCAATCTTGCATTTCCGCACAAATTCATAGGGAAAGCTCATGTGTCATCTAAAGCCAAATTTTTGGGATTGACTGTTGTTCATGGTAAATTCGAATTATGCCCGATGTCATGCAGAGAAGGTTCAGAAAGTGGGCTATTTCCCCTAGTTGGTGTTGTTTATGTAAAAGAAGCAATAAAACCATTAGCCATCTACTCCAAGAATGTGACTTCACTAACCGTATATGGGAGGTGTGGAAAAGCAAATTACATTGGGAAATCCTTCGAAACGAGGTTAACTTTGGGGAATTTCCCACAAATTGGACCTTGTTCGGGGAAATTAAAAGTCTATTGGAGGGTAGTAGTGTTTGTAGTTATTTGGTCAATTTGGAAGGAAAGAAATTCACGGTCTCTTCAACGATGAAGAAAGGGATGTTTATGAAGTTTGGGAGAATTATTTTTTCTTGGCATTATTATAGGTTAGTGCCAGTACACTTGCCAACAACTTTGGGTTGGGTGATTCGCTTAGGGACTGGAACCCTATTCTCCTGTGTATTTAGATATGCTTGAAGGACCACTTGTCCTTCTTGTGCTTTAGATTGTACAAATTTTAAATTTAATAAAAAATTCTGTTTCTTGTAAAAAAAAAGAATAGATCTTATTATAAACCATTATATTTTATAACTTAGTGTATTCTAACGTATAATTATACAACATACTGTAGCTCTAGCATTAGTGTATAAATTATAATTATATAACACACATATTAAAGCATTAGTTTGAAAGGTGTATAAGATTTCTTGACATTTAATTTAAAAAGTTTATTAACTTCTCTTAGATGATAAATTTTCCCTAAAACATTGTACTAGGATTCCTCTAACGAGTTTTTGATGATAGGAGTTTAGGGATTAATTGAATTTTAGATGCATGTAAAGAAAAAGTAGTGTTTGACATGGTTGGAATAACTACCTAACCTCATTGATCTTCAATCTGAGCACTTTTCTTAGAAATTGTTTAGAATAGTTTAATTGTACATATATTTTTTACTTTTTCCATGTTTTGGTGCATTTAGTACGTTGTGGTTGTATTTAGACATATGGAGTTGTTTTGGACCTTTTACACTTTTTAGTATATATGAGAATTGGAATGATAATGGTTCTGTTTGCATTACTGTTCATGGTACCGTTCATTGTAGCACTTCTCCCCTCTTTTACATCTCTTTTCTTCTTTTTGTTCTTTGATTATAACACAAGCTGCCTAAGCATTCACTGACTAAGAGATGCTTATTTTTGGTTGCTCATATTATGATGCTAAACCTTTTTGGGTGCCATGCAAGATTACCTTTGTTGTAAAAACAACATTTAGGACCACCAACCACCCAATGATTCCATTTTAATGCCAAAATATTGGGATGTGTTACTTCATTTGGTTCAGTCAATAATGTATAGAATTCAATTATTTATGTTGTTGTAAGCTTCCTCAACACACACTCTCTCTCTCTGTTTTGTAGCATTATTTTTTTTTTTTTAAAGAAACTAAGAAATATTATATATATGTAAATATGAGAACCAAAAATACTGTACAAACTAGGCCCCACCAGAACCACACAACATTAGTTACACACAATTTTCCCACCCTCTTAGCCAATCCCCACGAGCATACCCATTTGACAAATTACTATTTGCTGTCCAAAAAGAGGCTATAAGCTGAGATTGCTCCCATACTTCAACTGCTGGACTTGACACACCATTAAAAACCCTCTTATTTCTTTCCTTCCATAAGGACCATAAAACCACCAAACATACCACATTCCAATGTTCTCTCCACGAAGGGGAGACACTCTCCATAAAAGGGAAGATGAGTATGGAATCACCCTCGCTGGCCAAACTACTCGTGACTGGGAAGTGATGACACCACCTACTTCAAACCTCCCTAGAGAAGGGACACCTCCAACATAGATGCCCAGCTGACTCGCAATCTTGCCGACAGAGATAGCATCAAGAAGGGGACAAGCACATATTTGGGAACCTTCTTTGCAACATATCCCCCGTATTGATCTTCCCATGAGCAGCTACCCATCCCAAGAATTTAACCTTTGATGGAACTTGTGCTTTCCATATTAGATTGTGATAGATAAAAGAGGGGACATTAGAGACATCAAGAATAGCCACATGGAAGGACTTAGTGGAAAAGGTGCCCGATGACTCCCAAGGCCAAATAACTCTATCAATATCATCCGACAGATAACACCCCTCAAGAAGGTTAATAAGAGATACCAAATCTCTTACCTCCCTAGGAGAGATATGCCCCCCCTAAATGCAAATCCCAGGACAAAGGTCCCCCACCCCTTGCCACATTAGACCTCACAAACTCAGCAACAGTCTTATTGTGAAAGGTAGATCGTCGATCAAGATTAGGGAAAAGAGATTGGAAGGATTCATTTCCACACCACGGTCTTCCCAAAAACGAATTAGATTACCTCTCCCCAGCTTGAGTCTAGTTAGAGGTAAAAAAAATAGGAGGTAGCATTATTTTGATTTATTTCATTTGTGTTGATTGAATTCATTGAAGCTGTTATGTCTTTTTGTAAAACACTATGAACATTTATGCTACTATTTTGGGATCTATTACTTCATTTGGTTCTCTTTATATATGTTTGGAATTCAAATTATTTATGATCATTAATGCTTCCTCATCATTCAATATTCTCTGTGCCAGGATGTACTACTGATATATTTCATTTGTTCTCAAAATTTTTGAAGCTGTTTTGTTTTGGTGTGATGCATTATGAACATTCCTTAACAATGTTAATACTTAATAGGAAAAGGACTGGTAAAAAAAATTGTGTTTCACTGAATGAGCACTATCTAAAATCCTGTTCTTAGGTGACAAGGATTGTAAGGAGGAGGGATTTGAATTCTTGGCACCAACCACCTGTAGAAATGCAATGCGACTATTACGAGCAATGCAAGTTGCAAAGCCTGGTTTGTATCTTGTCTTCTCATTGAAATACCTAGTTTTCTTGTTCCAGTTATTCTAAATTACATCTATTTTTCAGTGTTGTTGGAAGGTAGTCCTGGTGTTGGGAAAACTAGTCTAGTTGTTGCTCTTGGCAAATATTCTGGGCATACAGTTGTGCGAATTAACCTATCTGAGCAGGTATTACTGCTATATCTGTTTTTGTATGTTTGTTGGCATATTATGTTTGTTCCACCAATCCACTGCCATTATATGTTTAAATAAAATAATATCTTCTGATTATGTTGGATATATCAAATTTGTACAGACAGATATCATGGATTTATTGGGATCAGACTTGCCAGTTGAGGACATGGGCAGTATGAAATTTGCATGGTCAGATGGAATTCTTTTACAGGTAGAAATATGTCCTGTGGCTGCATTACTTTGAAGTCCAATCCTTCTTGAGTGCTGTTCCAGAATTTTTTACATCTATTCGCTTCTTTTTTCAGGCTCTGAGAAAGGGGTGCTGGGTACTTTTGGATGAACTTAATCTTGCTCCACAATCTGTCTTAGAGGCAATATTTTCTCGTTCTTTTTAATTTTCCTGTGTTCACTTTTTGGAACCTCTTGGTAGTTTTTGCTATGCTTCTTTGCCACTGTTAAAAGGAAGACTAAATAAAGTCGACATGTACAGGGTTTGAATGCGATTCTTGACCACCGTGCAGAGGTTTTTATTCCAGAGCTTGGGTTGACCTTTAAGTGCCCTCCGTCTTTCAGAGTTTTTGCATGCCAAAATCCCTCTCGTCAGGGTGGAGGAAGGAAGGGCCTTCCAAAATCATTTCTTAACCGTTTCACTAAGGTATGATTTGCACATGAACGTTGTAGCTCATTATTGTGGATATGTTCTATAGTAACTCCAGAAGCTAGATTGCATAGTTTCATGGTCTGATGATAATGATGGCGATATACTTTATCAGTTGTAAGTTCTTGATCTTGACATTTGCAGGTGTATGTGGACGAGTTAGTTGAGGATGACTATCTTTTCATTTGTAGATCACTCCACCCATCAGTCCCACAACCATTACTTTCAAAGTTGATTCTCTTTAACAAGAGATTGTATGAAGATACCATGTTATTTCACAAGTATGGCCAGGATGGTTCACCATGGGAATTCAACTTGCGTGATGTCATTCGGTCATGTCAGATTATAGAAGGTATATATCTGATTGATCTGTTTTGTTTGGATCATTCTGACTTCTAATTGGCGTCAATATTTTCTTTTAGGTGCTCCGGAGAAGTCAAAAGTTGATTGTTTTCTCAGTGTTGTCTACATTCAGAGAATGCGTACAGCAGCAGACCGTCGAAATGTTCTAAAACTATATAAAGATGTATTTGGTGTAAGCCCATGTATTAATCCATATCCTCAAGTACAGGTCAACCGGCGATATTTAAATGTGGGGAATACATCCATCCAAAGAAATCATTTTCAGCCATCAAAATTGCTGAATGACCAGCTTTATATATTACCTGGAATTCGCCATAGCTTGGAAGCTGTTGCTCATTGTGCAAAGTATCAATGGTTATGCATCTTGGTTGGTCCCACATCATCTGGTAAAACCTCTCTGGTCAGATTGCTTGCTCAAGTCACTGGGAATGTGCTCAATGAATTAAATCTTTCTTCTGCGACTGACGTTTCTGAATTGCTTGGATGTTTTGAACAATACAATGCTTATCGCAATTTCCGCGTTGCCATTACCAACTTTGAAAGATACTTTGATGAGTACTGCAGTCTCAGTTTGGAATTTGATGAAGAAGAGCTAGTTGTTGAACGCCAATGCTTGGTATCCAAGTGGCTTGCTTTCTTATCTGGTATGGACTGCAGGCCAGAGTCCAGTTCTGCATCTGCATTTGCTGAAAGTTGGAAGAATAAATTTTCTGGTTCTTTGAGCTCATTGGTTCATATCATTGAACGACTAAAACTGGGTTTGGAAAGATACAGTTTAGCTTTGTCATGGTCAGACAAAGACCTTAATAAAATCCTAAAGATGGTTTTAGACTTGCAAGAAAATAACAGGAAACTGACATTTCCAGTAAAGTTTGAATGGGTCACGGGTTTACTAGTCAAAGCTATTGAGTGTGGTGAATGGGTCATCCTGGAAAACGCAAATCTTTGTAACCCCACAGTATGTGGCTCATCTCTTTTTCTTGTGGTTATTCAGTATTTACTTTATTTTGTATTTTTATGTCTGATTCTCCTTAACATTGTTTTGAACCCGTCTCTTTTCCCTTTCTTGATTTTGTTCTTGGACTCAGGTTCTTGATAGGATCAATTCTCTAGTGGAGGCAAATGCATCAATTACAATCAATGAGTGTGGTCTTGTAGAGGGGAATCCGCTGGTGCTTTATCCTCATCCCAACTTTCGTCTTTTTCTCACAGTTAACCCAAGGTATGGTGAAGTCTCTAGAGCAATGCGTAATAGAGGAGTGGAGGTATTTTTGATGCAGCCATATTGGCTAGGTGATGGGGAAGATGTTGAGAACTGCAAAGAAGCTGAAATAAGAGACGTGAAGAGATTCTTAGTGCTATCAGGTATTCCCATCTCTAAGTTGGTTGATTCAATGGCTGAAGCTCATATGTTTGCCAGAGATACTGGTGCAAAACTTGGTGTTCGTATTACACTTCTTGAGCTTACACGATGGGTTCAGTTGTTCCAGCAGCTTCTCATGAAAGGAAATAGTCCTGTGTGGAGCCTCCAACTCAGTTGGGAGCACACTTATTTGTCTTCTTTGGGTGAGGCTGAAGGAAGAGATACTGTTGAACATGCAAAAATGTCTTTCTTCTCTGCTTCAATCTTTGTTCAAACTCTGAAAATGCAAAATTGTTCATTGTCTTTGCCTGGAGGATGGCCAACACCATTGAAGTTAAGAAAGTTCATCTTGTTCTCAAATGAAACTTCTATAAAACAAAATTGCATGTATTTGGAGTTCCTGGGTGCTCTGTTTGCCTCTTATGAGTTAAGTGGTTGCCCCTGTGGAATTCAGGTGGTCCATAATCGTTCTTTGAGTGTTACTGGAAATATGAAGACCACTTCATTGACGGATAGCAGTCAACTGCTTCCATCCCTGATTCCTCTTCAAATGTTGTATTCTTGCCTATTTCCAATAACTTCAGATCAGCTGAATTTTCAATGTTCTGAGCAGTTCAAATTTGATCTAGCACTGGCCAATAAGATGCTTTTCTTTGCAGCTAACTGGATAGTTGAACAAGCCACTGAGAGTGATTTTAAGCTGTATCTTCTCTGGTTTAATTGGTACAATTCACAGTTGAAACCATACTGCCGATTTTTTGAATCTTATGGTATCATTCTTCTACAAGAAATTGATCACCCTATTTGGAAATGTATTTACATTTGCCACAGAGAACTTATTTCTTATTACCAGATAGATGTTGATATGCAACCCATACCAATGCTTTCTTTGAAGTTGGTGGAATTCGCTGAGCCAACTGAAAACATTAGAACGTGCAAGAAGCGTCTCATTAAGGCTATTGAGAGTGTACGATTGTTACGCTTAAGTCTTCAACAATGGAACTCTGAGGATCACAATTACAGTGCAGAGATTCAGTGTTTCATTCCTCTTTTGAAGTCTCTACGAGAGTTGGAGAAGTTGGTTCTTAATGAGCTTGTGGAGTCTCCTCATTTCGATCTACTAATTCAGTTGTACCATAATGTTCTTGAAAATCATGTATTGTTTTGGAATGGAATTGTCTCATCCCGATTGGAATGCTTGATTATATCTTGGCGTTCTCTAAGGAAGAGCGCAATAAAATTGAAGAGCTTATTCCCGGAAGCAGTCAATTCTCTGTTGGTATGCTTGCTCTGTTTATTTTGCAGTTCTATGACATAAATGCTAAATCAGTTAATTTCAAATATATGCACCTATAAAAGGTGTGTCTGTTGTGTCAGTTTGTATATATATCTTGTGTTTGATGCTGTTTAATGGTAGATAATGGTAGATCATTCTTGTTTCCTTAGGTGGAATGCAGAAACCTATTGATGATTGTAGATGGGAATTTTGATTCACCAAAGTCAATGCTATGGGTTAATGGGGGGCACCCGGTTTTGCCACACTCTGCCAACATATATGACAAGATGCAGCATCTTTTAAGGTTCTGTGAATTGATTTGGCCAATCAAGTCAAAATCATTGAAACAGGCTTCTACTGGTATTTTCCATTTGTCTTTTTGTTTTGTTGCTGCAATGATTTCATGCTTATTTGTCTAATTAAAAAAGAGAGATGTGAGATAGATTGTGTTTGTTAAGTATATCTAGTTTTCACAGGTAAAGATAATCTTGTGAAGACCGTCATATCTGCTAATGCAGAACTCCGTTCAATAGCGATGCAGGGTATGTCCAAGTTTGCTTTCTTTTACATGAAATTATGGATTACTTTGTTGTATAATCTCGCTATGCAGTGATTCCTTCCTGGTTAATTTCATTTAGAGCCTTAAAGCATTATGTTCTTTAGAACTGGCTGTCACATCCATTTATTATATTATAACTAGATTATTATCTGATAATTTATGTTTCAAAAATTGGTTTCTTTATATAGTAACAAACATCAATTTTCTATTCCTTAGGTGTTTGCATGCTAGCATATTTTACAACAAGGGAAGATGAAGATGATGCAACCATTGTTGAGAAATTGGAGGAAATCCATCAGGTTTTGTTGTATAGGAGCTTTAAAGTTGTGTCTTTCGTCACTTTGGTTTATCCTCATGCTTGACCAGAAAACTACTTACGTGCAGGTCCTTTTGGAGAGGTTTGAAAATGAAAAGCATAATCTTGAAACAGTTTTAACTTCCAATGTTGACTCTTCCTTGGCAGAAAATTCTGTAGCTTGTTGTGTTTTCTGCCCTGAGCTATTATGCATTGAGTCTAGTTTCAATATCTGGGAAACATTTTCTATGTATGATGGGACAAGTCTTTTGTTAGACATGGAACTTCTCCAACAGCTCTCGAGTATCACTTTGGTTGATGCTGATGAACTATTTCCTGTAAGTTTAATTAGATG